>JAPTYQ010000008.1:6761144-6775946 GCA_029814465.1 Ostorhinchus cyanosoma
ATATGGTGGAAAACATAATTTGGGTGCAAATAACCTGCTTGGCGGAGGTCTGCACTCTCAGAGTGCTTTTCTAGTTTAACATAATGTTTCTTAACGGGGCCCCAGGAGGCATTGGGACAGTGTTCTGGAGAAAGCTGAGAGGGGTGCGCTGAGGCCCAAATGGGGGGCGTCGGTCAGTGTTATTCGTGACAGTAGTCGCTTTTCCATTGACCCTCAAATTGCGCAAACATAACTTGCGCATAAAAATTTACCTAATGGAAAAACGAAAATTTCGACAAAACCCTTGTTTTTGGATTAAAGGTTTTTGTGTTGGCAAGAGGTGGTTTTTCGGGCGTAGTGGAAATATTATAAAACTGCAATGGAAAGACCTTTTTTTTGCAACTACAGTCAGGTGAATTAAAAAACTGGATGTTGACGGACGTTACAACAAGAGAAGAAGAGTTTTGTGGACAAATCAGGAAATCACATCATCTTTTAATTTACCACGAGATAGAGGGGTAATATATAATAATAATAATAATGAATATATCTGTAAATCAACATATTTACATTCGTTGCCATGTTTATGGAATGTGTTATCTCGCAATAATAAACAAATCATAGCATTTGTGATTTAATGGAAAAACAGACATTACGCACTTCTGCTTTTTCGACATTTAGTAAAGTTTGGTGCATATATCCAATGGAAAAGCAACTAATGTATAAGTACCTATGTCAGAAGAAACTTTGTGTTCAGCGCTTCTTGTGTTGCCGCTTTCCAAAGACCACCTAAAGACAGCTGTATAATGATGTCTTAAAACTACTCTAACTGGACCTGATACTGACTTCAAACTCTTTTCTCTTTGCTATAATTCCAGGCTGATTTGTTTACATGGTGAATGGATCATTGGTAGGTGATGATCTGTTTTTTGTTGCTTTCTTTTGGAATTAAGGTATATCCCCCCAGGTGTTCAGATATTGCACCACATTGCAAGAGAATAGAAATATTACCATCACATAAATGCTGTATGGATATTTTGCTATTCAAATGACTAATTCTCAAACATATATATCTGCCTGGGGGAAAAAATCCATCTTTATAATTATCATTTGCACTTATTGCACATTTTACATTTGATTTGATTTGATTTTTTAACTTCGTCTTTATTGACTTTGCATTCATTTGAAAACTTCTTTACTATTAGTGTAGACAGTATGTGTTTGTGCATTCTGTTTTAACCCTTTAACAACGGCACTTTACTTTTACTTTACTTTTCACATTCAAATTACTGCAACTTCTGAACTTTTTGCTCTATCCGCTAAATTTAACGGCATCAGAAAGCTGAGATCCTGAGCTTTCTGACTCCATATAACACTTTAAGGCAGTGATGTGGGGTTGGATTACAAGTAGAAAGGAACTGTTTCGGAAACTTCCTCACAGGCTAAAAAAACACCAGGAAATAAAAAAAATATTCAGCTATAATGTGGATACCAAATGTCCAAGAGCAAAAAGCATATGTAAAATAGTTGAAAGTTTATATCTACATTCGGAAGAAGTTTCATTATGGACATTTACAGTCCATTTTTTTTCTTTTTGCTTTAACACACTGTTTATTATTTATAATTACGATACTTAATGGCCAGATATTGAGTTATAGTTAATATTAACATTAACAGGGTTCTTGCTGTGTTGTAAAAAGTCTTAAAAATCTTGAATTTACAAATCTGAATATAACACCTTTAAAAGGTATTCAATTTGATATGGTAGTTTTTAAGTTATGTTGCCATAAACTTGTTGGCTGTATTGTGTTGAAATGTGCCAAACAATTGGTCAAAAAGACATTTTCTGACACTTTTATTGCAAAGAAAATGTGAATAAACCTAGGTGACCAGTTACAATGGTAGTCTTAAAAGGGTTAATTCCTTGTTTTAATCTAAATTTTGTCTTAGGAAAAAAAGACAAGATTATTTCAAGGCAGTGCATTGATCTATACGTTTATGTTTTATGAATCTGACATAATTAAGTCGTTCTTACTGAGTTGGCAGAATATTCAGAGCCTCTTTAACTAGACTCATGGAAATTAAACCTGCAGTTCCACACTAGCTGCATTTACACTGAGCCTAATATTCAGCCAACAACTGGAAAACAGTCTGACCACAAACACATCATGGAACCAACGCAACCAGAAGAGACAAGTCCAATCCAAGCAAATAGGAAGGGATTTTCAATCATGTTGAGAGAAGTGATATAAACCTTCAATGATCCATTCAATAGGGGGAATATTAGTGCATAATAACCATGTAAACACTTGAGAATGTTTCTATTCTTTCTGCTCATGTTTACCCCACGTAACAGGGTTCAGAAACATGAAAATAAACTGGTCTGTTATTTACTGGAGACATGGAGTAATTAAGGACTGAAAGGCTTGAAAAGACAAAACAAACCCGATATAAAGTTGAGAAGGAAGGCAGATGAGACGCTTTACTTTGCACTTGTCAAAAAAAAATACTGTTATTTTGATTAAACCTGCACTGCTTGATAGTTTTTGAGTGTCACTGGGCAACAATTCCATGATTACCTTCCAGCGTATTGTGATTCAAGAGGTCTGAGGGGTTGTAGAAAGTCTTCCCTGTGATGCAGATTTCAGATAATAACAGGTGTTTTCAGGCAGGTAGGGGGTTAAATCCAGGAGAACAGGCTATAGGTATAGATCAGATGAATCCACTGCTTTTGTCCGTGTCTCTGAATGGAAGTTTGGGAAAAGTGGTTTCTTTCTTCATCAGCTTTATCTTTAATCTTTTGAATTGGGATCTTTTTTTTTTTATCTTTGATTTTTGTGTATCTGTATGGACAGGAAAAATGGAAAGATAGGACTTTGGTTATGTCTGCTGTTGCTTTGTGTATGAAGTTGCATATATTTTTCTCTGCCAATCTCTGTAACTTTAAGGAGGTTTAAGTGTTTTGTTTACTTGACCTGGGCTTTTTATATTACTTCACTTTTTTTTTTTAGATCCTGATGCTTTATTTTGCCATTTATATGTTAATTACTTACTTTGCGAATAAATATAAGTAATTGTCACACTCAGAGGCCTCATTTAGCAGAGGTTTTTGGCCAAAATTTGTCATATTACCCTAGATATTGTAAGGGTTATTATCTGATCAGCTCAATTTACAGTATTTTACCTCAAAAACAAAATAATCCAGTCTCTAATTAGGATGATTTGAGTCGAGTTCGTAGCCCTTCAGTGATACCCGACTGCCTTTGTAAGTCGACAGACCGCTCCAGGATACCTGCAGTATATGTGTGTATCTGTGTATGTGTCACTGTGTATAGAGTGGTCTGGCAGCCAGGGCCTCATGACAGATCAGGGCATTCAGGCCAGTGACATTCCTCCAGAGTCACAGATGCATCATGGACCGGCGGTGTGAAAAATGCTGGTCGGCCTGATCCACTCAGCCGCAGATGAATGGAGCGCTCGGTGCACTCACCCGTAGATGAATGGAGCGATCTGTCTTGTCAGCGGAGGTCGACCGAGAGGTTACAGTATCCAGCGTATACCTGTGTGTCTGTGTGTGTGTCCATCCATGTGTTTGCTGACTCTGGAAACTAGCCACACTACACCACGCACACAAACGCAGAAATAAAGACAAAGACATTTGATGGTGGAGGAAGTGCAGTACAATCATGCAAACACATGCTGTATATAACACATATTATCACCATTAATGTCACGAATCTGACCCGGTGAACGAGATGCTTGACTTTTTATTCCATTAAAGATATTGTGGTATTTGATGTGAAAAAGCAAAAAAAAGAATGCCACATATTCACTGGTAACATTCTTCCAATTGTGTGCTATATGTAAAGAGAAGTTTTGGTTTTATTAGCAATAGTTTATTTAGTCAAATAGTTTCTGCATTATTAAAATGTGAAAAAATAGTCACGCGGAAACTTACAGGAACATTAGGCTTTTTGTCACCAGGATCTGTAATTTAGTTTTTATTTTGTAAGAACTGGTGTTGATGGTTGAAAATGAGACGTTCTAATCTGTCATCGTTTATAATGCTGTTATAACAGTTTCTTTGCAATAAAATTGTCAGAAATGTTCTTTTTTAGGCAATTTATTTATTTATTTCGAACATGCAAAGAAACAACAAAAACATTTAAATGAACAGATTCTGTCTTCAAGTACAAACGAGTCTAAATTTACAAAGTTGAAAAGAAGTAGGAAGAAGTTTACACTTATTTAATCCTACCCCTCATGTACTTTTTCATTTTTAGCGGTAACTTAATTCATGAATCAAACAATACATTTTTCTTAATTTAGCATTCGACCCACAACTACTACATAATACAGTAACTGAATTATACACAACAATATTATCAATTCTTTTGCACATTTGTTTTCAGGAAGAACTTAATTTTCAACATCTGGCCATTAATTACCATTATTATAATTAAAATTCTTAAAACTGTTTGTTTTTACTGTGTATTTTACAAGTTTTTAGTATATTTATTATCAGAAACAACTGTAAATGTCCATAATGAAACTTTTTGAGATTGCAGAAATAAATTTTTTACTATTTTACATCTGCTCAAACATGCTTTTTGGTTTTGAACATGTAATATCCATATTATAGCTTCATATTTTTTGCTATTTCCAGGCGGTTTTTAGCCTGTGTGGAAGATTTTGAAACACTTCCTTTCTACTTGTAATATAGTCTTACATATGTGCCATAAAGTGTTATATACTGTTGGAAAGCTCAGGATCTCAGCTTTCTGATGCCATTTAAATTTTAGCTTTAGTGTAAACGGTTCAGGAATTACAGTAATTTGAATGATGTAAAGTGCCAAATGCAGCACTGCAGAGATTGCTGTTCTTAAAGGGTTAAAGAAACTAGCAAGGTCGTTGTGTGATTTTCTTATTTTACTCACTTTCCACTGGTTATAACACACAGCTCACACCTAAAGTAAGAGAACATGTGCATCAACCTGCCTATTTCATTAAAAAACCTGCTGCCCATAGAGGGAAATGCTAATTTAACCTAGTTTGTTTGTTCTGGTCCAAATCAGTCGATGAGTTTGTGAATTCCGAGCATTACCATGTGAGGATGCTCACTCCGGTCACAAAGTTCATCCATGCACAAATTTGCTTTTCTCATAATTTATATATAAGACCTATTGTGAATTGGGTCAGATGATTTGTCATTTTGAAAAAGTGGATCCGTAGGCAACAAAAAAAAAAAGTTGGGAACGCTGCCCTTAAGGGTCTTGGTCTGTGCCTTAAAAAGAAAATTCATTCAGGGGGTAGAAAATGGTTTTACTGGATTAAAAAAATGCAAGTGTTTGTGGTCCAAGTTAGGACCCTTTGGATGGACTAGACAGTGGTGAAATATTCATACTAATACCTGTTGATCCACTAATCCTATCAATCAGTATGAATAATTGGTGTAACATACAGTTTATTATCTTTTCATGGTCATCAGATTTGACCCATTTGGACGTCCTGGTCCTCGAGGGCTGGTATCCTGCATATTTTAGATGTTTCCCTCTTCCAACAAACCTGATTCAAATGATAAACCCATCATCAAGCTCTGCAGAAGCTTAGTAACAACAGTCAGGTGTGCTGCACTGCAAAAATCTAAATCTTTACAAATTTTTTTATTTTCCTCATTTTTAGTCACAATATCTCATCACACTTAAAATAAGACATAATCACCTAAATAGCAACTTGTAAGAACTTATTTTTAGACAATAGATCTTGAAAATCTAATTTCAAGAAATCATTTTCACTTGTTCCATTGGCAGATTTTTCTGCTTGAATCAAGCAAAATAAAATCTGCCAAAGGAACAAGTGAAAATTATTTCTTGAAATTACGTTTTCAAGATCTATAGTCTAAAAATAAGTTCTTACATCTCTCAAGTTGCTCTTTAGGTGATTATGTCTTATTTTAAGTGTGATGAGATATTTGGACTAGAAATGAGAAAAATACACTTGGTAAGATTTAGATTTTTGCAGTGTGGAAGAGGGAAACGTCTAAAACATGCAGGATACCGGCCCTCGAGGACCAGGATTGGTGATCCCCGATCTACATGATCAGTAAATTAAATATAGGAAAATACATGAAGTTCACTGAAAAAAGCTAAATACAGAGGATAATGTCATAATAAATGGTGATAAATCACTTAAGAAAAGTTAAATATAGAGGAAACAAACGGCCATAAAAACAGCACTGGATCTTCATGGGTTAAAAAACAAATTCATCCAGTATAATCTCAGCTATAAATTCAACTTTTTTGTCTTCACTTTGGATATTACTGTCACTGTGAGGACATTTAACCGTGCAGGAATACACTCACACATGCATACATTTGGCCCCGTCAAAACCTGCCCCCGTGTCCCTGAATATGTCATATACACACATTCATGCACTCACATTCTCACACAAAGACACACACACACACACACACACACACACACACACACACACACACACACACACACAAACAGCCAGCCCATCTCCTCAGCCATCAGCCCAGAGCTCCGGCGCCCCGAGCAGTGGCTCTGACACGTCTATATGTTTTTCCACCTGACCTTTTGCCGTCCTTTCTGCCACAGCCCGTAAACCATAAGCTGATATATGAAGGCAATTTTTAGCGGTGCCACTTGTATCTGAGTGATTGCGTACGCTTTACATTTGGGGCGCCTGCCACCTTGCCACCCCACCTCCTCCAGATCTCTCTATTTGGACAGAGGGTGGTGTGGGGCGGCGGGGCAAAGAAAAGGAGGGGGACGGAAAGGATGAAAGGATGGGTGGATGTGTTTCCAAATACACACATCTATCTACTCCCAGGGCAGGGAGTCTGCTGCGTGATAGCCCTTCATTTGGCCTGGCAGAACAGCTTCCAGCCCAGATATGCTTCCACAACGTTTTACTTAACTCCATATTGTTGTTTTTTTTAAATGTTAACCAGATGTGAGATATTTTAACCCATGAAACAGCTACTGACGACCAATGCCATCTACTAATACCTGTTGATCCATTAATCCTGTCAATATGTAAAAATAATTGGTGTAAAATACAGTTTATAATCTTTTTATGGTCATCAGATATGACCCATTTGGACAATCAGAGGCGCCATAGTTACCATGGAAACAGCGTCATCTTCTACAACATTGATTCGCCAGTAAAACCCATAAAGCTTGATAAATAACAGTGGATGGATGCGCAAAGTGGAATAATATTTGATATAATAAGCCTCTACTTTAATTTGAGCTTTTTATGAACATCTACAGACTGGGTGAAAAGTAACTAGGTATTAAAAATTGGTAATAAAATCCATATTCCTATTACAAATTAATTGAAAAAAATGATACGTTATTTATTAAATGGGAAAATGAAAGTAAACACCAGCAGCGTCACCAGTTTCCTCAAGCGGCCAGGGATGGAACGAACAACCTTCTGAAGGACGTCGTCTATGATATCACTGAGAACCTCCTGAATCCATGAAATAAGAAATAAGGAAATTCTAGAAGCAAATTCAAGTGCCTAGTTATTTTTCACCCACCCTGTACATGATCAGTGAATTAAATCTACAGAAGTGAATCTACAGAGTGGATTAAAAATACAGAATTAAAATTAGAATAAATGGTGATGCATTGCTTAAGAACGGTTAAATATAGAGGAAAAAATATCATTTGGGAACTGACACAAAAGTAGCACTGGGTCTTTATGGATGAAGAACCAACACCACTGGCTGGTTTTATTATCCGGTATGACAATGCAGATCCGACTGGCTAGAACGAACAGTAAAAACACACAGAATCTTAATCACTTTCCTTTATGTTTTCCTTTAAAGATTTCTATTCATTGCCTTTGACAAGCGATGTCATGCACGTCCTTCAAATTAAATGGCAAAATTTCACACTGATCCCTTTCAAGAACTATGAAGGTACCCAGTTGTATAGCCAGGACCATTACTCCTTTTTGATGCTTCATCTGTCTTTTTTTTTAGCAGAATAAAACAAATCTATGCTCTCTTGTCTACTTTAACTAAGGCCCTTCAGTCGAAAATGCTACACCTCTAGAAGAAGTTAGAAGCATTGATGGAAAACCCCTGCCTGTTTTTATGGATCTGTGTCATCCTTGGCTTATACGCACCAAAATTTATCATAGTGCTGTAAAGAAAGAAATGACATAACTGTCTTGGCGCAATAACATGAAAGTGAAACTCCTAAAAGAACAGTGTACCTTTTCACATGTCATTTCTACCTGAAATTCTGCTAAAAAGTAAAAAAAAAAAAAGTGTGAATTAATAGAAAATATGGGCCTTTTATTTCCTATTAATCTTGAATTATATGTTTTTGTTTTTTTGTTTTTTTTCTAAGTCATACCTTTTCCAAAGGGTTTAATTAATCCTTGAGAGGGTCACGGGGGCGTCGAAGCCAGCTCACTTCAGCGCATTTTGGTTTTGTTTTGTATCATCAAAATCATTTGACATGTAGAACTGGGATTCCGAATAATGTCAACTTCAACAAAGGGCAGCGTCGTGGCCTTGAAACCGCTGTATTTATTGTCCCCTGGATGAAAGGGCCTGTGATAGAGTCGGTTTGATTAGCATTAGTTCTAGTTCATGTTTCAGTAATGGACTGAGGCGCTAGCTCATTAACATTTTAACTCATGTTTGAATAGGCTGCATGTGCCCCTTTAGGCCCTCATCACAGCAGCAGATTGAGCTGGTTAGCTTGTTAGCATGAACTTATGCTATGGGAGCTATATGGCATTAGGCCATGTTACATTACCACGACGCAATGACACTTGTTAGCTTATTAGCATAACCCCCTATTAGACAGACAAGGGCTGTGCAGTGCATTAGCCCATGTTACAGTAATGGGAGGGCTTTGTTAGCTTGTTAGCATGCTAAACAGGTAGGGGTCTGTGAGTGGCATTATTAGCTGTTTAAGAGCACTGGAATGAGCCGCCAGTGTTAGCTAGTTACCATAATCTCAAGGAGGGTTTCTGTGTATGTGTGTGAAAGGGAGAAAGTGCGTGTGTGCCTTTTTCTCCAACACTTTTCAATTACGGCTGCTCATTGTCAGGTTGTAAATGGCTGGGTCAGCTGGCTGGAGATCTGCTTTGAACGCGGTGCTGACATCCCTACAAAGGCATCATTAGAGAGGCTGAGCCCAGCAAGAGACACCCTCACTCCTCTGTAGCCCTTAGGAAACAACTCAATAATGTGACAAAGATGGAAAAATTAACAATGTATGAAAAAAAAAAATCACCTATAAAAGGAAATAAACTTCAATCTAATCCTTTCCTTTTATTTTATTTTTTTCCTAGTATGTTCTCTGCCCTTGCATAATCCCTCATTTGATATTTTTAGCTTTTACCATTCATTTTGAAACACATAAATATGCTGAAGCAACTTTGTTAAAGCATTTCTCATTTTCTCTTCATATAAATATTCAGTGACACCCCCCCACCCCCACCCCCACCTGCGCCCTAAGAAATGGAATGAAAGATCTTTTCTACGAGGTTAGACGACACATATAAACACTACTACTGTTGCTAATTACAATGGGAGATTGAGAAATTGAAAAAAAAAAAAAGAACACCCATGCACTTCAATGTAATTTAGCCTGGAATTCAAAGCTGTATTTTATGCAACATGAATGTCTTCTCTCCTTATTCTTTGGTTCTAACTAATATCTTCCAGGATCAAAGGCTTCCGTTGGGTTTTTCTCATCTCGTTTTCCCGCTCCAAGCCTCCAAGCATTGTTTGCCTCCCAGGACCACAGCAGCACAAGTTTTGCACTTGTGCCAGATTTGTGGGGATGGGAAAATTAGCTATTCCAGGACTCATTTGACATCAAAAGGGAACAATTCACAAAAGGCAGAGATAAAAGAAGTGGCCCGTTCGGACCAGCAGTTACCTATGTGTGTGGTTTTTATAGTGTAAGAACCAGCTGCTGGTATCACCCTAACACAGTCGGGTATTAAAAGTTATGTTTTCCTTCCACAATTTATCACTTTACACTCTACAAAGTTTCTAAAAAACAAAACCCTCTACCTTTCATCCATGGATTTGAGTAAAAAACTACTCAAAAAAGGAAAAATCCTACCTTTTTCAAGATGGATGAACATGCAATAGATGTGGTTTGCACAGAAATGTACACATTAAATCCATAATTTATGCACAGAACTTAATCTGGACATAGACTATAGTTAGACCAATGAAAACAATACTAAACCTGCAAAGGAGCCGTCATATCCACCTCAAAGAATTATAGTCCCATTCACAGTGGCGATCAAAATGATTAGAACACTTTTTTTTTTACTTAATTGGGCATTGAAATATCCATGAAATATCTACCAAGTCATCGTTATGCTCTATAAACCGTACAAGAGAGCCACTGTAAGGAGATTTAGGTCATGTTCCTACAATAAACAAGCTAGGCCTATTTCAGTGTCACTAGCTGGGTTTCTATTACCCTCAGAAATACGCAAAATGTAAATTATGAAATAGAAACTGGTAATGGAAACACTGAAATGTCTCAAAAAGGTTTTTTCCGCTCTCATGAGGCGGTTTTTGAGATGTTTGGATATAGAAAACATTTTGCACATTTTCACACGGTGGTGCTCGGTGGTTTTGCTCGGGCCTAACGTCTCACCTCTGACCCTGGACTCAGAACAGGTGGTTCTAGTTTGTTTCGGCCAATAGACACTGGCCTTAGTGTAGAAAGTGCCTCCCGAGGGCAGGACGAGTCTGGTGCCAAGAGAGGTTCAATACCATCCCACAGTTCATTAAATGCTGCCCGGGTCATTCCGAAATTCTGGATCCACAATTCGTTACTGAATTCCTGATGTCCGTACAATTCTCTCCCAGAATTCTGCGTGGCCACTGCCACTTTGGGACGATTATACATTCCCTTTTTCTTTTGTTTAACCCATAAAGACCCAGTGCTACTGTTGTGGCAGTTCTCAAATATCTCTTTCTCTATATTGACCCTTTTCTTAAGTGTTTTTAGCACCATTTATTGTAATATTATGCTCTGTATTTTGCATTTTCCGGTGCAAATCATGTATTTACCTATATTTAATTTCCAAAAGAAAACACTCTTCTAGGTACAACACTTTTACAGATTTTTAGTGTTGGCATCTGTAGAAACCAGTACAACCTGACTCAAAAGGTGCAGACTGAAGAAAACTAAATGAAGTATTACATGAGTTCGTCAGCAGAGGAAAAAAAAAAAAGGATAACTCAACCAAGGTTTAGATCCCAGAAACCCACGCAACACGAACTGAACTTTAAGTCTGGGGTCATCACATCAAAATATCCACGACCAACTTGTCCGTGTGTAATGGACTTTAAACTCATTTCGTTTTCGTTTCTGATCTGGCAGCAAAGTTCAAGCTTTTCAAAGTCAGCTCCAACTCTTCTGGATGTCAGAAGTCAATAGGAAACTAAACGGAATCATAAGTCTGTCTCTAAGGTTCGACAACGTCAAACGCGGGACGACGCAGACCGTGTTTAAAGGTTCAGTTCGGCTCCAAACTGGATTCCACTGCCAGCGGTCTGTCCACACGTCTGCAGATAAGGTGTGTTCACAGCTGCGATGAAAGCCTTTTGGAATGGTCTTGTTGAACCGTAGCTCATGTTTCCAATTGCAGTTGACAGGGGAAACAAATGCTAGATGAACAGACGAGCTGGTTTTTGATGCACCAAATTTCAAGTTATATTAATAGCAGGTGGTTTTTAGAAAAGGTTGTTAATGTCTCCGGTCAGTCAGTAAAGAAAAGATAAAGCTTTGCGTGACACTTTGACCCCAAAAAGACCCAGTGCTACTTTTGTGGCAGTTCCCACATGAAGTTTTCTCTCTATTTAACCTTTCTTAAGTGATTTATCACCATTTATTGTAGTATTATCATCTGTATCTTGCATTTTTCAATGTAAATCAGGTATTTTTCCTCATATTTAATTTACTGATTATGCAGATGTTCATGTAAACTCAGAGTAAATTCAAAGGTTATTATTTTTAATCTAATTTAATCTATTGATTTTGTACATACATAACATTGATCAAGGTCATAATAAAAAAGTAAAGGTACAGGCAGAGGCAGAAAGCCTAAACTGTCTTTTTTTTTAAAGCCTCCACCTAATAAATACATGCATATAAAAGTTATTTTTCAACAGAGAAAACTGAAGAAAAAGTGACTTTTTCAGCAAAGATATCAATGACTGAACCTTAAAACAAACATATACGACTTCTGTCAATTGTCAAAACTCTATGGATTTTACAGGTGATTCAATGTTGTAGACGATGACGGTGTTTCCATGGTAACTATGGAGCCTCTGAGCGTCCAAATGGGTCATATCTGACGACCATGAAAAAATGACAAACTGCATTTTACACCAATTATTTACATATATTGACTGTATTAATGGATCTACAGGTATTAAACGTTATATATGAGTAGATGCTTTTAGTCGCTGGTGGATGTTTGGGACTTTATGGGTTAAAAGGGTAGAAAAAAAACAACAGCAGGGACCTCAGAGAAGATAAAGGAAAAAAAACTGTGTGGCTAAAAGTTGAATATAGAGCATATGTTTTAACCTCAAAGCGTCCTCATCGGGGCAAACAGAACACAACAGCCAATGGGACACAGTTCTTCCAAGAGTTACCCACAAGAAGGTACGCTTATGTCCTTTATTTTATTTTATTTTATTTTATTCTACACATTCACCCCTAGTTACTGGTCATCTTTGCCTTTTTTTAACCTTATATTATCTTATATTTTTTACTTTTCTTAATCACTTGGATCCTATTCTTTTTTGTCGGTAGTAACGCCACATTCACTAATGTTATGAGATCTCAGAAGACAGCACAAAAAAAAACTCTCATTATTGCTCGCTATTGAAGGAATGAAAAGTCTACCCTGAAGGGATTTACATCAAATAATCTGGTTCAATGACTGTTTTTTTTTTTTTTGTTGAACATGTGTGATAACCTGCCCCACCTTTATCTAGAAACCTCATTATCTTCTCAGATTTTACCAACTATTTCAAAACCAAACACCCATTTTCTTTTCTAAGTTAAAAATCTCTACTTGCCAGTTTACAATGTTATCACATATTACTGCAAATATCTTCTGATAAGTTGTAACCGGTGGCTATGCTGAACAAAGGCATCCCACATAATAGTGACATTTATGATCACAATTTCTATATTCTTGTACTGTCAACCACTAAATAACCAATTTCAATTAAAAAAAAAACAGCAAAATCAAGCTCACACTGTGGCTCAAAGTCTCACTTTGTCAGCCTCTGATTAAGTTCACAATGCTTCTCTATTATAAATGACTGGAGCATTGGCATTACCTGTCTTCAGTGGGAATATTAAATCTCTGTGGAGACAGATAGCATAATGCAGATGTCTTAATGAAAACTTCATTAAGATGGAGGATAATTACTGTGTCCTTAACGATGCACTTGCTGTGCTTTTAAATAATTGAGGTGTTCAACTTTTGATGTGTTTATACTGGAGTAATTTCATCATGCAGACTCCATCTGAGATATATTGGCTCCAGTACGTGACAGGGGTGTGTGTAGGTGAGTGTGTACGGAAATAAGAGGCAGTGCATATGTTTTTATGTGTTAAATGTAATCGCTCCGCCACTCCAGACTGAAATATCTATCGGATGGATGGCAATGGAGTCATATTCAGACGTCAATGATCCCCAGAGGATGAAATGGAGGGACTTTGATGAAGTCCTTGCGAACTTTGACGATCCGATAACACGATTCATCTCAGAACTTTATGCAAATAAGCTTCAGGTTCAGTTACAGTTTGTATGTTTGATGCTTATGTATGAACAGTGTTTTTTTCTGGATGCTTAACCCATAAATACCCAGTGTGACTTTTGTCAAAGTTCCCAAATGACTTTTTGTCCATTTTTAACATTTCTTAAGTGATTTGTCACCATACATCATAATATCATCCTCTAGAGTTTTGTTTTTTCAATGAAAATCAGTCATTTTCCTATATTTAATTTACTGATCTTGTACTTTAATCATCATGATGAGATCACATTTGAGGGTTATAATCTCAAAAACAGTGAAAACTTCAGAAAAAAATTTACTTTTGCAGCAACTCTATCATTAAGTGAACATAAACCCAGTGTGTCCATCCACTGTTGATCCAACTTCATGGGTTTTACCAGTGAATAAATGTTGTAGAAGATGATGGTGTTTCCATGGTAACTACAAAGCCTCTGAACATCTAAATGGGTCGTATTTGATGACCATGAAAAGATGACAAACTGCATTTTACATCAAGAATTTACATGTATCGACAGGATTAAAAGATCAACACGTATTAAACAGTTTAGATCAGTAGGTAATTTTGGTCGCCGGCGGCTGTTTGGCTCTTTATGTGTCAACACTTAACAAAACCAAGTCTGATAAAAAACAGAACATATATTTATCTGTTTTCCACACACTGTTGTCAGAGTTTTGAGGGGGCTCTCAAACTGCCAAACACTGGCTCCAAGCTCTTCTGCAGGTGATCTATGTGGAGTGGTCATCAGCCCGTATTAATAATGCAAAGCTTAGAACAGTGGAAATGTGGGGAAAAAAGCTGCAGAACATTTAAAGGAACTGTTGTCATGACTTTGGCCATTTTCATCTAATGGTAACTTTATGTTTCCTGTTTGTAATCCTGATTAAAACTGTTTATTCAGTTGTTTGAATTTTTACTTTATTTGTCAGATGCTCAGTACCAGATGGTGTGTCCCACAAGGAGGGGAATAAGGGTGGG
>JAPTYQ010000008.1:6830558-6843920 GCA_029814465.1 Ostorhinchus cyanosoma
TAATTCATTTTTTATAGAGAGAGAAAAAAAAATGCCAAGGAACCAATAATGGATTTCAAGCACATTTGAATCTGCATAAAAAAAAAGAATATTAAATATTGACAGATTTGTTTAACCCATTAAGACCCAAACAGTCACTGGTGACCAAGATCATCTACTGATGTAAAATGTTTAATACCTATAGTTTCAAATGTTTTTGTTTTTTTTTATGGTCAGTATCCCTTATGTTTGTATTGTATAGAATTCAAACAATAAAAAAAAGGAATTAAAAAAATAATTGGTGTAAAATATAGTTTGTCATCTTTTCATGGTCATCAGATATGACCCATTTGGACGTTCAGAAGCTCCGTAGTTACCATGGAAACAATGTCATCTTCTACAACATTGATTCACCAGTAAAACCCATGGAGTTGGATCAGTGACAGTAGATGGAGACACTGGGTTTATGTTCAGTTAATGATGTACAGTTACGGAAAAATATATTAGACCATCAAAAGTCATCAAAAACAATGGTTATGTAATCAACTACCAACTCCTGTGTGTATCATGTGACTAAAACAGACAGAAATGAAAACATGGAATGCCTAAAAACTTTGTCAGTACAATACCATAGACATTGATGTAAGAACTGAAGTGATTTTTGTTATTATCAAGAAAACATGGAAAATGGATAGATGTCAGCTCTGAAATTAAACTATTATGAGCTATTTTTGTTGTTATCATTATATTTGTCCAAACAAATGTACTTTTAGTTGTACCAGGCATTAAAATGAACAAAAAATTGAAGAAAACAAGAGGTGGTCTAACATTCTGATATAGTAACCTTTTACCAACCAATTTACTCTGAGCTTTTATGAACATGATCAGTGAATTAAATATAGGAAAATATGTGATTTACATCGGGGGAAAAAATGTAAATAAAAAGGATAATATTACAATAAACTGTGATAAAAACACTTAAGAATGGTTAAATATAGAGAAAAAAATCATTTGGAAACTGCCACAAAAGTAGTACTGGGTCTTTATGGGTTAAAGGTGCAAAGTGCAACAATGGGAGAGTAGATGTGGAGGTGTTTGGACCAACCTATGGGTAAGCGTGTCAGATATGTTGAGATGACGTCCTGGACGTGGTGGTAGAACAGTCAGTCTGTCGTCTTCTGGACCACTTTATCCTTGAGAGGGTGGTGGAGCCTCTCCCAGCAACCATTGGGCGAAGGTGGGGTACACCTTAAACTTGTCGCCAGCTCATCACAGGCCGGTGGTACAACACTACGGGAGAAAAGCAATGAATTCAGTTATAGTGGAAACCCTAGGACTTCCATTTTGGTTTATACGCCACTGTCTTCATCTTAAACCCATGAACTGAACTATGGATCAAGAGGACAGTGGTACAGACTGAAGCACTGCACTGGCTCCAGTTCACACCTGGAGATGGGAAAAAGACTGTTGCATGGGAAATTCCATCAAAATGTAGATTCAGCCACGAAAATGACCTCATGGCTCGTTTTCCCGACCTGATGATGAAGTGGTGAAAACACATTCTCTCACACAATTTTTCATAAATCATATTTGGCTGAGTGGTGATCATGACCTGTTTGTTACCCTGGTTTTAATTTCTATTACGTGAATGTATTGAACTGTTCATTATGGTGATATTTTTGCCAGCTTTCTCTGGGACTTAATCTTTCTAAAAAAGCTCATGGACTAAGACTGATTTACACTGAAATCAAAAAGATGAGATATTTTTGCAATATACAAAATTATCTTAAAACACAATTTAAATCATGTAACTAATCACTAATCATATTGCTACTACATTTGTTATATACAAAAATCGTCAGTATAAATTTTGTAGGAAAGCTTTCAACAACCTATTTTTAACATATAGAGAAAATGATAAATTGAATAATTGGGAGAAAACCAAATATGTAAAACGCCACGGATCTTTACAGAAAAGTTCAACAAATATTGAATGTCAAAATCTCCATGTTATGTCATCATCATTAGCATGATCGGTATTTACTCAAGAAATCAATCATTTCACAAAAAATACAAATAATTAATTTGATAGATTTGGAAATTATTTTATTGTTTGCATTATTTCTGCCGTTGGAATTCTTTATACTGTAATAATGGCCTGTTGGAAAGAAATAAGACATGATAGAATCGATAATCAAGAACTGTCCTATATTTACGTTAAAAAGTATTGATAGGTGTCTGTTCACAGCTCATTCTATTGCCTCCAACTGGAAGAAATTGCTGTGACGGCATCTTTAAAGTGTGTTTTTAAAGTACTTTATAACAAAGTATTATGTCCTTGACATAATTCAGTACTTTGTATATTAGCATTCACACCTGTTACGAAGATTGAAAGAGGTACATTTTGACACATAAAGTTGGAAGGAGAACAAACCTGCGTGAGGTCTTGGGTAGAATGCTGTAGGGACGGAGAAAAGACATAAATAAACATCAAAGAAAATAAGATTTACCTGTTTGATCATTAACTTTCTCCAAGCCTTTACCTTCCAACGAGGATCGGCACTGGAAAGGAGGAAGAGAGAAAGATTGAGAGGGGAACGAGAACGCGAGGAACGAGAGCTGAAGGCAGAATGTCCGCTAGGAATACACGCAGTGCCTCGCCAAATACAAAAACAGGCCTCTCTTTCGTCTTTCTTTATCCTCTTTTTTTATTCCCTTTGTTAGAGGAACTCAGCACTCAGGACTTCAGAGGAGGCTGCAATGAGCACATCAAAGCACGCAAACAGATTGTGGCCCAACAGACACACTCGAAGTGGGCATTAATTTCTTTGTTGAAAATGTAGAGAAGGCGAGCACAAAGTGGGGAAATGAAAGCAGTTTCTATTCTTGTGTTATTTTTGCCTCCTTCCTCTTGTTTCACTGTTGTTTCAGCATCTTTTTTTTTCCTCTTTAGAGGTTCCACATGTCAGAGGTGCTGAGGGTCAGGCCAGCACCTTGTTTTTGTCAGATGCTCGTTTGGGGAGGTTTCCGTCCTCGCTCTGTCTTTCTTTCTCACTTTCTTTCTCTCCCTTGCTCTCCCTCTTGCCGACTCTCCTGACAAGCTCCCTTTGAGTTCAGCCCACATGGCTCTGGGCGAAAATCAATGCCCATATGTGTCTTCAGCTGCTCTACACTGGACTGATGAAGGTTAAAAGAGAGAAAGACAGATGAGCAAAATCGAGAGACTAAGAGAATCCGCTGATTACAGAAAGAAAATATTCATCAGTGCTTAAAAACAACTCTGTTTACAAAAATAATGGGTGAATAATTAAATGAGAAATGATCTCTTGACTCGTTTTGTTTTTCATTCTCATCTGCCCCAGGTGCCTTTTTTTTGGCCAGTGATGGATGAGACAGGGGCAGACTAATTGTGGAAAGTGCCGGCGCAGGAATTAAAGATTATTACCAGCGGATTCAGCCAGGAATTCATTCAGACCAGCATTCAATGACCATTAGCCTACATAGTGTGCTGCTAAGTTCACTGACCTCAAGTGGTGAATCGCAGACACACTATTGATCACCATCACCAGTGCTTCACTGTTTCGATGTCATGGCTAAGGCTACTCACTTGTTTAATTGTTTCTCGTTGAATTGCAAAGTAGTGAGTGGGAGGCAATTGAAAGAGGCTTTTAAACAGTTTATGCTTTAACAAGATACTTAAAGGCGAGGCCAAGGCAAAAGAGAGGGACAGAAAGCCGGGTTGAATTCTCACTCCACTGCAACACCTACCACACAAACCATGAATGAAAACCGGGGCCAAACGATGAACCCTCACCATGACTCGAACATGGACTCCAAATAAAAACAAAACTATTCAAATCATCGTTTTCAGTGTTGTTCGTAATGACCCCACCCCCCCGAGTTCAGCGTTCCAGAATCCAATATGCACATGAAAACATTCTGAGCGTAGTATGTTTCAGATCATGATCACAGGAACTGGGTGCCACTGGGTTTGGCACAGTGATGTTTCAGTCGGTTCTTCTCGAGTCGAAAGTATTTCACACCAGCCGACTCCTCCTGGTTTTGATGCCTTTTTTTTTTTTTTTTTTTTACTCGCTGCACTGACCCTTTTAGAAATTCTGCAGAGACCACAGATACTTCCTTGGACTGTAGATGCTCCCCGGATCTTTCGCTTCACGTCGACCTCTTGGCCTCCTCTCTCCGGTTTTGATCTCCCTTCCCTAGCTCCTCGGCCCCCGGAGGGTGTCAACGCTGGCTGAAGGGGCTTCCAGGGGGCTTCAAGGGGCCTTTCAATCCTTCATCCAGGTCTTAGCGTTCAAAGACCTTGGCCAGTCATCCAGCTGCACACACACATACACACCAAAATGTACCAGCTCACATAAGGATGTAGAAATACACAGCTGTACCAGTATTAAAGAGAAAGACATGAAGACAGAAATGATCACTGACAATTAGAAGGAAGTAGTAAAGTGGAAAAGGAGGAACTGCTCTGAATTTCACAATAAGATAAAACAAAAACATCATGGGAGACTTAAGGTTTGCTACACAAAACTGAGATTTAAAAAAGTCAGAATGTTTTCTGAACTTGGTTTGATCACAGCAACAGCATACTCTGTTTTAATATTCCAAATGTAGACTCTTTACACCTTGAAGTCCAATCGAAGGTCTGAAGGTTCACATTTTTTTCTCCCCTACATTTCATGCAGGAACTTTAAGTTTCACCTTGAAGTTTTATGAGCCCATTAATGCACTTTGCCTGACATCTTCATGCTCTCCTACCCTCTCATTAATATACTTAATATTAGTTAGTCTGACCATATTTCTATTAAAAACTTTGTCTCCTCCTCAGTTCATGTGTCTGTATGGCTTTTTTTCTTCTTCTTCTGGTTATTTCTCTTCTTCAAGTGCAGATGTTTCACTTTAGATAAGTCCCAAAATCTGGACAAAATGACTCAGATGTCAAAGCGTCTTTGGACCTCTGGGACATGTTAATGCACAGCTTTTAAGAGGACTTTTTGAACATTTCTGTTGCCCATTTGGAATGTGCATCTTAGAATGAGCTTTTATGGCAGCCTTTTGCCTGATTGCAGTAACCAGTTATTAAATTGGAGATACGTGTCCAAAAGAAAAGCCCACAGAAGAAGAAATAAACCTACTTTTAAACAAAAACAAAGACTCATCAGGGTTTAGTGAGTGTGCACGTAATCCCAAAATGACTTTTCCAAAATGATGATTGAAGGAATGAAAGAAGGAGACTGTGTTTGTACTGTTAATAAACTCCTGGGGAAAATCTACGTCACAAAGACGTAAAACGGCACTGTTTCAAATTTCACATTTCAATCTGATAAACAGCATTTAAATGAGTGATATTTGGCCATTTATCCATTTTCAAACATTTCCCTGTAGTCTACATAAACTGCAAATGCTCTGCTTGGGTCTGAATTCTTCATTAATTCAACTCCACAGGTCCATCTTCAACCCTATTTCTGAGTAATGACGAAAGAAAGGTCATTTTGAGTGCTGGCCCTTTAAATGCACATGAGCCACTTCAGGCCCCACCCCCTCCAGGTTGTTGGCTGTTGGCATTTTAGTCAATCAGCCTTGAAGTTTGCACATATTTTCAGTATGGACTATAGCTACTACTCTGAGAAATGTTCGTCAGAAGTCTTGACCTTATTTGTGAAAACGTGACATAACTCGTTACCCCGCACCCCGAAGGAGAGGTGAGGGTATGGTTTTTGGTTGATTTGTTTGTATGTTTGTTCGTCAGCAACTTTACGCAAAAACTACCGGACCAATTTCCATGAAATTTTCAGGAAAGATGCGAGGTGATTCAGAATAGATCCCATTACATTTTGGTGAATGTAGGTCAAAGGTCAAAGTCACCAAAAATGTGTTTTCGCAATGATAAGGGATAGGGCAAATCAGGTAAAAACGTTTGCAAGGGGAGGGGTTTGTTGTACCTGGCACCACTTGTTACAGATGTAATAAATTAAGCAGGAATTAAAGCAGGTTACAGAAATCCACTTGATTTTTGCCAAAATTACTATAAAGAGAGCTTTGCAGCACTTGGAGGGTTCAAAATTCAAACTTTTTGAAGTATTAGGGTTCAAATAAGCAAATAAATGAACCAAAGACTAATAAAAGTGGTTTTAGCTAAATACGACCCTTTTAAGGGAATCCATCCCAGTCGAACATGGCCAATAGAGGCACAAGTCCAAATATTATGGGGCTATTTTTAGAAAAAAGGACCAAACATGAACATTTTGTGCATGTAAATAATGCAAATGTACAGTATATAAAAGTAATATATTAAATATAGTAAAGAGAAATGAACATGGTCAAACACATTCTCTGCCCACTGCTCCCACCCACCCCATTCTTTCTCTCCCTAAAAGGTCTTTAGGTCACGTCAGATCCAGATGATCGCTGGTTTTTAATGTTGTATAAAGCTGCAGTGTTCTCTAATTTAACACTGCCTTCTGGGACTCTAACGGTTGGAGCCAGGATGGAGAAAGCAGATGTGTCTTCCACCAGAGGAAATAGTCGCTGGCCAATCAAGCGTAAAACGCCACAGCTTACCGACAAATTTCATGGCGAAGTGATGGGCAAGATCTATTAGAAATGTATATCTAGACCTGGACACTGCTGGGAGTGTGATTTAGGAAGTGACAGATTGTGGGAAAGGGAAAAGTGTGTGAGTATGCACACATGTGAGCTCGAGTTGTGTTGCAAAGCATGGGTGTAGCAGTGCGTCGTGTGTCGTGTACGAAGTTGTGGTTGTGCTTGGAGATGTGTGCGTATTTGTGTGTCCTTCAGTGTTTCAGTGGGACAACTGTGTGTGCACAAGGCTTGCAAGGCCTTATCTAGATGTCCTAGTTATCGATTGGGCGACATGGCAGATAAGAAAGGATGAGTACCCCCTCCCACCCATCTACAACACCCCCCTCCCATCATCCACATATAAGCCCCCCTACCCTTCCCCTGCTCTGTGGGATAGAGATGAGGAGATTTAAAGCACTTCGATGTTACCTGTTTACATGTTGTGCATCATGCTGCTGCAGTAACTGTCGAGTACCATAAACACTCACCGAACACCAGTGAATTTGCGCTTTATTAAATTGGCCTTTGTATAGTTAATATTAGCTGCTGATTTGTTTTTTCTACAAAGAGCATCGCACTGATAAATATTAAGATTAAAAAACGATTCACGTTTTATTCCCACAAGGAAAAAAATCAAAAAACTATTTATGCAGGCTGTTTAGGTCCAAAAATAGAACTGAAAACAAGGTCTGTCCACATTAAGACAGACCAACCAGTGCATTTGTTGAAACTCATTTGTCCAGTCTAATAACGTACCTTAAGTAATCAATATGGTCTAACATTTATGCTTCAAAACTAGATAAAAGTAAGAGGTATCATTCAGTGAGCAGATAAATGCAGTACATACAAATGAGAGGAAAAACCTGATGGGATTAGTTTCCATAATAACAACGGCTGAATGGTTTGATGAGTAGGAGAATCCAGTCAAATCAAATTTTATTTATATATAGCACCAAATTTTAATAAAAGTTATGTCACGACACTTTACATTTAGAGCTGGTCTTTTGTCTTTATGAATGACGAAAGAGAATAAAGTGACTTAACCTTTGACCCTTAGAGGTCTATGATCATGCAGGTTTGATTTGATCAGAAGCAGGTCACATACTGTAGATCATTTGGGAGTAATGATAAACCGATAATGGCCGGCTGATATATCGGGCCGATACTTAAGTGTTTTTCTTGTATCTGTATCGGCCTGTTGCGTTGGCTGATATGCTGTTTTTTTTTCCGTCATGATTTACTGACAGACGAAGTTCACGGCACCTGTTCTTGGAGATACTGCTGTCCACACTGAAAAAAAAAAAAGGTTTACGGTGTAGTAATATTTATTAAGTTAGCTGTCCCAATTTTTATTTTCTAATTCTAAGTAAAGAGGATTTTATGACATTTGTTATCATTTGACAGAGAAAAGAAAATCAGTATCGGCTCAAAATATTGGCTTAGAAATATTGGCGGCCTATATTGGTCATTAGCTAAGACTGGTAAAAAAAAAAAACAGATGAAGTCCAGTTCTGAAGTGGCCCAGCTAAAACCCAGGACTCACCTGCTTGGTACTGTATACAGTTATAAAAAATTTTTTTAAATACATATAGGTTGACAGTAGTAGTGTTCTGTATATTTTTGCACATAAGCTGTTTTGAAGAGTAGCAGAACTGTTCATAGTATAGTATGATATAAAAATTAGTCACAGTGTTAAAACAGGAGGACGGCCAAAGTTCTCCTCTGCTTGCATCATTTGGCTCCTCATTCCTGACAATGATGTGGATGTAATTTTGTGATTGGGGGATTGTTTTTACTTGCAGAATAAATGGGTTTTTAATTTCTGAGTATACTTTTGACTCTGAAACTCCTTTTCTGTTCAGTCACATGAAGAATATTGGTTGCATTTAGTGATGTTACCAATTTTACTTATGTTTCACAGCTGAAGACCCTGGTGTTAAAAGTACTGAAGTCACAGTTTTGGAAAATACCCTCGCGTCTGGTATTGTTTTTGTTTTGTTTTTTGTTTGTCTGTCTGTTGTCAGCAACTTTATGCAAAAATTACAGGATCACTTTTCATTAAATGTTCAGGAAAGGTGTGAGGTGGTCCAGGATAGATCCCCTTAAATTTTGGCTAATGTAGGTCAAAGGTCAAGGTCACCAAAAATGTGTTTTCACAATGATAAGAGATAGGACAAATCAGGAAAGTTTTGCATACAGCTTCTTTTTGCTCTCACTGTTGATGTGCATTACCATCAGAACCTTGAAGATCAAATTTGAAGACTCTAGGTCAAAGGTCAAGGTCACACTAAAGGTCAAAATCTAATTTTGGATATAACTTTTGAACTATTCATCTTAGAGAATTCCAATGAGCACCAAAATGTTGGTCTTTCAATTCTGCATCGTGTGTGTAGATTTTGATCTATTGTTGACCCAAGACGTCAAAAAAATTAAAATGGACTCTAACGGAAAAACAAGTGGAGATAGAGACTTATTACTATTACTGACATATAGGAAACCTGGCATGGGCTTCAAAATGGCGTCATGACCTTTGACTTTAAGTGACCTTGAAAGGTCAAAATCAAGGTCACATGATTTTAAATGGTCGTAACTCCAAAAAGAGTGGTGGTAAGTACTCAGTTGCTATTGTTGACAGATAGGAAACTACATGTAGGCTCCAAAATGGCATCATGACCTTTGACCTTGAGTGACCTTGAAAGGTCAAACCCATAGTCACACGTTTTGAGAGGGATGTGTCCATTAAGAGCTAAAATGTTTGCGAGGGGTGGGGTTTGTTGTGCCTGGCACCACTTGTTTTGTCATTGCTTGTTTAAAAAAAACAGAAAGAGAATAGATGTACAACATATTCTCATAATCATAGCTTCTACTTCAGTTGCACTTTACTTTCCTGCCTTTATAAAACGTGCTTTGTGCAACACCCAGTCAACAGGTTTTAAAACTGACACTTTGTCGCAGACTTTATAGGTTGAATCTGGAAAGTGATGATGTTAGCAACACCTTCTGTCCTGTTTTAGATACAATCCAGGGAAAGTATCACTCACAAATACTTCAGTCCAGCTGCAGTTGGAGGTATACGAGACCTTTACATGTCATTTCTACCGAGGTCAGGGTCAAATTTATTTATATAGCACATTTAAAACAACGAAAAGTGCCCAAAGAGCTGTTCATGGTTATAGATACAAATGCAAGAAGTAGTAAAACTGATAAAAAAAAAAAAAAAACTATACTGAAAAACAGGAATAGGATAAAAATATCATCTAAAACACAACCAGAAGGTAAAACAAATAAGTCACACACTTATATTAGAAGCCAAAGCAAATAGGTGCGTCTTTAAAAAAAAAAGATTTAAAGCAACAAACATGTTTTTCTTTCCACATATAAGGTATTAGTAAAGACATAACACCCAGATTTATCTTGTGTTCATGTTTAGTATGGTGAAATGTATGAATCTATATGGTTTATTACATTGACTTTTATTTGCTCTGAAGTTGGGAGTTAGTAAAGCTGTAACTTACAGAGTGAGCACAGGTCAGATGGAGTTTATAGAGGGGAAAGGCAGCGCGCAGGCTGGATTAGTGCCAAACCAACTTGGAGACTGACAGATTTCCCAGTCGCAGAGAAAATATAGCTGTTAAGAGTTAATTTCAAGTTCTGAATGGAAGTTTAAAGAGCACATCAGCAAAAAAATGAGCTACAGTATAGACTGGCAGGAGTATACTGTAGGAATTAATGTGAATTGTAAAAATGTAAATTGTCTGAGCAGGAATGGTTTATAGGAGGGTTTGAACAGGGTACATTTGTCACTAAATATGATTCTGAAACAGGTTGATTCATGGATGACATTTGGTGACAGATATGAACTATTATAATGCTTTAATAAATTAATATATAATTAAAATCCACTGCTCCAAACGGTTGGGCAATTATCTGTGAATTCATGTTGAAGTATGAATATTAGTCAAAAAGCTGAATATGTTTGGAATATTTTTCTGAACTTTAAGACAGACAAGAAAACCGTCATCACACATATCTGGACATGCGTCATATTTTCGATGTACGTACACGTGGTTGTGTGTTTACATGTGATGTTTGCGTTGGATTCTACCATAATTAAAGGTTTGGTGTGGATTAAATCCAAACCAATCTAATCCAACTGTATTTGTAAAGCACTTTAAAAACAACCACAGTGGACCAAAGTGCTGTACAAAAAATTATTAAAAACTAAATAAAAGAATAAAATACAGAGGAGATGAAAAGACATAGAAACTGTACAAAAGCTGTACAGAAGAATAAAAAAAAAACAAAGAAAAGAATGAAAATAATAAGAGTATAAATAAAACTAAAAAGCCAGACAAGTAAAAGAAAAAAAAACAACAATAAACTACCAAAAAAACCCAATACAATAAAAATACCTTGAAACATCTCACACGTTTTCAAAAAGCCAAAAATGCTTAATACTACTACTGTACTACTCTTATTAATAACACCATGTAGACGCCACATTTACAATTCCACAGCTTATATATACCAGAAAGCTTTTTTTTTCCTAACATAAAATATTCTGTTATTTATTATTTTTTGCTGCACTTCTGTTTGCGCTTTGAGCATTCTTTATTCCCAAATGAATACTCTGGGCCTTTTGTCCATTTGGTTGATCTTTAATCTGTCAAAAAGTAAGATTTATTACCTTACTTAATTACTGTATGTACTTACTATTTTCCCCCCATTTTTTTTTCTTTTTCACGCCTGCTCAAGCTCATAACAGGAAAACCTGTTTGTGTTTTGTAGCCTCACGCTCGACTTCACTCTCCTTCCTCCTCCTCCTCCTCCTCCTTCTCGTCCTCACTAACCGCTGTCTTGTTGCTTCTGCCCGAGTGGCTCCCTTTGAATACACCACTTGGTTGAACAATTAATTATTCTAATGATAGACCGGCACTCAGTGGTGCTTTAAACAGGGACAGAAAGAGAGAGGGGGAGAGAGAATGGCACAGATACAGATAGCTCCTATAATCCATTGGAGTCTTAAAAGTAGGTGAGCTGTTTTCATCTGTGTATAGATAGATTTAAAGGCATTATTCATCATTCATTCATTACAGCTGCCAACCTTCAACCCATCACAAAGATGGTGATTTGCACAAAAATCTTACAAATGAAATCTAGTTAAAATGTTCTATATTCATATTAAAATGTTGGACGTGTATCTTAGGTTTTTAGTTGGGCTCAAGTTGAGTAAAATGGGGGAGGTGGGATTTCATTGAATTTTTTTTTTTTTTAGGTAATTTTGATTCAGTTTTGATTTGCATTCATAAAATCTATTGTTTATACAGTCTATGATTATTAAGTGGGGGCTGCGGATGAAAATTAGCACTGACCCAAACTCTGGCATATTTACATGTTCATATTGAAATGGAAACGTGTTCATTAACGTGCACTGCCCCAACTAAATAAAGATTAATAATAGTAATAACTATAATTATAATTATTATTATGAGCAATGAGACCCGGGAGACTGAACTTTTGTCTGAAAATATTAAGTCCATATGTACTTTGTTTCCCCAGACATCATTCTGGTTTAGTTCATCATCTGACATCAAGACTGGCATTTCTCTGAGGTTCTCTTTGAATCAAACCTTTTTTTTTTTAAACTTACAGAAACCTCATCATTGAGTTTAAAATTTACACTAACTTGACATTTAAATAACTGTGTTAGCAATATAGCGATAGCATGGTTACCATCCCAGATCTTTTGTTTTATAGCTGCACACAGAGCTTTTATACGGTCTTTAGTGCTCTCCACCATCTTTGACATTGACATGAAATTGCCTAAAATGATCACTACACAAATATTCAGATGGATGTCATGTTTGTGTTGAATTCTGTGTTGTGCTAGAAACAGGTTGTGTTTAATGTTACTGACACACTTGCTGTTAATATATAACCTATAGGTCAGGGTTAAGTTTGGGGGCAAAAAGGGTGAGGGGAAGGGCTAGAAATACCTAGAAAGAAACGCAGCATGAAATGGGTCATAAACCCTGGTCTCCTGTGTCCACAAACCTTGGATTTCTCCCGCAAACCTCCTGAAATATATTCTGTTTGTTTGTTTAACCTACTTAATGATGCTCATGTCATCAATTTACAACATTTTAAGACTGGACTTACACTGATCTGACTGAAAGGGTATGCTTTCCAATGAAGATTGACACAATACAGCACTGTTTTTCAACCTTAGGGTCGTGACCCCTCTGTGGGATTGCCAGGATTTCAGATGGGGTCGCCTGAAGTTCAAATAAAATGCAGGATGTAATATCTGAGAGGGTGTATCTTGATTGACCCGATCATGTGACCGCGTGCGTTACTACGCTTCAACCTACCCATACACAGTCACAGTCAGAAAACCAGACCGAACAGAGAATGGAAAGATTTCTTCACCCGCCTGACCCCGCTAAGACATCTCCAAGAGAAAAAGAATGTCTCTGTTCTGAATATCTGGGGTTGACAGAAATTTGTGATGTTTAAAATGGGGTCAGGAGCCAAAAAAGGTTGACAACCACTGCTATACAGGTACTATGGGATGTAGTCACGACTAAGACTAATTGTGCGATCGTTTGAAACTAATGCTTAAGTATTTTTGCAATGTGCTGCTGTTCAGACAGACAGACAGACAGACAGACAGACAGACAGACAGACAGATAGACAGATAGACAGATAGATAGATAGACAGATAGATAGATAGATAGATAGATAGATAGATAGATAGATAGATAGATAGATAGATAGATA
>JAPTYQ010000008.1:6999024-7010052 GCA_029814465.1 Ostorhinchus cyanosoma
AAGCAAACCCTTATCTGTACATACAGACGCGGAAAAAATTATTAGACCACCCCTCGTTTTCTTCAGTTTTTTGGTTCATTTTAATGTCTGGTTCAACTAATGGAGAAAAATAATGATAACAACAAAAATAGCTCCTATACTTTAAAAATCTAAATCTCACCAAGTGTATTTTTCTCATTTCTTGTCCGAATATCTCATCGCAGTTGAAATAAAACTTGTTTCGTTGGCAGATTTTTTTTTGCTTAATTCAAGCAAAAAAAAAAAAATCTGTCAATGGAATAAATGAAAATGATCTTGGTAAGATTTCTTGAAATTAGATTTTCAAGATCTATTGTCTAAAAATAAGTTCTTATATCTCACTTTCGTGCTACTCTTTAGGTGATTCTGTCTTATTTTAAGTGTGATGAGATATTTGGACTAGAAATGTGAAAAATACACTTGCGCAGATTTGGATTTTTGCAGTGAGAGTTTAATTTCAGAGCTGATATCGATCCATTTTCCATTTTTTCTTGATAATAACCAAAATCACTGAAGTTCTTGCATCAATATCTATGTCATTATACTTAATAAAAACAGTGCTTTTATTCATTCCTTCTTTTCTTTTCTGTCTGTTTTAGTCACTTGATGCACACAGGAGTTGGTACTTGTTTGCATAACCGTTGTTTCTGATGATTTGATGGTCTAATAATTTTTTCCGCATCTCTATATCACTTCTCCAATGCAAGGTTGCACACTGCTTTACAGCATGAGGAATAAAAGCAAAACCGAACACGCATAAATATACATAACAAAAAGAGAGAATAAAATAGCTATAAAACCAAAGTCAGGCCACATTAAAAATAACAATAAAACCAACATTAGGCCAGATATCACCCAACAAAGCTGCTTTTTTTTCCTCCTGCACACAACAAAAGCAAAAACACATAACCAAACACATCAGGTACCAGAGACAAACTCATTATCATAAAATTGGATGAAAGGACGGACACAGAGCTCGCCAGCTATTTCTGCAAAAACAAACCAGACACCATGCAGGTCAAACTATGCTGCAGATGCCGCATTAGAAATAAATAAAACAATTTTTTTAAAAAAAGGTTTAAAGACATGCAAGCGTAGTTGAAAGGCAGTGAAGCGAAGATTAATGTGATGTAGAGAAGTTCGCATCAGTGTGTGGATGGACAGTATCTATGTTTTATATTATCCTTTAGGTGCAAAGGTGCAAGTACATCCTTATAGTACATAAACCCTTATTTATTATCCTTATTATCAGTGCTGGGAATTAACTACGCTCATTACTCAAATAAGGTGTATTAAGTACAACTCCACGACACCTCAGAGAGAAATATTATACTTTTTACTGCACTCCAATTTGTAATTAACTGTTAAATGTGAATATGATTATTACATGATCGTATCCAGCTGTATGAAAGGTTTATACTCCAGTTAAAAGTCTATAAAACGCTACCACTCATAATTAACCGACATGCACTGATTGTTGTTAAAGCCTGGCGCACACGAACGGATATTTTCTTCTTCGTGTAAGAACACAACATGATAAAGTCCAACAAAGCGGCTACAACTGGGAGTGTTTCTTTTACCAAATATGCAGATGTCAAAAGAACAACGGTCATGCTCATCTGTTTTCCGTGGCTCCATGAATACTCCATTTCTTTAAAAAAAAATCTGCATGTCAGAAGGAAAAAATGTGTATCCGAGCGACCTGAGAGATCATTTGCATGCGGATGAGAGGCCAAAATGTGGAGGAAAATGTTGCTAAACATCTGTATTAGTGAGCGCAAGGCTTTAATCTTTTTGCCTGTCAAATGTCAATAAAACGTCATCATGATTTCTCTCGACCAGATAAAAAAGAAAGGCTTTGAATCCATTTCAGATGCTTCATCCTGTATTTTTAACAAGGATAACAACTAAAACGTTCCATCATGTATTGAAATTATATTAATTCCACCTTGAATGATGTAGTAACGCATCAATAACTGGACAGTTCTGCCTACAGTATGCTAGATTTTTTGTTATTTTAAATGGGTCATATTTTGCTGAACCTACTTTTATTAGTCTTTGGTTCATTTATTTGTGTATTTGGACCCTAATACTTCATACAGTTTGAATATGAACCCTCCAGCTGCTACAAAGTTATCTTTATATTAATTTTGGCAAAAATCCGGTGGATTTCTACAACCTGTTTTAATTCCCGCTTAATTTGTCACGTCTATAACTCGTTACGTCATGACATTTGCACGTAAGGTCAAGACTTCCAACTAACGTTTCTAAGAATACGCCATAATTATTTGTCAGCTGCAGAGGTTGTAGTAAAAACTGAAAATATGTCCAAACTTTGAGCCGATTACCTAACATGTTCAGTTGTTGGTTGAACGGGACAGAGCAGCACAGTCAGCAACCTGGAGGGGGCGGGGCATGAAGTGGTTTATGTGCATTTAAAGGGCCAGCGCTCAAAATGACCTTTCTGGTGTCATTACTCAGAAATAGGGTTGAAGATGGACCTGTGGAGTTGAATTAATGAAGAATTTAGACCCAAACATAGCATTTACAGTTTATGTAGACTACAGGGAAATGATTTAAAATACAGAATTACATTTTTAAAAAGCTAAATATCACTCCATTAAGTATATTTTGATGCACTTTTTCTAATGTAAAGCCAAAAGTGAGCTAACGGGTGAAATTTCAGTCCTGTTCCGTTTATTTAACAGTCGAAGAAATCGTCAAGTGATGTTTTTGGGATAAATAAAAAGCCGTCTCTGCAAAACCCATCCTCTTCTGCTGTTCCCTATATATGAATCTAGTGAATTTCAAAATCTCTGTGATTACATTATCTCAACGTCAGATAATCTCCCCATAACCAGTCAAACAATAACCTGCCGCCGGTTCACAGGGGAGCAGCTGGAATCTCTTCTATCGGCAGTTAAAGAACTTCATATGCAGCTGATAAGTCAGCAGGAAGATAAACTGATGACTAAGTGTCCTCCTCCTGTGATTAGGATATCTGCAGATTAACAGGAGAAAAGGGAAAGACATGCCAGCAGACAAAGAGGAGCTTGTCCTTATCCTCTGCAACAATGTTGATCGTTAAAGGCTGACGAAATAGCCCCTTAAATGTGAGTATTTGCTGCTTTTCCTGTCATATGAGGCTGTAAAGTGAGAAATATGGCTTTTTGTGCAGTAATATAGACTGACTGAGACAATAACCTGCAGATATGTGAGGAACAGTTAAAGTATTTGTTATTCACAAGGTGTAGGCGCTTAAAAAAAAACAAAAAAAACCCAAAAAACAAAACAGAACTGGACATTAAAAAACATCACTCAGAGGTCAGAGGTGAACTTTTACTGACTGACTGATTTCACTAAACACACCCGATATCAGAGCAAAACAAGAATTAAAAACAAGAGGAAACATCCCAAACAACTCCCTAGAGTAAAAAAAAAAAAAAAAAAGAAAAAAAATCCCTGAAAGGCCTTTTTGTTTATCTCTTACTTTGCTTATTTATTTATTATTTCTGCTCTCCTGCCACACGGCCAGGGGAGCGAGGGACCACAGGTGCTCGGGTGAATCCGATGGACATCTGCAATTTATCATTCATACGCCGGTGACGGCAGGCCAGGCCGAAATATGGCACGGTAAACACAAACCATAGATCATTCACAGACACAGATACACACAGACAGCCGCAGATAAACACACACACGCACACACACACATACATAAAATATATCTTTGAAGACAGATGCTTTTATGCGTACACGGAGCCGGACATGGGTCACATCACAACATGCTTCTTTCAGCGTAGTGTAGATATCTTTTTCTCTCTGTCTCTTTATTCCACTTTATCTTTGTCTCTGTTTTCCCATGCATTTTTCTTCGTCTTGTGAATTTCTGGCAGACACTTTAAAACATGATGCCACCTCTTTTTAATAAAAAAAAAAAAAAGGAAAAAAAATCTGGATTCAGCCTTATCGTTTGTGTGTATGTTTTTTTTTTTTCCTCTTGGAAAATTATAGCCCTCTGTTTTTCCTGACGTACTCTTTTCAAGAAAACCACATTCATATAACCCACCTGGACTCCATCCAGCATCAGACCATGGTTCAATCTGTCTTTTTTTTTCCTGCCTATTTTTTTTTTTTTTTCTCAGGTATAAATACACTGAAGAGATGACAGCTGCCCCCCCAACTCCTACATAAACTCCCCTCCCCTAAACGCCCCGTGCCTCCAAACTTTTAATCCAGGCTTTAGAGGGATATATCACAGTGGGACATCACTGCTGGCCTGCATCTGCCAGAGCGAGCTGGGAGCTGATTTCTGTGTTTACATAAGATTAGAGCGCAGGGAGAAAAGAAGGTAGCCGATATGGTAGCTCCAAGCCAAGCAGCTCTCATTTTTAATGCAGCAAATTCTGCCACAAACAGCCTGTGGGAGGGGGGCTGAGGAGAGATATAGCTAAAGGTGGGAACAGTAAGTTACACCACTTACCTGCCTTAGGGGGTGCATGTGTGTGTGTCTATGTGTGTGTGAATTATGGGTGCGCTGCCCTGCTTATACAGACTTTGCAGCTCTGGTCAGGGATTCTCTGAGGAATTAGCCACTAGTATTTCTAACAATGGACACTAACAGCCTATAACTCCGTGCAGGAATGAGATGCCACATGGATGAAGTAGCATTTACCGTCATTTCGACTCAAAAACTCTGAAGGCTGACCTTTATATGCAGTGATGGCGAGTGTAAGTGACATGAAACGCGCGAAATGAAAAGGATAGAAGGCGACGATTAATTAAACAAGTACAGAAATACAGTTAAAGGTTCAATCTTGAAGTGGACTAATGTGGGGTTTGTATTGGAATCTGTTTTCATGATGGGAACTGGTTTTAATTATGGGTGCGCTGCCCTGCTTATACAGACTTTGCAGCTCTGGTCAGGGATTCTCTGAGGAATTAGCCGCTAGTATTTTTAACGATAGAGGCTAACAGCCTATAACTCAAAGCAGGAATGAGATGCCACGTCTTTTATAAAGAAGGATTAAGAAGTATTTACCTTCATTTTAACTAAAAAACACAGAGGGCTGACCCTCATTTGCAATGATGTCGAGTAGAAATTACATAGAAAATGCAAAATGAAAAGGATAGAGGATGAAAATTAAAACATGTACAGAAAAACAGTTAAAGGTTCAATCTTGAAGTGTACTTAGGTGAGGTTTGTGTTAGGAACTGGTCTTAATTATGGGTACGCTGCCCTGCTTATACAGACTTTGCAGCTCTGGTCAGGGATTCTCTGAGGAATTAACCACTAGTATTTCTAACAATTTATACAAACAGCCTATAATTCGATGCAGGTTGCCCTTTATGAGGAAGAATAAAATAGTATTTACCTTCATTAAATCTAAAAAAACATTGAGTGCAGGTACTCATTTGCAACGATGAGTAAACTGTGGATGTAAATTGCATAACTGATGCAAAGTGAGTATAGAAATACAGTTAAATACTGAAAAGTGACGTTTGTGATGGATTTCCCAAGGAATTATCCACTAGTGTTTCTAAAAATGGACATTAACAGCCTATAACTCAATCCAGGGCTGACAATAAAGACTCAAAATGAAAAAGATACAAGATCCAAATTAATTATGAGGTCAGAAATACAGTTAAAGGTTCAATCTGGAAGTGTATTTGACAGTCAAGTTTGTCTTGGAGTGTGTGTTATAATGAGGGATGGTGTTTTTATGACTTTATCTTCAAGTTAACTGTAGCTTGTGTTGTTCACTGCTGCAAAAGAAGAAGGAAGTGGAAAAACTTTCATAAAAAACAGAGTTCTCTACAGTGATTATCACTAATGCAGGCACTAGAGACTGTAGTAATCCTAGTAATGAGTAAGCTGAGGTCAGAAAATGACACACTCCAACACAAACTTCACCCAAACACACAACCTTGTGTGAGTCTTCCATATTGAACTTTTAATAAAAGATGCAACATACTGGGTGTAAAATTCAATTAAAGAAGATACAAACATGAGACGAGTGAAGATAACTAGAGTGTTAATTTTAGGATGCTTTGAGAATGCTGAAGTTATAGTAGAAACCAAAAGCAGATCTTCCAAGTTCAGTAAAATAAAAAAAACAAAAAAACAAAAACACAAGGGATCTGCAGTGAAAGTCAGCCAAAGAAGGCAAGGTCCAGATGGGGTCAGTCCAAATTCTGAGCAAAAGATTTGAGTTGGAGTTTTTGTTTCTTTCAGTGTTCTTCATTTTTGATAATGATTGTGATGATGGAAAGAAGGGATGAAATTCAGCTACAAAGGTCCAGTTCATGGGTATGTTTGTCAACCCAAAAATTCCTTTCCAAGTAACAAAATGTTTACATTCAAGGAGTTTTGAAGTGAAAAAAAAGGGAAAGGAACTGTAAGGCAGACATATAGCCAAACTGAGACAAGTTTAATATTTCATGTTAACATATTTTTAATGTATCCTAAGTCATCAGTTAGCCTGCATGAGTACTTGAATCTATATTAAAATGTTTTTAATGGGTGATGTAAAAAGTAAAGTGAATGATGACAATAGTGAGAAACTGACAAGTTATGGGAAAAAAAATGGAATCAAATTTAGAAATCATGAATACTGAATTGAGATGCATCAAAATCCAGTTCTAGAAAATATCTTAAATTTCACGACAACCAGTGAATCTCTTTGTGCTTTATCTTGTGACATATATACATAAAGACAGACAATATTTCTTTAACACTGCTGTGTTTTGCATCTTTTTGCTAATTATTTAAGGTTCTTTCACCAGTGTTCTTATGCTTTTTTGTCATGCAGTAGCTGTTCCGAGTGAAAAAAGTCCATATAAACCAACTGTACTTTACTTTCAGAGCATAAATAAAAGACACAACACTTTTGCGTCTATGGTGAACATGGTGGAGCATGCAGCAGAAAACAGCCAGATACTTTCTTCAGTAGAGTTCAAGCAAAGTGCAGGTAAATTGATCTCATTTCTGCTGAAGGTGTAAATAAGATAACACCGCTGTTTCAACCTAAAAGAGGTGAAATGTGTCCGTGCTCGGTTTAAAGCTGCTTCTTCTGCCGTCCACAAATGGCCAAAAGGTCAGTTGGTGCAGCTTTACAGTGTAAACATATGTCCACATGTTATATAAGTAGTGCGCTGGCCTGTTCATGCTGGCTGTACTTTTAGGTGCAGGTCATAGTGTCCAGTTCACAGTTCATGTTGCACGTACCGTAAGGGCTTACACAGCAAAGATGAACTCCATACACCACCTGTCCTATCATATAGCTTACATACATACAGTACATATAGTGCTATACACCCACTGACCCTTGGTAAATGACATAACCATATGACTGTAATAAAACAGCTCAGCAAAGCTACTGTGCGTCAGCGCTCTCATATACACATGCTTACAAATACATGCACACACACTAGACTGAGACGACAATGCGATTTATTCAGTATGTCGGAGGATTTTTTTGTGACTTTATGGTGAAATTCTTATCAAAAATCGGATTTTTGTTTGCACTGGCCCAAAGGGTCAACATGGAGGCTAATGTAATACTGTCCTAAATATGTCCACAGACACATATTCAGGCCACAGTACATTTCCATCACTAGAATCAGAACATATCACAGTGTTTCAGTCCACATGTCATGTTCCAAGTCACCGTGACCTGATACTTCTACACTGTAGTAATACATCTGACAAGTGCAAGCAGCAGAAGTAACTACATACATTTGACCAAAAGGCTGATAATATAATAATAATTGAAATTTTTGGATGTTTATTATGGTATCAGGGAATGAAATGCTGCTACTTTTTACTGAAAGGAAATAATGTGCTACTGTACAACTAGGTTTGAGACGGAAAGATTTTCATGTTATGTTAACCATATCACAGTTTCATAGTATCTAAAAAGGTTTTATTATGAGTGTGTAAAAAGTATCCATTGTAAAGTAAAATAAACAGAAGGCTATACATCTCCCATTTTGAACAAAGACGTGAGACAAACGGAGCCTTTCTGATCTGTTAAGAAATAAAGGAATCAAACTCCATTTCCTTTTGAGCGATATGAATGAAAGAGCAAATATGAACAGACAAACAGGTGAGATTCTCTATGTGGGTTTTTTTTTTTTATGTTTTTTAAGCAAACACATGTCGTATGATTACACTATGACAGAATCAAAAAAATCACACGTAATAATCATCGCACTTTGCATGTTTGGAAAAGTTACAAAATATAAGATGCTATCAGTTGTTGAGGTACAGCTCTACAGTCTAATATATGGGTGGACAACCTTTCCTGTCTAAAGAGGACAGAAAAGAAACAAAACAAAACTGTTTGGAGCCAAAACATATCCTTATATGTTTTACCTCAAAGTGGTGACTGTTGAAGAAGCTGTTTAGGGTTAGTTTGTGCAGAGTATGTCGAGAATAAATCAACATTTCTGTGTGTTTATAGAAAAAAAAATAACAGAAATGCACCAAAGAAAACGGTGACTATTGACATTTTGTTGTGCAGCAAAAATCGACTGGAATGTGAAGGCTTATACAGATGAATACCTTCAGTGTCATAAAGTGCAAAGTAGTCTACTTTTACAACTACTACCTCAATTTGTTGATTCATTTGGAGTGTAGTCTACATTTTTACAACTGCAAAACATCAGAATGACTTTATGGTTGTGAAAACAAAAGAAAACTGTGTTAAAGAAAAATAAAGAGTTATTCATTTTCCTATGTTGTTTAATGAAGCCATTTGAAAAAGACAAAGAGCCAAATGTGGCCCCAGAGCCAGAGGTTGCCCACCCCTGGTCTAATATGTTCAAAAACAGTGTATTCTGTCAGTAACAGGTTCCAAACAGCATATGACTCCTATCCTTTCTGGTTCCATTCACATCGTTGCCTTCCATTCATGATTGGCCTCTTTGCTATACCTCCCTCCTCTTATAGCCAGACAGCCTATATGTGTGACCTCAAAACTCTTGCGACTGTCGGCTTCACGGCTTCTGTTTGTATGTTTACAGTCATATTGAAGTCATGCACCTCTCCCTCTCCATGAGTCACCTTTGAGCCTTGTCACAAATGAACAGGACAGTGCGTTTTGCACAACATAATAGAGATGAAAAGCACAGCATTTATCAAAGGGCAGGAAAACTCAAAGGTGAGCGTGGTGTGCGTTTGTGGCACCGGCAAAGTCTAGCAATATGACATGAAAAAGAAAGACATGGAGCATTTGTGCAGGGGAAAAAAAACAACTATCAGCCACACAATAATAATTGAAAAAAGATGACAAAAGAGCCCTTAGGCCCGGGTTTTGCAGAGTGTGACTGCCTCTAGGGGGTGCATCAGACAGAACATTACAAAGGTAAAAACTAAAAATAATAAACTGTTTTCAGTTTGCATGCATATGAAAATGTCTGGAGTCTGAAGGTACTTTTCAAGCCTTTAAGCTTCTATTTTTCCTCACCACAGTCATACATTTATTGTTTCTTTGTTCCGTGGTCCATGCCGTGCACTATTTCGTTGCAACACTGCCAAATGCCAAGTGCATTTTGTTGGATTCTGTCTTAATCGAATTTGTTAGACTTAAAGTGTTCTAATGGTTATAAATAACAACGGAGTATTTTGTGTTTTATCAAAATCTACAGAAATTACTGGACAAATATGTCTGCATTGCTCACTCACACTTCAAATACACAGTATGTTATTTCTGTTACTAGGGGGTCTCAATTAAGCAGTAACAAAAGAGTCACAGTGAAGAAGCAAGGGATTATGGGAGTTGTTCACACCACAACTGCTGATGAAAATCCATCTGCGGTAACGCATTAAAGTTTTACTCACATTTCATTAATAAAAACTGAGACAACTAGATGACATGGGCTGTAACTGTGAATAAAAAGTCAACAAAATATATAAAAGAAAAAGTTATTTTTATACACTGAATGTTGAAATGTTGCTTATTGCAGCTTTAAATGCTTAGGCTGGTGTGTACTTTCATTGAAATGCATTTAAATGTTGATTTATTACATTTATGGGTGCATGACCTAAAAAAAAAAAAAAAAAGTAGGAAACTGCTGCCTTAAGTCCTTTGTTGGGCTTTTGTAGCTGCTCTCTGGACAACGTCAGAGAAACAGAAGCAGAACATGGAGCAGTTTAACACCTCCTCGAAGCACAAGTTGACAAAAAATACCAACGAGCAAGGCAGTAATCCCATCAATCAGCGGCAAAACAACGTCATGACAGCTATACATCCACACTCAACCGCATTCAAACCGTGCGTTCCAGCACAGAAAGAGAAGCTGACACAATAAGTGCCCTTAAGCAAGGCACGGAACCCACTGAACCTGCTGGGCAGTGTAAATTTACAGAAAGTGTTAAACCCTCCCTCCTTCAGCTGCGCCTTCTGACCCCGGCTGCTGCTGCTGTAAATATACATGTGCTCCTCCTGCACTGTCAGCTCGCTCTCAGTTACACAAGCGCTGCTCCACAAAGGTTAAAAATATGTATATTTTACTTCCTCCTGCTCGGCTCTGTCTGTCTATCAGTTTTCTCTATCTCGCTGTGTCTCTGTCTTTCTGCCTCTTGAAGTGGAGGGCTCTACAGGTCAGGGGCGTTAGTGGAAATCTGCTGTAATTTATTTTTTCTTTCTTTTTTTTTATTTTTTTTTTCCCTGCGTGTTTAAACTTTTTTGTGTTGCTTTTTCTACTTTCCTTTTCTCTAACCCTCCGTGGCACTGTTTCCATGCCAGCAAACCGGTCTGAACTGGTCCCGTCAAACATGTGTGTGTGTGTGTGTGTGTGTGTGTGTGTGTGTGTGTGTGTGTGTGTGTGTGTGTGTGTTTTTGAGGGAGGGAGAGGTGTGTATGCAGGTAGATAAAAATGGGAATGAAAACGAGGCTAAGAGTGGGTTAATACACGGGGCCGGAGCGAGAAAGATAGTGTGTGTAATCGTCTGAGCATGCATGTATGAATGTGTGTGTGTGTGTGTGAGGCCCCCACACCCACCCA
>JAPTYQ010000008.1:7010271-7020411 GCA_029814465.1 Ostorhinchus cyanosoma
TTTACAATGGGTCAACTTTAGCGTTTCACCCCCTCTTTTTTTTTTTTTTCCCTCTTCTATCACCCCCCCCCCCCCCTCTCTCTCTGTCTCAACACCTCACCCAGCATTGCAGATTGGGGCCTGCATTTCCCTTGTACGACAAAGATAAACAGCTTGTGTGTCTCATTGTGTGTCTGTCTGACGACGGTGTGTAACATCCACACCCGAACGTCCATATTAAGTGACTACCTTTACACACTTATCAACAAACTAGAATCTTATATTACAAAATAGTGTCACAGCATTTAGTTACAGTTGAAAAAGGATAAGGTGTGTGTCTATCTAAACATACAGCTCTATCTAAAGAAATTACCTTTTTTTTACACTTTTCCAACAAGCTAAAACAAAAAAAAACAGGATTCCATTAAATTCAGGTGGTTACTATGTTTTAAACCATGTGCAAATTTAGAAGGAGTTTCAAGATTGTGCAGGCCAAAAAATGACTTGTCAGGATATCTAGGCTGCATAACTATCAACAATCACATTTAAAAAGAGAAAAATTTAACATAATGTTACATCATTTGGCAAAATTTGGAGACTACGAAGCAACACAGTATGTTTACAAGCAGCACTACAATGAAAATCACATGGTTTAATTAAGATTTGCCGATTCAAGCCTTTTAAGTCGCGTTCACAATAATAATAATAATAATGGAGGTAGGATGAATATTAATTAAGAGAAGTCCGATAATATGGAGATGAATGTCCTTCTAGTGTAAATATCTGAGGAAATCTTCAGAATCCAACAGACAAGTAACTGCATTTAGTTACAGTTAACCTGTCGTTCCTAAAAATCAATCGATTTCTCAATGGGTTTACTTTTTTTCATGTCTGCATTATTAATTTGGAGAGCAGAAAAAGCAGAAAGCCCTAATTCCACCTAAGCCCCTGATTTAAAACAAAGCTGCAGAGTAACAGATTATGCAGTGTAGCCTACCTGTCCACAAACGACACAGAGGATGGAGTTAAAATGTGCAACCATGTTACATGAGCAGCACATTTACATTACTGTTATTTACTGTCTTTGCACATTTATCCAAAGAGGTTTAGTGGCTACAACGTGCACCTCAGAGAGAGTTTTAGATGCTTTTTTGGTTTTTTGGAGAAAATAAAAAGATCAGACACATTATCAGACACAATATGACACTTTTTTTGTTTAAATTCATCCCCAGCAGTCAGGTCTACAGACAGTCTTCCTAAAGATACAGAATGATCTGGGTATCAGTATTGCATGAACGCTACACTATTACATGCAATAATAATGTAAGACAATGTTGCAGTGTTTAAAATACATGAAGAATTAAATTTAAGGCCGTGTAGTCAGTAATCTGTAGTGAAGTACATTTTAATTAAAAGTAACCCTCCCTACAGTGAACATGTGTGAGAGAAGATCAGTAGCACTGACTGAAGTCCAGAGCATGTTGAAACAAATCTGCCTTCCAACGGAAAACTGCAGCAAAGGAGGAAAAAAAAAAAAAGAGAGAGAGATGGACAGAGAGAGACGGAGTGAAAAATGAAGGGAAATGCATAAAGAGCAAGTGAAAATGTGTGTTTTTTCCCTCTGTTTTTGCATAAAAATCACTAAAGGGTCATTTTTCTGGCTTATTAATCGCAGGGTAAAAGCTCAAAGAATTACAGTCTCTTTCACACCTTGATATTTAGTACTTTTAGTGTGTATTTAGTTCTAAATATTGTTGTTGTTGCTGCTACTCGTGTATTTTCAAAGACAGAACTCAGGATCTGTCATTTTAGCCTCTGTGACTGTACATTTCTGGTTTGTAAAACTTATTTTTTTATTGCGTGGGACATTAAACTACAACCACAAACAAAGAAAAATCTGTCAATCATCCTGAAAAGCACTGATTTGATCGTTACCGCCTTAAAAAAAAAAAAAAGAATCCTTTTCTGTGCAGTTGCTTGCACCTGCAGTGATGCATTTCATGAAAACGCATCCTAAATATTCACAGAACAAGCCAAGAACACCCTCCTTTAACAGATTTTTCTTTTTAACCCTCTGCAACTATATCAGTTACCTTCCTTTTTCCAGAATGACCACACTCGGATATCAGTGCACGACTAAAAACACGTGCACACAGGAAAAAGAAATGCCTATAAAGTCCATATTAGCGGTTCTTTATCCGTTTTGGGCAGATAAATTATCCATTAGATTTCATCATATCTTACCGGGGCAATTACATGAAGAAAATGATAGCGGGCACGGGATCAATTATGCATGCCCTTGGCCAAAGACCAAGCATCGGGCAGAAGGAGAGGGCATGTACACACATGCATGCACGCATACACACATGAAGAAGAAGAAGAGGAGGAGGAGGATCTCATAGATGTGGCCCATCAGTTCATCTTACTGCCTAAAAAGTTCATACGCTTAATAATTTAGCTGTGCTCTGGATACAGTTTCCCAGCTGAATATTAACAACTTTGAAGTGAGTAACAGCAGCCAGAGGTATATAGGGTGTGTGTATGTGTGAGTATTTGTAAGGGGGCTAAAAGAGACCTCAGGAAACAGGGCTCCCGAGTCCCACCGGAGACAACCCCTCACTTCCCCCCCCTAGAAACACACACACACACACATATCCACACAACACACCATCCTTCCACTCGGTTGCGTCCATTACACCGCCGTTCGTAACATTGCTCATTTCTGGGCAATTAAGAATTCCTTTTCATCACTATGTAGGTTCACATATCTCCCTCACAGCACTTGTACACAAACTGGGAAGACATGAGAAGAGGAAAAAGTGTGTGTGTGTGTGTGTGTTAGTGAGGTAGAAGGGGAGGGTGGGAAAAAAAAAAGAAAAAAAAAAAGATATGAAGCAACAAAGAGAGCAGAAGAAGAAAACATAAAGATTAGCGCCTTGTTCTGGTTCTTGTTTCGTCTTTGTTCTCTTTTTTTTTTAATCGTCCGGCCTCATTATTAGATGAAAATTGATTTTTTTTTTTCTTATATTGACTCGCCTATTTTTCCTTCTGTCTTCCTCTTAAAAAAAAAAAAAAAAAAAGGGAACACTTTCAGACCAGACAAAAGACGCATAAGGTGTATGCCCGTCTGCATACATACAGGTGCCTATTTTCTTGTGTTTGCTTCAGAGAAGGAGCTGCTTTTTTTTTTTTTTTTTTGCTGAGGACAGAACAATGGAATTCATTTCTTGCTCTGTCTCTTTCTTTTTTTTTTTCCTCTACGAGTTTTCATCTATGTTTACAGAGAAACTCACTTAGGAACTGTCTCCAAAATGGCAGCCTTAGATAGAGTTGGGGAGGGACGAGGAGAGAGAAAAGAGAGGTATCTGACATCTGTTTGTTCAAGGAGAAAGAGAAAGGAAGGAGGAGAAGGAGGGAGGGGGGGGGCACTAAAAATGAATAGGCTGACAGAGAGAGAGCGAGAGAGATGGGCATTGAGAAATCATTTTACCATGTCAAGACCGACACGTACAGGAGAGAGCCAGATGGTTTGCATTGGGTACACTCTGTGTGTGTGTTTGCGAGATACAAGCAGTGTAATGAGTGAGCAGACGAGACATCATGTAAATTAAATATGTCCAATCATCGGCTCGGCGCTCAATCTTCACACAATTAAAAAAAAAAAATGCAACTTTCATTTATATTAGGCTAAAAAACACACCCAGCTTGCAGGGTTTTTGCACACACGCATATCTCTCACCCAAGGCACAAATAAGAAAAACACACGACACAAACACACACAAACACCCCTTGACATGCCGGCTCTGACAAGCGTAGCTGATGTGCGCCGCGAATGCGCATGGTAATAGGCCAATCAAAAATGCAAAACAATTGGCAATTACTGTGAGGACCTAATGGTCATTAGAATTTACAACTAGGTAATGAACTAAAGTCTGCCCACTGCATGCATATTCATAAAGCTATTTGAGCTTTGAAGATTAAAGTAGCGCTTAAAATTCAAATGAGCCTCCGCAAATTATCGGGAAAAGTCAGCGGTGCTGCTGCTGCTGGTGGCAGTGGGGGAGTTTCCTTATGAATGCTGTCTGTGTGTGTGTGTTTATGGGATTTTTTTTTTTTTTTTTTTGAGTTATTAAATTGTATATTCCTCGACAAATGAAGACTGAAAAACTCAGGAGGCGGAGAGATTTTAGGTTCAGGTTGAGACAGAGCTAAATTAAAAATTGCAGCATTAAATACTTCCCCCAGAGATGGATTCTAGCGGTAATAGGAACACCTTAAAGCGATTTAGGCCACAACGGGATGCTTTAGGTCAAAAGAATTTACATTTCACTCTTAAGGCAACAATGTTAAGAGTCTGAGTCCAATAGATCCCAGTTTTAGAGGCTTTTAAGGCCTTTAAATCCATCAGTTTCTCTATAAACAACCAGATCGATCAAGTTCCGTCTGGATAACTTAGATTCATTTTAAAAACAATAGTAAGTATGAGAAAAAAAGTCATGTTTTTGTTCTTGTGGCCCCATAGATGTGTCCTTTGATGCCTGCAGAGGTCCGGGTAGCCAGGTTGGAAACCACAGACAACAATGGAGACACAATAACAACAAACCAGGCCCAAATTTGTCCAACAGGCCAAAACGCTTACGTGCAAAATCAATTTCTAAATGAACCGTGCATCTCCAAAATGTCTTTTCATTCGTCATTTCTTATATCAAATTGTTTTACTGTGAATCATATGCATTTTTCTCACTACTACAGTAAACAATCTATTTTCTCCTTTAGGATGTGGGTTGTTTAAATCTGTAATGTGCCAGAAAAGTGCAAAAAAAACCCCAAACAAACAAAACAATGATAACAAAGTTGAAAATCATTAATATTCACACTTGACAGGCTCAACCTGCAAAATCTTGTAACTTTGCTGCAAAATAATTTAAAAAATTTCAAACTGTGAGAAAAACTTTCAGTTGAGGAGCAAATCCACATAAAAAAAAATAAAAATAAAATATGAATCAGATTTGTAACTTCATGTAAGAAGTTTTTGGGGTATGTTACATCATGACTACGGATGACTGAGCTTGTTTTTTGGTTCCTTGCATTTTCCGTTGATCTCAACCTGAAACTGGAAAACAAATTCTTGCGTGCCATCTGGGGCTCGGTTTGTCTCGTGTTGCTCTTTTTTTGCAGTAGGTGCTGCATGTTAAAATATCCTGAATTGCTGGAGATCACACAAATGACAAATGTTCTCCTGCTCTGAGGCTGGATTTCACTTTATTTGGCACTAAATTTGCTTTTCATTTGCAGAGAAGAAGGATGTAAAGAGGAGGGAAGGTGGTGGGAGTGTGGGGAACAAACAGACTGACACTCAACAATGCCAAAATAAAAGATTAGACCCACTCGTACGGTGCGTGGAGTATATACAGTATGCGTTCTGCTTATCAGCGCGCTTACACTTACAGGGCGGCTGTGCGTGTGTAGTTGTAGTAGTAGTGCAGCCAAATGGGGAACATGAAACCTAAGCATGGAGCCAGGCCCTGAACACACACACACATATACACACACACACACACACACACACTGGCCACACAGGCACTGCCAGCTCAGCCCTGGCACACTCCAGCAGGGGATGTCCTGCATCCACACTGCCAGCTCACACACACACTTTCATGATCACTTGTGTCCTACTATAACCGCTGTTGTGCAAGTTACTGCAAATTAGTTACAGTTGAACACAAGAGAGGCTTTTAGAAGTCAAGCTGGGACTTTACTGTGGCGCAGGTAACTCATGTAGGTGTGAAATGTGCAATGACATCCTCACTACAGCTGTTTATTGCTTACTTGGTTGTGATATTGCGCGTTTTGGTCGTTTTTTTAACATCTGTGGGCGGGGATGTTTGAAATAATTCATAAGAACCAGCAAATTTGACTGATATTTGCATCCTGCTACTTACTGAAGTTACTGAAGGAGGGGCTTTTAGAAGGCACGTGGAATTTAGAGTGACTGTTACTGTAACTGTTTAATGCTAATTTGGTGAGGATGTGCTTTTTCGTTGCCACGATTATGCACATTTTTTTGTTGCCTCTTAACATCTTTGATTGGAATTTGTTTGATAATTGATGAATAAAGTCAAGAAAACAGCTAATTCTGTCTGAAAAGGCTGCGTTTGTCTGCTTTAGGTAGCAAAAATTCATCAGTCAGAACTCCAAATAGGTTCTAAAAGGCATAAAGTAAAAGTAGTTCTACCAGATGTTTCTGTGCAAAACCAGTTGGACTTCAAGCCAATGTGCAAATGAGCTTTCAGTGTTAACAGAACTCAGAATATCACAATACGTTTACCTCATTTTCATAACGATGCATGTGATATGCTCTGATGGATACGCAAAGTGATGACATTTTCATACCTATTATTGCCTCACACATTCATTCTATATGTATTAAAACAGAAGTAACAAGCTGTTTTGGAGACAAAGTGCAGACACTGGTGTTAAAAGTTGGAAACAGAAGTAAAAAGCTGTCACAAATTCCTAAAAATTGCACTTCAGCACATGTACTTCACTACTTGGAACCTCTGTTTTCATGCACGACCGGAGTAAAGAGTAACTGTTAAAAATCGGTCACTAACTGTGTTAATTTGCGACATTACTATTTACAGTCATAACTTACGGCAACGCGTTACGCCCACATACATGCATGCTGTAGAAGTAATGACAGGTACATACAAGGCAAAGTGAGTGAACAGAGTTAGATCTAAATATGTGTGTGTGCATGTGTGGTGTGTGTAGAGCCAGTCTGTAATCCAGTGGCCTATATAAATAAGCTTTGTAGTGTATAAACAGTTTTATGAACAGGCCTTCGACATAATAAGAGAGCTGAGTTACATGTGCGCCCCCTGAGCTGAGTGTGTGTCTGGAAGTGTGTGTGCGTGCGTGTGTATGCGTGTGTGTGTGCGCGGGAATAAACACACACAGAGCGAGCAGCAAGTGAGCCAAAAACAGCAGCTTTCCCTCTCACCGCCGAGGAGTAAATGTAGCGTGGATGTCGAATCGCTCGCATAAACACAAAGAGCCAGATCAATAAACAATGCTCCATCACAGAGCGTGTACAGTAGTGCGCTTGACGTCACACACGTCACCGAAACACTGTCACGGCTGTAAATACTGCAAACTGGGAAATAACGCCCCCCCCCCCATACACACACACACCTCTTCTGCTGTTGTCATTGTTTTAAAATGCTTTACAGGCCACAATAATATGGCAGATCTTTTGTTTTCCTGCAAATCTGGTTTCTCTATCTTTGGTCGTCGCGGCGACGTGTCTGCACCGCACTTCCCAGGGATCAGCTGTCAATCAAAGTGTGTGGGCAGTGTGACGTTCTTCGATTGGATTTTTTTTTTGTTTTTGAAAGGGGGGGGGGGGGGTTGTTGTAACCTTTGTTGTTGTTGTTGTGTGCTCAGCTGTGGTGGAGCTCATCTACAATTTATTCCTGAACCAGACACAAACGTAAAACGCATCACTTCCTGTGCAACCAGACAGTTTGTCTGAGAAAGAAACGCAAGACACCGTGGTGGAAGCTGTCATAGTTATAAATAAGAAAAAAAAAAAAAAAGGTGATATTTGAACATCACTGACCCTTGTGGCCCTATATCAAATATCATATATTAGTAATATCAGATACACTCATCCTCTGAAGATAATATGACATCTGATTAGAACATATTAGAAACACCGTATTTTGTGTGGGTTAGAAAGAAAACAGAAACTCAAAACTCAACCTCCTTCCAAAACATTTGTTTAAAATTTGTTGCTCAAACCAAAAAATTTTAAAATAAATAAAATAAAATAACACAAATAAACACATTCTTTAATTTTGATGTTTTTGTCGGGTACAAATGGTTTGACCTGGAAGTAACTTTTACCTGTGAAAGACACTTAAAAATGGGAGTTTTGTGCTGCTCCAGGGTGATAAAGCTTTTTTTTTTTTTTTTTTTTTTTTTTTTGAAGCCAGGTGTCCACAGAGAAAAGCAGTTACATTATAGATATGCATTTATTGCTAATGCGTGCAAATAATTCACAGTTCTCTAACATTCTGCATGAGTAAAAGGTCACTTCCTGGTTATGCCACTTGGATCCAATTTTCAGCTTGATTTGAGCTCAAAGATTGCAATATGAATCATTATTTATTTCTTCTTATTTTATTTATTAACTGGAAAAAATATATATTGTATACATTTGTGACCTAATAACACTCATATAGTTTGCATGTATCCACTTCATATGTTAATATAGTGAAAGTCAATATATATGACGCTTATGCATTAGGCAGAAATAACAGGTATATTTGGTTCTGTGCTGCGCCAACTCCCCTAAATGCTAATACAATAATACAGGAGTGTATTGATCACCGAAGGGAAAGGCCAAAGGTTCCTCTCAGCTAATAGCACTCTCTCTCAGCTTTAGAGTCACTTAAATAAAGGACCAGGGTTTGGATTTGGTTTAACAGTTCAATGCTACTGCCCTAATACTTTCTTATGTAACAAAATATGGGTGTGTGTGTTTGTGCTGTGGGTATTACCAAACAGGATAAAGGATAAATCAACCGACTCACCGGTCTGCACTTTCCCAGCGTGAGGTGTTTTAAGGCAAAAAGCCATTCTTCAAATTTACATGATATGCTGCGTTTTCTATTTGGAGCAACACTAAAGCACTCTATTTCCTTCCAATCCTTGTTTTATTTTATTACCGCATCCAAAATTTGTTAGCAGTGCGTTCCAAGTTTTTTGGCAAGTCTGGACTGCAGACACGCTCTGCAAACACACACCCACACAGCTACAGCGAGACAATAATCAACAGCTCTGTCAATATGCAGTGTTTTTATTGTGGAGTATAAAACACAATACAGCCGGCTTGGCCTTGGTAGCAGATTATTAGCTTTTCCCAGTCATTCCAGAGGCCTGCTGTTAGTGTTATCCTGCTACTGATGTGAAAGCCATGATGTTTACATTCAGCGGGCTCATTCAGAATGCCGACACAGTCAGATTCTCACTGCGCTGGAGGAGAAACGCTCAAGTTCAAACACTGCACTCGAGTCCACTAAATAAAATCTTATGTTAGAACGGTAAGAAAGAGAGAGCAACAATAGATTAGTAATGGCAGCCAGCGTGTGAAATCTCTTTGTAGGCTGTGCTGCAGCATGACACACACACACAGACGCACACACCAAACATACTGTAATTGATTCAGTATCAATTGGCTGTCCCGGATTTGCATTGACTGCTAATGTTGCAGGGAGAGAGACAGACTGATGCCAAAAGAGAAACTGGGGGGGAGAAAAAGGAAGACAGAATAGAAATGAGATAGAGAGATCTGACACAGAGCCAGACAATGAATGGGTGTTAAAAATGCACTAATGTGTATTGAGGTGAGCAGCATGAGCCAGAAATGATAAGCTAATTGCTAATCACTAGATCATAGAGCAACAATAGTCATGCTACGAGGCTTATAGCCAATACGACTCTTCAGTGGGCTGACCATAATGAAAGGACAGAAAGCAGATGGTTTTTTGGACGGAAAATGACAAATGATTTTAAGGAAGATTTAAATATCACATCAGCTGCAGCTATTGATAATATCTCGGCTAATGAGCTAATAGCTATCGGTTAACAGGGCTTTTGCAGCCAATATTTGTCAATAAAATCAGCCGCCAAATGGATGAATCACTATTTTAGTGGACGTATATTTATCTCAGTGCATTAACACACAATTTCGGTGCATCATCTTAGGTTTGCTGTTAAGGAAAGGAGTCATTATTAAAGCTAAAAGGTGAGAAATTAATTCGACAGGAATTAGAAAACATACGCGAGGATGCTGTAGTAGATTTCACTTTTCAAGCCCAAATTTTTTTCAAGCAGTTAAAAAAACCATTCACACATAAATATACACACACACACACACACACACACACATAGAGGCAAACCCCTCTCTTTTGAGACATTATTAGCAATGCTGTTTCTGAATGAGGGGCGCCTCAGGGATTATAATCAGAATTTTCATCTCAGTCAGGGATTAATAGAATAAATGGGCAAGAGAGGGAGTGCAAACCTTGTGTGTGTGTGTGTGTGTGTGTGTGTGTGTGTGTGTGTGTGTGTGTGTGTGTGTGTGTGTGTGTGTGT
>JAPTYQ010000008.1:7020511-7031166 GCA_029814465.1 Ostorhinchus cyanosoma
AGTGCAAACCTTGTGTGTGTGTGTGTGTGTGTGTGTGTGTGTGTGTGTGTGTGTGGTGTGGTGTGGGTGGGTGGGTATGCTGCCTTTTTGCATCACTGATCGGCATTTTGCCTGTACACTGCACACACACACACAGTCGCAGGTAATGTCTGAGCTCTACTCGGTCGGAGCTGTTTGATATGTAAATAGCAGCGTTCCGGCGCAAGTCCGACGCTTTGTGTTCCTCTGAGCCTCGCAGTAGCCGGAGCAGCTCTGTAGCTGTCTGACCACAGAGGCACACACACACACATTTAACTACAAGAAACAGCTATAAAGCCATCACATTATATAGGCAGATGCATGCAGAAAAACAAGCTACGTAGCACAGATAAAGGGAGGAATGTGTCTGAATTCCAGCTACATAAAGATGGAAAATGTCTCATAAAGGTCAGATAAAAATATTATTATTAGACCAGTAAATCCCAGTGACAGATTGAAACTGATGGTGTTTGGATCGTATTTTATTGCAAGATTTTAGCAGAAATCCAGATTTAAGGACAACCTTAAAGAAGTATAAATAGCTTTTATGTTTTAAAAAAAAATTCTACGGTTAAGGTAAAAGATGGTCTGAATTTATACTCTTTGAAAAACCATATTATTTCTTTCTTTTTATACTCTGATTTGGATGCTTTAAATGCTTGATTTGCTGTAAGAGTGATCTGAAACAGATCCAGCCTGTAACAGTGGAACCCCCAGAAAGCATCTACAAATAAGAAACACACACATTCCTCCCTCGCCTCCTTTTTTTTTTATGTCATTAAGAATGCGGTTATAATCTCAGCAGAAATTCCATCTGATTTTTCTTTTTCTTTTTTTTTTCTCTCACACATACTGTATTTACTTTGCTGTGACAGTTTGGGGTCAATTACGATGAAAGTCGGGGTCGGGGAGGAAAGAACTGGCTTTAATTATCGGCCATCGTAATGGATGTGCTGCACAAATTCAGCACGGGAGAAATGCATCAATTAAACAGTAATAAATATACAGAAGCAAAAATGGTGCCGGAAAAGGTAAAAGGGTCGTATTTAACGCTGAAATCCAAAATGCTCAGCAGTCCCTGTGCTGTAAAGCTTGACGTCAACACGAGACAAGATATACAACGCTGCCTGTCCTGTTTTCTTCTCCCGTCTGAGTGTACAGCTGTTCCTACCAAGACGTTCCCACACACAACGCTATTGAAGCAACCAGACGCCTGTATTATGATGTAAATCGCTCTAATAACCCAGTTTAGCTGGTGAGTGTCTGTGTGGGAGTGGGTGTGTGTGTACTGAAGTTTCTGCAGAGGCACTGGCTTAACAGAAACACACACTAACTCCTTCCAGCTGACAGACAGCATATACAGTGTTCTCATGTGCCCTATCGCCAGCAGACAACCCAAAGGTCAAAGGTCAAATGCATCCTTTTTTAAAAATCATCTCTCCTGTAGGTGCAAATTCACCTCGTGGGAACTGCGATCCCTTACATGCAACACCTTCGTCTGCTTGTAATTTTCTCACAGAAAACAAACTGCAACATTTAGGATTCCTGAGATTCATTCAACGAGCAAAGTGATAGAGTGTGTATTTGGCTTGTGTGTGTTTCCGCTGCTCTATTTCATCTCCAGCCCCCTTTTTTTTTTTTTTTTTCCCTCTCTCTCCCTCTCTGTAACGGCTAATTTAGTACAGGCAGCCCGCCACTAAAAACTACTGCTAATTAAAATGCACAAGGAAGAAAAAAAAATGGCGCTGCAACAAATAATTAGTGGTGTTAAGACACTTTAAATAAATGACTTTCCCTCAATGAGCAAAACTAAAAGTGGCTTTGCCTCTCTCTCTCTCGGCTAGGCTCTCATTTGATTTTTGCACTGGGAAAGGAAAGAGAAAGGAGAGATAAATCTTTGAGCAAAATGAGGCATTTTTCCTATGAAGTTTGGTACAGAGGTAAAAAAGGGGAAAAACAAAAGGAGACTGACAGAAAGCTGGGATGCATTTAGTTGGGTAAAATGTGGCAGTGGAGAGAGGGGAAACCACACTAAGAGCAGGACACATCTGCTAGGGCCACATGAGAGACACGCACACACACACACAAACACACACACATTATGCAAGAACACACATTCAACGCACCCAATCCCAGAAAGAGGCTGCTGTTACTCCCCAGACTAAAAGTCGGAGTCATGAACGCTCACACACACATAAATGCAGCGTTTTTCTCCATCCAGCTCTGATAGTGATCCCCCATCAGCACACAGACACATAAATTACACAAAACACACACAAAGACCACACAACACACACACACATTGTCTCAAAAGTGCACCAACACACTGACCAGTGCTAACACAAAGTCAAGGTTACCCGTGTCTCTTTGCCAGTGGCCTATGGGAGTTGGTCACCATGGCCAAACTGGGTATACTGGGAAAACACAATTACACATATTCACACAGACACACATTCTCACTGGATCAGTTGAAGGACAACTGGTCAGACTTGGGTTGATGAGATTCGTTGCATTATCATACACTCTATCTCTCACACACATCAAGACAAGTCAGTAAAACATAAGGCTGTTCACACATGTACACACACACACACACACACACACACACACACACACACACACACAGACACACACACGCAGAGACAAAGCCATCCTAAATCAAACCAGTGTGCGCTTTTGTCTCAGCTGTAAAAGCGAACAGTGGCGTATTCTCTCGGGTTTCCTCCCCACCTGTGACGTCCCTCTGTTGTTGTTTTGTCTGATAAAAACCCTCCAAACCCCTCCCCTCAAACGAGTCTCATCCAATCACGTTTCTCGCCTTGTATTGGCATGTATATGTCCCTCGTGCTCAGACTTACTACAGCCCCCCTACACACACACACGAGGTTTGGGTGGAGCGCTCGTAGGCAACATGTAGACGCCAGACTATGCCAGGCTGTCGTACCACAACAGACATACACACAATGCGTCACAGATATGAAAACATGACGTGACGTTGCACACCCATCCAGGGAAACAAACACACCCAAAATGACATTGTACTGATTGGAAAAGTAGGATGTGGATGCTGGAAGCTACTGCTAAGCTGTAGGAGTTCATTTACGTCAAGTGAAAAGGGAAAGAGGGAACTACTTATTATCTATTTCCTATATTCTGTCAGATTTTACTCACAAGTGATCTCTTCATGCAGACATAATCACATCCTTTAGAATGATGATCTGACATCTCCTGCCTCACTGAGGTTTTTCTTTTTTTTTTTTTCCAGAGCTCTGCAGCGTTGGTTTGGAAAATGCCTTTTGTGGTGTGAAAGCAGGTGTGGTTACCTGGGAGGGGCTCCTGCTTGGGGCAAATCCCCCGCGGCGTCGAGAGCCGGTCTTCGTCGTCATCTGCGAGCGTGGCTTGGACACCCACTTCCACAGGCCTCCTGCCACGTAGGGAGCCAAAAGCGGGTGACGGGGTGAGAGCCAGCCCTGGGGAGGGCGAGGGCGGCTTGTCCAGCCCCCGGCCCACCGTGAGGCAGGGCGGCCCGTTGCATCTCTTCCTCTTGTGCTCAATGAAGAGCAGAATGTCCGCCAGGGGGAAGGTGGCCTGGCACTGGCCGCAGGTCAGCAGGTCCTGCTCCAGAGAGGGGTGAGCGTCATGACCCAGCCGGGCCAGCCGGCTCACAGTCGAGCCTGGGTGGTGCCCGTTGAGGCTGCCGCTCTCCTCCGAATGCTGCGAGCAGCGTTCCAACAGCTCCTCCGACGAGACAACGGCCGTGGAGAGGGGCTCGGCTGCTGGTGAGGAAGAGGGGGGGAACAACCACAGAGGAAGAGGGGGTGGGAGGAAGGAAAGAAGGAGAGCAAGCAAAAAAATGGAAATTAGAAGGTGATGCTAGTAGAAAAGCAACAACCACATTTAAATGTTTCTCTCCTGTAATTTACAACTATTGATATTTGTGTAAAATGGTGAAAAGGGAAACAAAAAACCTATAACACTCTGCTTGTGTCACATACATCAGAGACAAAAGTTAAATAAAAGCCTGACATGTGGTTCAGATGAGAAAATGTGCCTTGTAATGACAGAAATGCATGTAATGCAGGAAAAATGATTACAATGCATGCTCGTTGGGATCACACATCATAGAAAGTAATGGTGGGAAATAATATCTTGACTAGCTGCAAAGCTCAAATCAGATTCCTCAAAGATAACAATTTCATTGCCAATGACAGGGGAAGCCTGGAAATTATGGTTAAATACAGCACTCACCAAAAAACAAAATATGTGGATGAGTTTCACTTGCCTAACCTTGTTTGTACAGGATTTGATCCTGTAATCAGCAGAAGGGAAAACTGTCACAAACATGTCCAGCATATGTGCCGGGGAGAGGAAAGAACAGGCAGGCAGCAAAGAGAGTGTGTGTGTCAGGGGGAAGGAAGGAAAACTCTTCCCTCAGCCTCGATTACATGAGCACGGCTTATAGTTCTTAGATACCAGCCGCTTGTGCAGCAGGAAATCACCCCAAAATGAGCCGTTCAGCCCGATTCCTCACCCCTCCGAGGCCGGATTAACTCCTGACTACTTTTTAAGACGCCTTTTGTGAAGCCCAGATCGTCCTGCGATGGTGCTGAGGGATAGGAGAGTGAAGAGAGCAGCCCACTGAATTAGACAGGCGAAACAGGAGAACATAATTCACTGTCCCTCTTTTAAAGAAAATCTTCCAGTCCAAGGTGAAGAGTCTGACTCTGTGCTAGCCGCCTAATGCATGTTGACCTTCTTTACTCAGCTGCCAATTTCACATTTTAATGAACTTAAAACCACAGAGAATCAAAAAATAGATTTTAATTTTCACTGTCTGGGTGATTGGTACAGATTTTGTCTGATAAAGGGGATAGGGTTGCAGTGCATGCATGGAAGTGTGAGTGTGTGTGTTTCTAGAGAAAGACAGATAGGGTCTGAATGTGGACTACATCCCCAGTGCGCCTCAAGGAAATATTTAAACGCCGCAATCCTGCGTGACATCTGTGCGCAAACTGGGACATGAAGATACCACGATAAATTCCCTGCTACCCCTTCCACCTCATCAACAACCCCTCTCCTCCTCCTCCTCCTCTTTTTCCTCTTCCTCCTCCCCTCCTCCTCCTCATCTTCTTCCTCTTCCTCCTCCTCCTCCTGCTCTTCCTCTTCCTCCTCCCCTCCTCCTCCTCCTGCTCTTCCTCCTCCTCCTCCTCCTCCTGCTCTCCGTTACTGTGCTATTGTTGCATACAGTCTTTTTTGTAAATATTCTAAACATAGCCCCGCCCTGTTGAAGTTCCTCCAGTGTTCTTGTAAAATGCAGCACAGCCCCATGTGTCTGTAATCATATTCAGTTCAATTCCAACTGCTTTATAGTTAGAGAGAGTTATAGAGAATTTGTCGTGAATTCATTGATATTTTGTCACACTCCTAGCACACATTTATACAGGTATTTAAAAAAAAAGATATTTTCTCTTTCCTTTAAAAAACAAAACAAAAAACAAGTGGTGCCAGATACAACAAAACAAATGTTTTAGCTCTTAAAAGTGGGGTGCAAAATCTTAGAAAAACGGTTCCAGCAGCTACATTTGGAAAATACACAATTCAAATGTCCAAACCCCATTCTTCAGACATCCCCCCGAAGCCACGCCTCCAGAATTCTGGAGGTGTGGAGAATACTGGTCGATGCTTGTTCTCGAGGGTTCACGTGCACTGCACAGAGCTCTGGTTCGGGGCTCCGGCTGGGGGCTCCGGCTGGGGGCTCCGGCTGGGGGCTCCGGCTTGGGGCTCCAGCTCGGGGCTCCGGCTGGGGGCTCCGGCTCGGGGCTCCGGCTGGGGGCTCCTACACAAAACAGTTTTCCGGTGAACTTTCCGTCCTAATATTGCTAATATAACTAGCCAAGCTCTGGCTTTGTTTCCTGTACCAGAGCTCCAAACCTCTGAGAACGAGCGATTCATGCAGGAGGGGTACACACAGAGGGGGGAGGGACAAATGGTAGTTGAGTTTGATAGACACATCACCGTTCAATCATTTCGAGTGGACGCTCAAGATTAATGGATGGTGTTTTTTCAGTCCTGTCCGTTCCACTGGTGATTTTTTTTGTGTCAGAGCATTTAATTAATTGGTTTTAATCAGGGAGTGAAGGGGATTTTAAGGAATCCCCCTCTCAAAACGTGAGACTATGAGTTTGACCTTCCCAGGTCACTCAAGGTCAAAGGTCATGACTCCATTTTGAAGCCCATACTTGGTTTCCTGTCTGTCATTAATAGTAACTCAGTCTCTATCTCCACTCATTTTTCCGTTATAGTCTATTTGAGTTTTTTAGGTTTTGACCCAGTGACCTCTGACCTCTGGGGTCAATAATAGGTCAAAATCTATTCACACAAGATGCAGAAGTGAAAGACCAGCATTTTGGTGCTTATTGGAAGTCTGTAAGATGAAGAGTTCAAAAATTATATCCAAAATTAAATTTTGACCTTTATTGTGACCTTTGACCTTTGTCTTCAAATGTGTCCTTCAAGGTTCTGATGTTAATGCACATCAACAGTGAGAGCGAAAAGAAGCTCTATGAAAACTGAGTCTACAGGAAGGAAAAGGACATTCTGATCTGCCCTGTCTCTGATCAGTGTGAAAACACATGTTTGGTGACCTTGACCTTTGACCTTTGACCTGCATTCATCAAAATTTAATGGGATCTATTCTGGACCACCTCACACCTTTCCTGAAAACCTTGTGGTCCAGTAGTTTTTTCATAAAGTTGCTGAAAATCAAACAAACAAAAAAACCGAGCCCAAAACAATACCCTTGCCTCCCCTTTGGGGGCGGGGTCAAAAATCTGACCATACCACTTCCCTTTTACCAAATGAAGCGTATGTCTGACAAAAACAACTACAGACTGGTCCAAAGCCAAACCTGTGTGTCCATCTTTCTGTCCCAGTCCAGTCCTGGTCCAGTGTCCAAACAGATCGCCATGGCAACAGATGGGTTTGGTGTTCGTCCATAAAATGACCACCTGTTGGAACCCGTGTCAGACTCATGTTAGTTCAGATCCACTTTCAGCCACATTCCATCTGCAGCGCATCAGAGCAGGCCAATAAAAACAGAATCCTCTGTAAATAATGTCAGCTCCAGACTGTCTGTACAGGACGCAAATGTCCAACTGTCCTTTAAAACAAGAGGAAAGACATCAACCCAAAATTTCTAAAGAAAAATAAGTGCAGTTTTTACAATATTCTGCTTCAGTTTATCCCGTTTCATTCCAGTTTACGGATCACAGTGGATTTATAAATACACAAAACACGTAATAACAGGAGAATATTATTGGTACAGTCACACTCCTCTGAAGGCATTTCAGATTATTCACCTTTTTTGGTGGAATGATGGTTTGTTTTAGTGCAAATACAGGAAAATTACCTGAAAATGTTTATTCTTAATAATTATTATTCATTTACAGAGAGAAAAACTTGGAGTTGTGAGTGTTTATAGGTTATTATGATAGTATTTTCACTAACTGACCCGTTTAAGATTGAATTGGTCTGAATGTTTGAAATCACTTCTTAAAACACACTTTTATAGACTAGCCTTTACGTGTTTTCATGTTTTTAATGTTTGAATATGTAATTTGACCCTGTTTTGATTATTCATTTATAACATAGGTTGTTTTATTCCATTCCTTCATTTTTGCACCATCATGTTCTGGTATTTCTTCCCTCTGTACTTCGATGCATTCAAACTTTGTCATGTTTTTGTGTTTGCTGTGCTTATTTCTTTTATAGTTGTGTTCTTTTCTATGTTTTTATTCTGCTGTTCTTCTGCCTTGTCTGTCAAAGCACTTTGTACAACCAGGTGCTATATAAAGCTATTATTACTATTATTATTACTACTATTACTATTATTACTATTATTATTACTATTATTATTATTATTAATAATAATAATAATAATAATAATAATAATAATAATAATAATAATAATGTGGAACCTAAACTGAAATGATTGCCAATATTGTAGTGTAATTTGTGCATTTATTTTATCTTTTATTTTATTGGTTTATTTAATAGGGGCCGTGCACATTTCTGAACATTGCTGTATAATAAATACATCCATGTAAATATTCCATAATTAGTCCAAATCACTCCTTTTCATCTGCAGGAGACAGAAACCAGACAGAAAACAGCCAAACATTAACACAGCACTCGTTCGCTGTAAATTCCAAATGTAAAAACGATGACATGAGCGTCCTGAAAACAAACCCAAACCTTTCACTCATTCCTCCCACGGCCGGACTGGACCCTTTTTTTGGGCCACATGTGGCCACCGGCTGCATGTTTGAGGCCCCTGCTATTATGGGATGTCACAGCGTGCTGAGGTCAAGCATCCTTTCCCTGGTGTTTACGTAGGACCACCAGAGGGCAGTGTGAGACGGTGTGGTCACAAACAAACCTCTGAAGCCCTGGTGTTCTGGAGTCTGATCTGAGTGAAAGGAGGATTTTTAACCCATTAAGACCCAGTGCTACTGTTGTGTCAGTTCACAAATTTATTTTTCTCTGTATTAAACCTTCCTGAAGTGATTTATCATCATTTATTGTAATATTATCCGCTTTAGTTTGAGTTTTTTCAGTGTAAATCATGTATTTTTTTGTTTCATTCGCTGATCGTGTAGATGTTCATTAAAACTCAGACTAAATTCAAAGGTTATTTTATCAGAAACACATTAAACTGAATAAACAGTGTCTTTTTCAGTCCAATCTGTCATGAACTGAACTTAAACCCAGTGTGTCCATCCACTGGCATTGACCCAACTCCAAGGGTATTATTATTATTATTATTATTATTATTATTATTATTATTATTATTATTATTATTAGCAGTAGTATTATATATTTCTTGTTTTTATCCAATTTCATTCTATTTGGGACTTATTTTGTTGTTGTTGCTTAGTATTTTTTTCATTCTGTTAACATTTTTTTTTATTATTGATTACTTTGGCTGTTTTTGTTCATCTTGTTCCTTATTTAACTAGTTTTTAAATTTAATTTTGGTAAATGTTTTGCTTATTTTGTTACTCTTGTGTTATTTAGGATTTTGTAGAGTTTGGATTCATGTCATTTATTATTTAATCCATATGAACCCAGTGTGTCCATCCACCGTCACTGATCCAACTCCATGGGTTAATTTGGTTTTTTTGTTTTTAATCCAATTTCCTTCCGTTTCTGGCTTATTTTGTTCTTGTTAGTCAGTAATTTTTGTTTTGTTATTATTGATTACTTTGGCTTTTTTTTTTTCATTTTGTTGTCTATTTTATTATTTTTCCCTCAATTTCATTCAGTTTGTTGCTTTTTGAAATTATTTTGTTGGTTTACTATTTATTTTGTTCTTTTTATTGATCAGTTTGGCTGTTTTTGTTCACCTTATTACTTATTTGACCTTTTTCTTTTTTTTTTTTTATTTAATTTTGATAAATGTTCTGCTTATTTTTATCATTTCGTATAATTTAATTCATTTTTGTTCATTGTATTTGTTATTTCACATACATATAAACCCAGTTTGTCCATCCACTGTCACTGATCCAACTGCATGGGTTTTACTGGTGAATCAATGTTGGAGAAGATGACGGTGTTTCCACGGTAACTACGGAGCCTCTGAACGTCCAAATATGGTCATATCTGATGACCATGAAAAAATGAAGAACTGTATTTACACCAATTATTGACATGTATTGATAGAATTAAATGATCAGTTCAGATCAGTAGATGGTTTTTTGTAGATGGTGGATTTCCAGGTCTAGCAGAATAATGCCTGTTAATAATTTTTTTTTTTGACCTTTGTAGATCCGACCCATAATGCACATGTATAAATAATAAGTTGAGGTATAATATGGGGTCTGTGGCTCTGTTGGTAGATCGGGTCAGTGGTTGAAATCCTGGCTCCGACAGTCCACTGATCGAAGTGTCCTTGGGCAAGACGCTGAACCATGAAGGGTTTAAATGCACTATGGAAGGGCAGTTAATTTAGCATATTGTTAAAACTGCAGTTTTTTCAGGTTGGTTTGACTTTATAAATATTTTCAGAATTCAGTGTTATTTTTTCACACTAAAATAAAGTGAAAGTTATCATTGTTTATAGTTTATTATATTATTATTTTACTTTGAGGAGGAAAATGTCAGAGGAACTTCACTTTGGAGAACTTTGGAATTCTGGGAAAAAATAGATGTTCATTTTTTTTCTATCTGTGACGCAGTACTTTTACATATTTATTTAAAAAAATCTTTAAACGTTTCCCTTTGAGTCTTTTTCAGATGCATTTAGAACTTTTTAATCCGGTGGAATATTTGTCTAAACTGGTCTGGTTCAACAGTTATGGATCGAATGGTAGTGGGCGGTCCATCTGTGACCACGCCCATATTCTAACTGTGTTTTTTCTCAGAGTTAATGGTTCATTGTTCTTCAATAATGTAAAACATTTATAAGACCAGGTGCAGGACTCTGGTACCAGACCAGGTCCAGGACTCTGGTACCAGACCAGGTCCAGGACTCAGGTACCAGGTCCAGGACTCAGGTACCAGACCAGGTGCAGGACTCGGGTACCAGACCCGGTGCAGGACTCAGGTACCAGACCCGGTGCAGGACTCAGGTACCAGAC
>JAPTYQ010000008.1:7129616-7144364 GCA_029814465.1 Ostorhinchus cyanosoma
CACACACACACACACACACACACACACACACACACACACACACACACACACACACACACACACACACACACTGCCTCATACCTTCAGTCAGGAGGTACAGTACACTCTACAGTACTTCAAGCTCATCATTCAACTCATTCATCCTCTAAGTGAGCCATTATTTGTTACGACATCATGTCTGTGATTAAAAAAAAACAAAAAAAACACTAAATGCCCTTTAATTATTATCTTCAAATTAATATTATTACTACAAAATGTCCTGATGCAAGAGCTTTCTAAGTCAAAGTGTGGATTTATTCAGAAATTAGCTCCAACTATTGCCAGGAGGGGGCAGTAGTGTAGCAGAAAATACTCACTGCCACTAAAAAAAAAAAAAGTGAAGCCTGCTTATCTTAACATGCCACAAAAGTTGACATTCTAGGTTATTTAGCTCATTTTTTTGGGTGAGAAAATAGAAACTATAACAGCATAAATCACCTCCATTTGTTGGTGTGTCAACAGCTGGGAACAGCTGGATAAATGGTCTAATCTATATATCAATTAACGGCAAAATTTGCAGATGAAATAACAGAAAAGAGTCACTTTAAATGTTTATCATTGTGACGTGGAGATAAAACGGCAATGCTGAGTCTTGTTATGATTCACTTTGGAGGTTTTTACTTTACACTTCTTTTCTCTGACTTTGACAGTTGTCTCTTACAGTAGCAGATGGTTCACTGCAAAAAAAAAAAAGAAAAAATCTTATCAAGTGTGTTTTTCTCATTTCTAGTCCAAATATCTCATCATACTTAAAATAAGACTTAAAGGCTAACTTTTCAATGAGATATAAGAACTTATTTTTAGACAATAGATCTGGAAAATCTTATTTCAAGAAATCTTTCCAAGATCATTTTCACTTCTTCCATTTTTTGCTTGAATTAAGCAAATAATAAAAAAAAATCTGCCAATGAAACAAATGTAAATGACCTTGGTAAGAACTCTTGAAATACGATTTTCCAGATCTATTGTCTAAAAATAAGTTCTTATATCTCACTGAAAAGTTACTCTTTAAGTCTTATTTTCAGTGTGATGAGATATTTGGACTACAAATGAGAAAAATACACTTGGTAAGATTTAGATTTTTGCAGCGTCGTCATGAAACTGGAGGCTTTATGACAAAACTCCACCTTCTGTGAATGTAAAAAGGATAGAAGTGCTCAGGTGAGCTTCTTATTTACCATGAGTACATAAACACATGATTCTTCTACACCTATAAATTAATAATGTGCATATATTGGATGCATCTTGGTTTTCTTTCTCAGATTTGATTTTGTAGAAACACAACCCAAGTTTATCTATTCGTCGGTTCATGCGTCTGATTGAACAACTACCAAGTATTCTGGAAACAAACCTACAAATAAAAACACCTGAAAAGTCTTTTTGCCCTCCAGAAAGGTGCACCTTTAAGGACGTGGCCCCTCATGTGTCAGCGTGATTACAGATACCTCTGACATATCAGATACTTGATGCATGTTGTGATAGACAGACATGCAGACGGACGGACAGAGGTCAGTGCTCTTCATATCTACATCACTGGTTTCAACAACAACAGTTTTTCCATGAGCTCAGGCTGATGATTGATAGTCTCACCTCTCTCGCTGACACTTTCGATCTCAGCGTCCTCACAGCTGCTGTACTCCGGCGTGGTCCCTCCCTCCTCCTCTGAACTGCTGACGCTGGTCTGCCTCTTCCCTCCGGCCCCCAGGCCTCGCTTCGACTTGTAGGGCCTTGGCGGTGGCGGACGTAAAGATTCCGATTGGTCAGAGCTTAGCGAATCATTGCGCAGCATGCTCTCAGCCTTCTCCCGTTTGGTCCGTCTCACTACGGGTCCCTGACCGGGGGCCGAGCCCGGGCCCGAACTGGGAGGTTCTCTGAGTTCAGGGGGAGGGGCTTGCTGTGCAGGGGTTTGCTCATATGACCCGCCCACCCCACCCGCCGTCCTCTGTCCAGGCCGAACACCTGGACCTAATACGTCTCCGGCCTCCCCTATCAAGCCTATGCCACGACCCTGCACCGGCACAGGGTGGCCCCGGCCTCCAGGAGGGACCGGCCCTGCTTGCCGAGGGGGGCCACCGCTGTGGTCCATGTGGTGGAAGCCCCCCTCTTCTGTCCGTCTCACCCCACCGCCTTCTCCCACCGGATCGTGCTCCAGAGAGCGTCCCTTTGTCAACCGCCGGCTTTCCCTGCGTTCCCTGGACTCCCCTCTGAGGTCCCGGTCCATGGAGACCTGGGTCTGAAGTCTGGGCTGGCCTGTCCGGCGCTCCCCCCGACCAACTCCTGCGCCTCCTCTTCCATTTCTCCTGGGGAACAATGGACATGGCAACAAAGAGAAGAAGAAAATGTGGCTACTATAGGTGAGATGTGTAGACAGAATGGGTACTGGGACTGGTTCTGTGTCCAGAGACAAGAACTGGGACTGGTACCATTAAATACTGCCGTCATTTTTAGTGTAAAACAAATCTCACTAAGCTCAAAGAATCAGCAAAGACCCTAACCCAGCGCCCATTTATGTTCTCAAAGTGGCAAATGATAAATATCCTGTTAAAAATCTCAGCTTCTTCAATAAAAATTGGAAACAACAATCGATGTTGTTCATGATGATAAAAGAAAAATAGAAAAAAAAAAAAATGCATGAAATTCAAGACCATTACGTGTAGGGAGATGTTCCATTACATTACCAGTGTTTCTACACAATAGTTATTACAGTTTTACAGCAATTATTATTAATGTTATTAGTAGTAGTAGTCTTGATTAAGGTGTAGTTAAATGAGTTTCCTAAATTTGTTTAAGATTGTTACTTGACTTTCCGTTTACCTTTTAGTTGGTTTTACTGTTACTTTTGCAGAAATCACAAATAAAAGCCTGATGTATAGAACATGAAAATGAAGGACAAAAGAACTCAAGGCATTAAACATCACAAAACCACCCCTTATTAAAGTCTGACCCCGTAAAGACCACCCCTTCTTTTTATTCATTTACTATTAACACCATTTCCTCTATTAACATTGGAGGAAATTAAACCGACAGTGGTTTTGTTTGGAATTCTGTTTCTGTTGAATCATAAAGTTCATTGAACTTCTACTTCAGTTTAAGGTTAGGGTTCAAAACATGAGCAGCGTTTATGCTTTAATCTACAAACCACATGTTAATAATATAGGATAGAAAACTTATTATTTTTTTTGCTTTCAGCTTCTATTTCTTACAGAACAGATCACACTTGAGTGTTATGATTTCATTGTTAACATTATTTTCCATTAACAGAAAGCACATTGTACTATTCACTGTTTCGGAGCTGGCTGTATTGTTCCATTACACTCTTAACAGCATAGGAAACAATGTCACTGACCGCCTGCTTAAAGAGCCATAATCCACCTCTGTGGAAAGCATGCAACCGATGAACGCTGCAGATATTGCTTAATAACACAAATATTAACATATTTTACATGGTCTGCTTCCAGTGGCGGACTGGCATTTAAAGGGGCACGCCACCAATTTTATACACACCGATCCATATTTTTCGTACATATTTAAATATTACAAAGAATGTGTAGTTTCAGTAAAAAATAATTGTTGGATCATTCTGAATAAATGTTATTATACAGTCGTGGAAAAAATTATTAGACCATCAAAAGTCATGAAAAACAACGGTTATGCAATCAAGTATTAACTCCAGTGTGGATCATGTGACTGAAACAGACAGAAGAGAAAACATGGAATGAATAAAAGCACTGTTTTTGTCAGTACAATGACAGAGATATTAATGGAAGAACTGAAGTGATTTTGGTTTTTATCAAGAAAACATAGAAAATGGATAAATATCAGCTCTGAAATTAAACTACTATGAGCTATTTTTGTTGTTCTCATTATATTTGTCCAAATAAATGTACCTTTAGTTGTGCCAGGCATTAAAATGAACAGGAAACTGAAGAAAACGAAGGTGGTCTAATAATTTTTTCCGCAACTGTAGATGACATTAGATTATTAATCGTGCTTGGAAAAGTCTTTGCCAATCGCATTATTATATCACTTTTTATTTCTTTATTTTTTGTTATTCTTTATATTTATCAAAATTATCCAATTAACAAAGAAATTATCACTAATAATGTAAAATTGTTACTATGCTTAAGTGTTTCAACCCTTTACTGCATTTACTTTTAACTGAGCACATACTCAAATACGCAAATTTATTAAAAAAGATGTTTAATATAAAAAAAACAGACCAATACGACCCAATATTATAAAATATACGTTCATAGCACCTCACATGTGTTTTTCTTGTATTTCTTATATATACTATTTTGTTACAAGGAACCAAATATGGTAACTTCATCGACCTTGATTTTCTACATGGCAATAAAAAATTTAGAAAAATTTCCGAAAAGTGATAAAGTCTTACGTCCTCAAATAAAACACTGAGGTTGAAAATGTGAATTTCACAATATTTCTATGAGTGAACGATAAAAAGGGTTGATATTCTTAGTTTTTCATCATACTCCAAATTTCCGTTTTGTGAAATCCTGATCCGGCTTACGTGTCTCGTGGTGGTTCGCTACGTGACCGGATGTCGGTTCCAGGTGTGGTGCCGGGTGCCCCTGGTCGGTTGGGGTCTTGGGTTCCAGTGGTGGAGCCTGGGGGAGCTTGGGAGCGGGACCGGAGCTTCTTGTCACCGGAGGTTTGGCACACAGATGGCTCGCTGACGGCTGAACCCAGTCCGACGGGCTTACCAGACGGACCGGTGAACCAGTCGCCCGGCTTGGTCAGGATCTCCTGCTGCTTCCGGCAGTTATTACACACCCAGATCACCTGGAGGAAAGAAAACAAGAGGGAATAGGGATTACAATCACACCCATGTGACATTTTAACCCATAAAGGCTCCTTTTGTGGCAGCTCCCACTATATTTAACCGTTCTTAAGCGTTTCGTCACCGTTTATTGTAATATTAGCCTTTTTTATTTTGAGTTTTTTCAATATAAATCATGCATTTTCAACAATTTAATTCACCGGTTATGTAGATTTTGATAAAAGCTCCGACTAAATTCAAAGGTTATTTTATCAGAAAGAGAGAAAACTGAAGAAAAAGTGACTTTTTTAGTAAAATGATGTACATTAACTGAACATAAACCAAATGTCTCCATTCACTGTCATTGATCAAACTCCATGGGTTTTACTGGTGAAACAATGTTGTAGAAGATGACAGTGTTTCCACGGTAACTACAGAGACTCTCAACATCCAAATGGCTCATATCTGATGACCACGAAAAGATGAAAAACTGCCTTTTCCACCAATTATTTACATGTATTGATAGGATTAGTGCATCAGCAGGTATTAAGCAGTTTAGATCAGTAGATGGTTTTGGTCGCCAGTGCTTGTTTGGGTCTTTATGGGTTAAACGATGTCGCTTCAGCTGAGGATTAACCCCATAAATGTACATCAAGTTTTTGTTACAAACAGATCAGATAATAACTCTGAGGACATCTTTGTGTGGCGCTTAATGCGATGGTCCAAGGATAGCAACGATTCCCTCCTGCAGACTGTGAAACCCATCTGAGGCCTGGCTTCAACAAACAGGAAATGGAACAATGCACTTCCTAAAGAGCTGCGCTGCTGCCAATGAGTCGTCCAGAAAAGAGAGAAAAAAAAAAAAGGCCTTTTATGGAAGCTTTTTAAGATCAACATCATGGCAGTTCCACCAGCTTGGCTTAGAATGTGGGTTGAGTTTGGCCTCCAAATTAAGAACACAAAGCCAAATAGATAATGAAAGGACACTCAACCTACTGCCAAATAATACTCTCATCTTCTTCCGTTTCTATTTGTCCCGTCACATATAAGCACACGGATTATGTACTGGCTACGTTTACACACTATTTCACGTGACAGAGTTCAGACCTGGTTGTAAAACACACACAAAAGGACATTCATTCACACCTAAAGCTCAAATATAAGTCACCGCACATTTTTTAAAATAAGAAATCTGTCCTACTTGTGTGTTCAGATACAGCAGAATTCTGAATTTAACCCTGTAAATTCTGACCCATTAAATCCAGTTCTTTGAAACTGGAGCCTTTATTGGTCCTTCTGAACAACACAAAACATTTCTTTTAAATATCAGTTTCCATGTATGAGTTTCAACTTTGTATCATATTTAATTCATCAGGTCTCAAAAGCACAAATGTTATTATTTTTGAACAAACAAAAACATGTCTAATAAATTAGTCATTCCTTTTCTTTCTATGCAAATATATTTTGCACACAAACTTTACTTTAATTTTTTTTTTATTTATTTATTTTTAGATATTACAGTTAAATATATGTTGTTTGCTTACAAAGCTCTAAAAATATAAACAGACACCTTTGGCACAGGAACGCATTTTTCTCAATCAAAAATGTTGAAGCCATGTTGGGGGTACATGGCTAAAAAAGTACATTTCAGGGGGTACTCCACTGTAAAAAGTTTGCGAACCACTGCTTTAACCTAACCATCACCTGTGGCGTAAAAAAAAAAAAAAAAACATGGAGAAAACTCATGAAATACTGCAATAAAAAGCTTTAACAAGAAGCGAGACAACATGCTGGTGCTTTTTCTCATTGTTTACGAGGTAGAGTTAAGTAAAAGTGTCAAGTGCATCGATAAAAGTACTTAGATCCTTTATATAATTGTGGCAAATACAACAGTTAAGACTTAAATCTGTGAAACCAACTGGTACGGGTGGATTTTCTCAGTGAGACACAGATCCCAACTCGACAAATGAATACCCAACTGGACGGGTGCTTATGACAGCGCATTAATTCAGTCAGAATTTGACAGTTTGATCTTAAATGTGTCATGGTTGGTTACTTTTCCTCTGCGCACATGGCTTGTCAACACCGTAGTCTGTTTGCACTGTGGTGGGATGTGGGTTACATCCTAGAATAGATACGAGGATTCATCGAGCGAGACAAGAGCCGAGCACGAAGGCCTGCAGTGTGAACGTAGTCACAGTCCTGTGTTGACATCAGAGACAGAATGAGGAAAAGGGGGGATGACAGAGGAAGTGAGGCTAGGCGGGAAATAAAGAGACAGAGAGAGGACGGGGGAGGAGAGGGAGGGAGGGGAGGTTAGAGTCGGTCCCTCTCCTCCAGCCACCAGGGTTCTCATTACTCCTGAACACTCCCCAATGACTCTTTAAACAGAGCTAAAATAAAACACTCTGGCATCGGCCATCACCCCCCCCCTCCCTCCCTCCTCCCTCCCTCTCTCTCTCTCCATCCCTCCGTCCCTCCTCTTCTTCCCTTCTCTCAACCCCCTTTTTTCCCTTCCATTTCTCCCTCCTCCAGATTGCTTTTGATTAAAGCTACAAAAGCCGAGGAGAAAACAGCTTTACACCAACGCAGCTATATTTATCCTGCCAAACACCCCAGCACCACCAGGGAGAGAGGGAAAACGTGTGCTCAAACACACACACACACTCTCACAGCAAAGAAGGCAAAACACTGCCTCTTGTGGGAAATTATAGCTTTGGTAAAAAAAAAAAAAAAAAAAAAAAAAGAAGCACCAATCTGTGATTTTCTGCAGCCAGACCTATGAGGTGGACGGCTGCCAGATGGACACTGCAGTGCTGGTGTACTAGCCCGTACATTTACAGGCCATGGTGACAACTTGTAAACATGTTAACAAAAAAAAAAACTGTGGAGTCTTTAATGAAGTCCACCTTTTTTTTTATTAAACTAAAGGTGGAATAAAACATGATGAAATCTAATAAAAAGCTCCCTAAAATGAAAAATCAGAGTACATTTATACCAGTGTTTTAATGCATAGAAATGAAAAATTACACTGGTCTACAATTATTTAGAAATAAATTTCCTCAGGGATTAAATGCACTAAATCTTACCTACTTGAATAAAATGGGGAAACAAATAACAAAAGTGCTGATTAGCTGTTTTCACTGTGTATGATAAAGCGTTATGATACATATACAGGTGCAGAAAAAAAAATTATTAGATCATCAAAAATGATCCAAGTACTAACTCCTGTGTGGATCATGTGACTAAAACAGACAGAAAAGAAAACATGGAATGAATAAAAGCGCTGTTTTTGTCAGTACATTGATGTAAGGACTTAAGGGATTTAGGTTATTATCAAGAAAACATGGAAAATGCATAGATATCAGCTCTGAAATTCAACTAATATGAGCTATTTTTGCTGTTATTATTATATTTGACCAAACAAATGTACCTTTAGTTGGACCAGGCATTAAAATGAACAAGAAATTGAAGAAAACAAGGGCGGTCTAATAATTTTTTTCTGCTATTGTATATCGGTTTATGTACAAATAAATCCACTAAGAAAGAATGTGTAAGGTGAATATAATATAATGTGCAGACAGTTTTCAAGTAGATCTGGAAGCTCTGAGACAAACATTCCTTTTGATTAAAACCCATTCTCTTATTAATTCGAACAATTTTGCATTTTAAACAAAGTATCGGGGAAACTACAGCCAACCAACACTTTTCACTTATTTTTTTTTATTATTGACTCAAAAGTTAGTAAAGTTTTCCTACTTTTATTCATTTTACAAGTAGAACAGTGTTATTGGAACCCATTCAAAACATTCCATATCTTAAAGTATTGTCTTAAATGCTCCAAATGCATTTTTAACAGATACAATTTGATAATCACAGATGCTTTTTACTTACTATATATTTTAATAATATGGCCAAATGAAATCTCTATATGACCCATTTTTAATTAGTTTCTTCTGATTATAATAGATTACTAAGGAGTTGGATTAAATCTTTAAGTGATTTAATTTAACAAGGTTACTAAGTGCATATGTGCTCATTCCTAATCTGAATAATTCCATTTTATGCTATTTTCACTTCAAATTCACTACATCTCAAGAGCAAAATGTTGAATTTTTTTCAAAGTGAGAACAGTAAAATACACATATCTCCAAATGTGTTGATTTTGACTGTTTGTAATGAACGATAGGGCATCCTTTAAAGGGTTGAGATTAAAATTCTCTGACTTCTTAGGCTAAATATTACCTCAATAAACCTTTTAGATCAACTGGATGGCGTACCACAACAGATCTGGCAACAAATCTCATTAAACATTGACTTTTTGAGAGGTTCTAACAAATATATATTGATCTTATAGGATATCATGCATTACTACAACGCACAAAAAAACACATCCACGTTGTAGCTTCGAGATTTATTCTGAAAAAAAGCTCGACACTCATGAACGACTTGCTTAACACTGACCACTGACTCAGACATTATGGCAACTATATTACTATTTTGCAGCGTTAGACACACAGTATGCATTTGCATCCACCATTAAGCATATCTCAAAAAACAACAAAAAAAACACATCCTTTAACACCCACAGTTCTGTTATTCCTTTTCACAATATCAAACCAAAACATACTGATTGCGTAACTTCAATAAATGTCATACGGGAATAAAATATAGTATCTTCAAGTCATGTGTAATGACGCATATTCAAGGCATTACATTTTCTTGCAATAACTTGTTAATATCAAATTAATGTAAACAGGATGTGACATTGGTGAAAAAGCAAGCTGAACTTTTCATCGCTATGAATAGAACATAAACACAGGTGTTCTAGATATTTTACTACTCAAACGTCACATTCGGTGAGTTTACAAGAACGCACGTTAAGGCAGAACTTATAAAAGATTATTTGCCAAAACTCCTTGAACAGTCTGAGCTTAGGATCTCTGGATGTGCCACCGACTGAAGCAGTTACGATATGGAACCAGACAAAGGGGGATCCCACAGTTCACGCACATCCAGGACGTGTTCTGGACCCAGCCCCGGATTTTACAGTCCACACACAGCCTCCTGCCGATAGCCTGGTACCAGTGAGAAGGTGGGATGGCGGCTGGAAGGTGCTGCCCAGACGCTGCTGTGGATCTTCTTTCCCTGGTGTGTCTTCTTCGCCTGTGCCTTGCTGATCCTCCTGGTCTGGAATGGCTGTCACATTTGGATTCACCTACTCTACCGCTGTTGTTTCGTACAGCAGGTGCTGGAGACCTCCATCTCCTGCCCGATCGGGGGATTATCATGACCGACCGGTCCGAGGATACGCAACGAAATGTCGAAGTAGATGAGACAGGTGTTTGGGAGGATGATTGAGAAGGGGAGGAAGGTGCGAAAACCTTTGATTCTCCACGCTTTAAATCTGTGCAAACATTGTCATCAGGACTGAAGCCACACAGACAGAGAGAGATTATCATACTGCTCTGAAGTGAAAACCATTATACATGCAAGACTTAATGTAAATACAGCTCTTTCATATCTTTCTATACTTATTTATTAACTATTTTTATATCTTTAATCTTTCCTTTCATTACAGTTTCATTGTACTACATCAGGGGTCGCCAAATCTGGTCCTGGAGAGCCACTATCCTGCATGTTTTAGATGTTTCCGTCTTCCAGCACACATGATGGGTCATTATCAGGCTTCTGCAGAGCTCGATGACAGGCTTATCAATTGAATCAGGTGTTGGAAGAGGGATACATCTAAAACATGCAGGATAGTGGCTCTGGAGGACCAGGGTTAACCACACCTGTGCTACGTACACAATGACAATAAAGTCTGTTGCATTCTTTGTATATAACTATACTTTATTTTGTAACAACGCAAATTTTCCTTTCTTAACTACTACAAATTATCTTACAATCCTTTTATAAATAGTTCCAATAACAATAACAATTGTTATTATTTAATTACCATAAATAAAATCTTTTTTTTTTTTTTTTTAAGGCGAGTACGTCAAATGCGCGTCCTTGTGACAGGGGTGCGTGTAATAGCAGGGATGCTTTTCTCAGTACAACACCGGAACAGGGTTTTTTTTTTTTTTTCTCCAAAAGACCGGAACAGGGATATAATATATATATTACAAGTCAATGAGTGACATATACACAAAAATCCAGATAGACACTAGTAAAGTCTACCCTTGAATTGTTATATCGCTCTGTTCCTGCGTAACATCTGCGCTAACGTCCACTCAGTGACAGTAGAATGTTAGCTAACATGCTTACTCTGGTTTCGGACCGTTCGGGTCTGGTTCCTCCTCGGTCCGGACGGCGTAGCATTCATCCCAGCTGGGACTGTAGGACGGGGTGCTATAGAAAAAACACGATTCGCCGAACTGTGAGGTCGACATTTCTTTAGCTGAGTCTGAGCTCTGTTCTAACTTTGACACGAGGACGAATGACGCAACGTGACCTTTGACCTCTGATGACAACGACGAACGCCTGAGAATTATTATATTATTTTTTATTTTTATTACTACTATTACTACAACGATTATTATTATTATTATCATTATTATTATTATTATTCATGTACTTATTTTTACATTACATTACTTTCAAGTTGTCCTCAAAGATGAATCATTAAAACCACTTCATTTTCACTTTATTATTAATTTATCTTCACATACAGCATTGTCCAAAAGTGAGAGTACATGTTAATTTCTCTCTAAAATACATGAAATATCTGCAAAGCCTTAAAAGTCACACAATAACTTGAACTAAATGTGTTCTAAAGCTTTAAGTCACTATTTAGTGTAAAAACAAACAAACAAAACAAACAAACAAAAAAACAGCACAAACAATTAAAGACATGTTAAGTGCAAAGTTGGGTCACACTAAATACCTCCACTTTGGTTTATAGAAGCTTTTATTTTCCCTGAAATGTATGTTTTTCTTGCTTGACATACTTCTCATATATCCAGAAACAGAGACTAAGAAAGTCATATATGAACTTTACTAAACTAATAAACCTAATGTTGGCCCAAGACTTTTATACATATATATATATTCGGACATGGTTTGATAAAGTCAGTACAAAATAGCTACAACTAACTGATGCAAGAAGGAAGTAAAATTAATTATTTATAATAATTAATTATTTAATGAGAGTCCAGTAGTAAATGTCTTCTGGAGAACTTTAGAGGAATATTTACCAACCAAAATACAAAATTTTGAAGCCAAAGATATATTTCTCTGTTTCTATACAATACTGCCACAGTTAACACAACCTCATCATGTTGAGCCATATCCAAAATAAATAAAATAAATGTCAATTTTGCAAATCTATCAAATCCTTTAGTACTGAAGTTAGAAACAATACGGTGATGGTGAAAGTGATTAACAATAAGATAAAGGGTGGATCGTTTTTTATAATTTTGTTTCTAAAAGAAATTCATGTCAGTCTTTTATATTTTATGTAATTCATTTTTGTCCTTTTCATGCATTTGATTTAATCAGGGAAGTCCTGCTTGTAAACTGTGTTTTGCAAAGATGAGGGCAGGCGTATATAACCCCTGACTTTCATTAAATAATAGGAAAAATGTGATGTGTGGCGTTTACTCTCAATGCTGAAAACACTGGAATATGTACAGTTTGCAACACAGTGTATTTTTATTCTAAAACATGTGGACTTCACTCAGAGTCAGTGGAAATGAGTTGAAATTCTATTTTCTAAACATAAATGATACTGATAGACATATAAATGTAGCAAACAGATACTAAATCATTTAAAGGCATGATGCTGGTCTGGTCACATCACATTCATTTTCCAATTTAAAGGAGTGATATTTTGCTTTAAATGGAATTATGCATTTTAACACATTTCCCTGTGGTCTCCATAAACTGTAAATGCTCTGCTTGGGTCTGAATTCTTCATTAATTCAACTCCACAGGTCCATCGTCAACAATATTTCTGAGTCATGACACCAGAAAGATCGTCCTTAGTATTTGAACACTCCAGTGTAATGACAGTTGAGGCTTTATGTGGTTAAATTGAACTCACTGAATTGAATCAACCTCCGCAATATTGTTCACGCAAATAATATAAACACCGGTAAAAGGGACTGAATTGGATTGAATTCCCAGACCTTGGAAAGAATAATCTGCAGAAATCAAAGCTCAGATTTGTATTTTGGCTAGATTTCCCTTACATTTCTGCAGTTGTTGCATTTTGTGGAACATTTGTATTTCCTTTCCTTAATAATTCACATCTTCAAATTCAACAAACTCATTGCTAAAAAGTAAAATACCTGTCCAAATTGGCATATTAAGCATTCAGCCCTTTTTTTTTGGTTTATTATCTCACCAGTCAATTTCCCCTTTTAGATTTCGACGCCGGAGCAGTTATTGTGTTTCACCTTTTGTAAGACGCTGTTAGAGTGTGTTGATACCGCAGAACAATTGGCCAGTGTTGTGGAGATATGGAGCGGTGAGCTGTTATTTTATAAGAGACTCACTTAATCCCATAGTAATCCCTGTATTAGATCACACTCTGATGGTGAAACAAGCGCTGGAGAGGAGGCAGCAAGAGAGCAGCCTGACAGCGAACTGACACACAAACACACACACACACACAACACACACACACATGCACAGGGTGGACATATATATAGGCGCCTCGTGCATACACACACAAAAGCGTACGCACAATCAAATATATACACATGAGCGACGATGCACACAAGCAGATATGAGCGGCTGCTTTTATCCACACTCACACAAACTGCAACAACAGCAGCAGTGTGTCACATGACCACAGTAAGACCCCCCCTGAGATGAGTTTGTGAGTGAAGGAGAGTGCCAGAGAGAGAGAGAGAGAGAGAGAGAGAGAGAGAGAGAGAGAGAGAGAGAGAGAGAGAGAGAGAGAGAATAGCATCTCCACAGATGGAAACTAGGACACCAAACCCCTGTGTGTGTTTGTTTTGCGTCCTGCTGCATCTGCGAGTGTGTGTCCATCTGCGTGCGAGAGTGTGCGTTGTGTGTGTTTGTATCTGTCGAGGAGCAGGCGTCTGTCTCCGCATGTGTGCATCATTGCTCATGTGCATACAGTGCGTTTGGGTGTTCGTGAGGGAGCATGTGTGTGTGTGTGTGTGTGTGTGTGTGTGTGTGTGTGTGTGTGTGAGTGTGTGTGTTGCAGTGTAACAATGAATTATCCAGTGGTGAAATCTTGAACTGTGTGTGTGTGTGTATGTGTGTGTGTGTGTGTGTGTGTGTGTCTGTGGAGTTTTCTTTCCTGAAGAGAGTGGGCCGTTGGTGCACAGACAGTACAGTATGTGAAGAGGGTGAACTCCGTGTGAGACTCTGGGACATTCCATTTTTGATGCGAGAACTTCTTCAGCGGCGTTTGAATTCAGTTCAGCTCTTTTTCTTTTCCTAAACTTCCCGCGTTTAACATATAGGAGGTTTGGCCGGATTTTTTTATTTTTTTTTTTAGCAAAAAATAATAATAACTTCATTTATATAGCACCTTTAAAAACTGGGTTTACAAAGTGCTTTGGCAAACAAGGCAGAAAGGCACAGCAGCAGAATAAAAACATACAATAAAACAGCACAACAATAAAGAAATCAGTACTGCAAACACAAATACTGTACATGACTAAGTATGAAAGCTCTGTAGTAAAGAGGACCAAGACAGACATAACATGATGGTGTTCATTCAATGCATAAATGAAGGAGTGGAATAAAACATCATGTATGATATAAACGAATAATCAAATATTCACACACTGAAAACATTAAAAAATCCACAATCTGTTTGTTTCCTTCACATGTTAGAGTAAGTAGTTTTGGAACTATGGTAAGAGGTGTAATCTGTAGAATAGAATAGAATAGAATAGAATAGAATAGAATAGAATAGAATAGAATAGAATAGAATAGAATAGAAT
>JAPTYQ010000008.1:7223799-7238535 GCA_029814465.1 Ostorhinchus cyanosoma
TGTGTGTGTGTGACAGAGAGAGAGAGAGAGAGAGAGAGAGAGAGAGAGAGAGAGAGAGAGAGAGAGAGAGAGAGAGACTGCATTTCAGGACCATGGTCAGCTCACTGAGCAGTGGCACGGCTGCTGCATGTGAAGAAAAAAGTCAAACCTTAAATCTTCATCATCAAATCTTCATCACTTCAGAACACACCCAAACCACTAAGTGCTTTTACCCTACAGGTAGGATCCACTCCGTACTGGTTCATGAAGTCCTGTTTGAACAAGCGTGTGTGCGGAAGAAGCCAAATGATTCACTGTTTTATTTGTAACAGGCTCCAGTTCTATAACAACTGTAATCGTTAATGTGTTAAAACCTATATGGGTGTTTTTGTTTACTTTTCTGAAAGTTTCTATGTGGCTTTTTATCCCTCGGCCAACTATTCTAGTACTATTACAACACACCACAAGGGAGTAGCAACAGGTTCGTACTGATCTCACAACTAAGTCACACTGACAAGGTATGGATCTCACAGTAAACTATAAACTCACACAACAACAAAGAAAGCAACAAAACAACAGAAAAATGCTGCAAACAAAGAAACTACTATCAGTAATTCACAACAGTAAGACAGAACAGGAAACTAATAAAAGATAATAAAGATAATAATAATAAAGATTTTAAATAAAGAATAAAAGAACAGTTGTAGCAGTTCATTTACAACTCATAAGAGGCCAAATAGTCACATCATCTCTTATATGTACAGTTCTGTGTTAATTTGTTCATATTTACAAAATGCAACAGTTTCTCTGCACAGCTAGCTTTAATTAAGCCACTGTAATGATGCAGATTGATATAAGTGATCATTGATTTATTTATTTTTTTATGTAGTGATGCAATACAATAAAAATCAACAATTATATTGGGATTCATTTGATCAGATCATGATTGTGATTGGTGGGTGCACGCATTAATGAAACAAATAACTGTAAACCTGTGGTATAGATTATTTGTGGGAAAAACTATTTAACTTTTGGACTTCAAGTAGCCTATATTTTGGTGTGAATTCTTTTGTTTACATTTTTTTCCCACTTCATTGTAGTATTCAGTATTTTCTTGCAATTTTCTGGTATTTACTTAAAAAAGGTGAATTCACTCTATTATGCCTCTGGGACAAGTGATGTTAGCATTAGCATTAGTACACAGCACTCAATTATTATTCCACTTTTATTTATTTATTCATTATTTTTGTAAACCTTAATATGCATTATTATCCTTATGGGACAATTTGGATTCTGCATTCTACCCAAGCTAATACACATCTAGCATTAGCAATTAGCATTAGCCCACAGATAACACGGTTATTTTAACAAATTGTCACCTTCTTAGCTGATTAAATGTTTCTATATTAATTACTTCATGAGTGAGGGACTTTTATCCAGTCTAACAGGATTTTTTTTATATATATAACAGTGTGCCGATTTCTTTTTATTTCATGAATCGTCAGCTTTTACCTTTATTTTGAAAGGGCCTGTGTCACATCCCGGAAGCGATGGTGTTTACTCCCAACTTGTCGCGTCGTCTCCGTCGGTATTTTGGTAAGACGCCTTCACCGTTTTCTTTACTACATTCTCAGAATAGCATATATTTAAACAGTGCGGCCTTATTTGAAGGTCTGGCTCATTAAATTGTCTCGGTTCGGCCGCAGAACCACCTGTTTATTCCGCTCAGCTTTAAGAAAGTAGGTCAGTCTTAACGGTAATGTGGTGGAAGGGGTTCTATTCAGCATCCGGACACGAGTTATTGTGCTTATTTACTCAACTGTGACTCATATTTACTGTGCATTTCATCAGTGCTTGAATAACAACAATAGTATCATTCTGCAGAATAAATATGAAGGCTAATATTACGCACCACTTCAACCGACTCACTGCGCATGACTGATAAATAATAAACAGTTTACTACTCAACCCACCAAGCAACTATAGTGTAATATATGATAAATGATCTTATTCTTATTTTAATAGGGTTATTCCTGTCTTTCAGCACACAGTGGCTCAAGTGAAACTATTTTTTGTTTTATTTATTTTCTTATTAAGCTGATTAAAATAGTGAATTTTCCTTTGGGTATCAAAGTTCATCTGGATCTGTATTGCAACTTAAAGATTAAACAACAACAAAGATCTTCAATATGCAAGAAAATTGTAATACCTGGATTTTATAAAATATAATGTGTTTTTGAGCAGCTTCAGCAGCAAATAACAGAAAAACATACATTCATGTATTTATGGTTTTCCTTAGGTGCTTTTACGGCTCTTATTTGAAATAATGAATGAATTGTTGTTTTATTTCACACAAATAAAAAGCACAATATGACACCACCTAAAGCAAATGCCCAAAGTAAATTATCAACATAAGACAATGAAAACAAAAAAGAAAATTATATTATGCTAAAGAAACACTACAATTTTAGAGCTATTTACTCATCTGAAAAGTGGGAGTGGGAAGAAGTCAACACTTATTTAATCCCACCCTTTCATTACAATACAATACACAAACTATATCAGTCTACATTAATGTCATGAGAATGTGATTTTGGTTGAATTTTTATTTACCTTTGGTGAATATGATTGGTCAGTCATGCATCTCGGTAGCTTACAATGCTTCACTGTTGACACCTTTTGCCTGCATCATAAATATGCAGTGTGTGAGAACACCTCAACCAACCACAGTCACATTATTATACCTGCAAACATCAAACAGTCGGCCTATTATCATTGTGCTTTGACATTAGCAAGAAAAGCACACATGACATTTTGCTTTGGAAACTGTCTCGTGTGATATGACTAGTTCTTTGGTTTTTTTAGACTACCTTTTAGAAAAGTCTGTAGTGTATGGCAGTAGTTATCAAATAATTTCAGTTGGAGACCCAAAGCCTTTATTTATTTATTTAGTCTCCTGAAACTGGATTTTATAGAAATGCATTTTGCTATATCCTCATATTACCAGGACGTTTACATTTTACCAACAATTATGCAATTAAGTGTTGGAAAGTCTTTTTTTTTTTTTAATTTAACCGTAGTCCCTTCACCACCAACATTCCAATGAATTTTTAATTTGAGGATTTTTTTTTAACTGGGTGAAAGAATTCCTGGTAATCAGTGTGGTTTGCATTTCCACTGCACCTCAAAGTTCAGCGAAATTTATTCAAATCAGGCTCGAATGTGTCAGGTTGCCGACTTGAAGTCCCTATTAATATTGTAAGATATTGGAGTTATGTGTTTTATCTGTTTAATATTAATAAATGTGCAAACTGTAAGGCATATGAAACTTTCTACAGTAAAATTTTAGATTTACAACACCCAAATTCCCCATCAGAATAAGCTTCCGAAGCCAAAGGAGTGAAATGACCTCAGCAGCTCACACTTAGAGCTGTTCTGGTTTGACAGGGTGAACTTTGTGCACTTTGTCCTCTGACTTAGGAAGGGGGTGCTGTTTTCAGCAGCTGTTTTGCGATGCAGGATGTCATCGTCCGTCCACTTCTAGCAGCTTTTCTTCTTTTCCTCCATTTTCCAAATGATCAAAGCACAAACAAAGCAAAGCTTGTTGAAATGGAAAAAAGTTTGAACCCACACTGGCTCAAAGATTGTGGATGAAGATAAGTAGAGAACGTTGCGAGGGTGTTCCACCAATCAGGGTCCTTCAGCACATAGCCCCGCCCCTCATGGATTCAAGGGAATCTATAAAGTCCTGCCCCCTACTAGGAACCTTTACTAGAAAGTTGTTTTGCTTGGGTAACTTCAACGAAAATTGACTGAATTTAGTTTTTGTCTTTTTAATTCCAGGTAAAGTTAACATTTCTGGTAAAATTCCTGCTGTTGTTACATATATTGTTTTTTGTCATAACCTTTTGTACATAGGCTGATTTCCATCTTCTTTCCTCTTTCATATCTTTGTGTTGTTTATGTTTTCTTCTTAAATATCCTGTATCTTGTCTGTATTTCATATACGTAGGTAAACATTTGCAAACTCCTCCAGTATTGTGTCTGTTACTCTGACCCAGTAAAAACATCTCTGACCTATTTTGGGTCCAACTTTGGGAAAAGCAAGAGTTTAGGATTGATGTAATGTGGTGTTCAATTTTATTTTCAATAACCTTCTGATTTAACTGTATGCCTGTATGAATTTTCAAGGAAAACTATGTAACACCAAATTACTGTATAGCTTTTCTCTGGTGGTAAAAGAGGACGTTATATTATCCAGGGTTTCTGTGAGTCATTAAAAAGCATTAAAAGTCAAATAGATTTTGCGAAAAATTCATACCTTAAATGGCGTTAAAAAGCATTAAATTCGATGTCCAGAGGCATTAAAAAATTAAATATACTTATTGGGAAAAAAAACATTGTTATTCACAATTTATTTTGATAATATAAACATTTAATAATTTTGATTGAAAGTATAGTATGATGACTGACAGGCAGAACCCTTTAACTATTGTTTACGGCAGGTGCATGAAGTCACAATACCTGATGCTTGGAATGCAGCGTGCTGTGAACGCGCTCATGCCGTGGTGAAAGAGCGGAGGGAATATTAGCAAATGTCAGAAAAATGGGAGAATGCAAGTTTCAGCAGAAGTGGTTGAAGGAGGAACTATTTATATAAAACTGTATCTGCAGTGGAACATGGGCATTAAATATGTTTAAAGTAGCATTAAAAAGCATTAAATTAGATTTGCTGATACCTGCAGAAACCCTGTTATCATAAGAAAGGGAAGAGTTAGAGACAATATGCTGGAAAATAAATCTGCAGGTCTCTTGTCAAAAGGTACACCAGTACCAGATAAGCCAGTGTTTTTCAAGCTTGGAGTTACCTGGAATTCAAATGGGGTCGCTTGAAATTTCTAGTAATCGATAAAAATAAGTTTGTACTAATGAAAAATATATGGTGAGTTGAGAGACAATCTCACTCATAAAAGATATGACAAACTGCGAGCGTGAGACTGAAACACTGGTTCTGTTCATCTGTCAAATGTTCATTGTGGTCGGTTTCAGATGCTGCAGCTCTTTCATAATTCATAGTTTAGTTTTTTTTCTTTTATTTCTTTTAATAATAATAATAATTCACTAATAATTCATTTACATTATTTTAAACCAGTGACATTTCTATTTCTGAGAATAAACAGAGCTGAACGACACCTGTAATAATGACATCCTCTCCGCTCAGTTCCTGTCAGGTGATGGACATGTTGCCTGTGGTGGTGGTCCACGGAGGGGCGGGGCATATCCCAAAGGAGCGGACTGAGCGGTCGACCGCCGGGGTGTGCGCGGCGGTCCGGGCTGGATACGCCATCCTGAGGGAAGGGGGCAGCAGCATGGACGCAGTGGTAAAAGCCGTGTCCCTGATGGAGGATAACCCCGCCTTCAACGCAGGTAACATGCATTTTCCCATCTCATACAATGGATTTTGTTGAAAAAAAATCATGTAAAAGCTGAAAATGAATGGAAAACTGGTGAAATTCCATTGTTATATTTAAGTTTTCACACCTAAAATTTGTTCGTATCTGCTCTGTACAAACTGAAGGTTGTTTAAGAAATTAGAAACAAAAGGGATAGAGTGGGGGTTTTTTTGGTCAAATTAAAAATGTTAAATCACTGTCATTTAATTAGTTTTCACTCTGCTCATTCTTTATTTTTTCAACTAGTTGCATTACATATGAGGAAGATGTTGGTGCCATTTTGACTCTGTGTGATACTATTTAACCTTTTTTTCATTATTTCTGGGTATTTTGTTTTGTGTATATTATATAATTTGTGTATTTGGACAAAATGTGAATCTTTGTTCACTGCCATTATAAACATACTGATGATCTCAAACTGGACTACTTATCTTCAGTGCCACTCCTATGTGAAACAGGTTTGGACACATTGTAACAAACCCAGAAGCAGTGCAATTAGAACTGACTTGAAACAGAAAAAGTGATAGACAACACCCTAAAACAGGTGCGTCAAACTCCTTTTATTTCATGCTCCACATGTACAGCCCAGTATGAGCTGAAGTGGGCCGGGCCAATGAAATAATAACATAGTAATCTATGAGGAATAATGCTGCTTTTTTAGTGTTTGTTTTATAATGAATAAAGTCAAATTACATTATGAAAATGTATGTATCTAGAAACTGTCCTCACTAAAAAAAAAAACAATAATAATAACATGAACAACCTGAAATTTCTTCACAAAAATAAGTGCAATTTTAACATTATGCCTCAGTTTATCGTGGATCTAACAAAAGCGCAAAACATTTAGTAAGACGCAAAATATTGTTAAAATTAAGAAATTCAGATTGTTTACTTTTTTTTTTATCAAATGCTAGTTTTGTAAATATAAAAATGTTCATGTAGATTTTACTTTTTTCAGTTTAAAAAATTAGAAAAATTTGGAGTTGTTCTCATCATCAAAAACAATGGTTATGCAACCAAGCACTAACTCCTGTGTATCATGTGACTAAAACAGACAGAAAAGAAAACATGGAATGAATATAAGCACTGTTTTTGTCAGTACAATGCCATAGGTATTGATGGAAGAACTGAAGGGATTTTGGTTATTATCAAAAAAACATGGAAAATGGAAAGATATCAGCTCTGAAATGAAACTACTATGAGCTATTTTTGTTGTTATCATTATATTTGTCCAAAAAAAATGTACCTTTAGTTGTACCAGGCATTAAAATAAACAAGAAATTGAAAAAAAAAAAACAAAACAGGGGTGGTCTAATAATTTTTTCTGCGACTGTATGTTCTGAGCTGTAGGAAGTCAAACGATGATCTCCTTTAATTGTAAACATTCCTTTTTTTTTTTTAACTCAAGACACAAGAGTAGTCATCGTGGTCTTCTTCTGATGTGATGTTTCAGGGTGTGGGTCGGTGCTGAACATTAAAGGAGAAGTGGAGATGGATGCTATTGTGATGGAAGGGAAAACACTGGCGAGTGGAGCTGTATCTGCTGTTCGCAACATAGCCAACCCTGTTCAGCTAGCAAGACTCGTTATGGACAAGGTATGTATAAGATGTTAACACTGACAGTCAATACTCTGCCCCGTTCTATTCATTTCCGTTACTGTTATATGCAAACAACTTGAGAAACCCTTGAAAATTAGCATAATTTGATGATTAAAAAAAATTATGTGTAACCACAGTCTCTATAAAAGATAATAATACAGGTATAGTTACTTTTTATGTCATACATTGAGCTAAAATTATAAAATAATAAATACTCAACTGTGGCATCTGCAGAAATGCGAGCATCCGACATAACATAACATAACAGTACATTGTAAGACCACTCTCAGCAGATATAGCATGGAAATGATTTTTATAGCCATTTACAGTCTCGGAAAAAATTATTAGACCACTGTTGTGGAATGTTTGTCAAAATACACACTGGAGAGAAGTTCTGTAGACATGAAAGTGATAATTTATTAAGTTTTGACAAACATTCCACAACAATTTGGATTTGTCCAGCAATGAGTCCCTCCCAGAACGGGTCTGTTGGAGAGTCCGTCGAACCTTAGACCATACTGAAATTATATAGGAACTGTGTCTGGTCCACCCCGTCTCCATCTAAGTCTCCTTCACTTCTCCAAGGTGGACCACAGAACCGGCTGTGACCTTGACAGCTTACACAGCCCATTCTTGGTATTATCTTAAGTACAGTGTGTTCTTCTAAAATATACAGACAACAGTACATCATCTGGAGTGGTGTGTGTACAGGTGTCAGAATGTGATGCGTGTCCATAAACAGCAGAGAGTAATTAGTGAGTAGTAAGTACATTTGTAACTTTTCCATCTCACCACCCCTTGTTTTCTTCAATTTCTTGTTCATTTTAACACCTGGTCCAACTAAAGGTACATTTATTTGGACAAATGTATTAATATAACAAAAATAGCTCATAGTAGTTTATTTTCAGAGCTGATTTCTATACATTTTCCATGTTTTCTTGATAAAAACCAAAATCACTTCAGTTCTTACATCAATATCTACATCATTGTACTGACAAAAACAGTGCTTTTATTCATTCCCTGTTTTCTTCTGTTTTAGTCACACGATACACACAGGAGTTAATGTTTGATTGCAAAACTATGGTTTTTGATGACTTTTGATGGTCTGATAACTTTTTATTGCGACTGCAAAAGTGTTTGTTTCCTTACAATAGACCTCTAGTTGTCCAATATTCTTTTACTGACATGCATGCACAACCCTTCTAAGATCTTTAGACTTTCAGTGATTTTCAAGTCTCAGGACTATGAGGGCCTCTGTGTCCCTTGAGGTACTGGATGTACTTCACAAATGACTGATATGATTCAATTAAACCAGTGCAAACTTGTAAAAAGAATCTGAAACTTAGGACACAGGTTGGCCACACTACAAATACCACAGTGCAGTAATGTTGTTGATAGCGTTGTCCCTTATTTCCATATTCTACACAGACTGTATTTAGATGTTTTTGTAAAAAAACCACATAAAAATCACCAAATCAAGCTATTTTTCATGAAGTAAAGAAACCATTACTGTCAAAATAAGTGCATAGAATCTTACACAACATAATTATTGTGGAAGAGGAGCTCACTGAACAGAGGAAAAAAAATTACACAATACATGTTACACCCAAACTATGTCATTGTTTATGCTTAACAACAACAGATTAGTTATCTCCTAACTGAGGATGGTGTGATCTTGGTTGAGAATTAACTCCTGTTGAGCACAACTGGGAATAATAACTTTTCTGTGTTTTATTCCCACTGGCACTAAGATTTAAGATTTAAAACTAAATCCACAATTATTACAGGATACACTGACGAAACATTCATTATATTGTTCCATCAGTAACCAAACTGTTACTACTGTATTAACTCTCAAATGTTCATATCTAGTCACAGTGAGCCAGTTATTTCTTCTCATAGCTGCAAAGTGTAAGAAATGTAACCCAGACTTAGTTCATAAAAATACAGCATACGTAAAGTAACTCGATTTGTTATCATACATAGATGTGATTGACCGGTGTTAATTTTTAATCGTAGACCAGTCATACGTGTCTGACAGCGGAGGGTGCCAATCAGTTCGCTCGTGAAATGGGTATCCCTGAGGTGCCCATGGAGTCCCTCATCACCGACTACTCCCGCATGCGCTGGAAAAAGAACCTGGAACCCACCGCCAACCCTGTGGAGAGTCAAATGTGAGACACTATGTTGTTTTCAGAATATTAGCAGTATGTCTGTAAGTCTCTGGTTATGACAGTGGGGTGTTAAAAAGTCTTAAAAGTCTTGAATTTACAAATCTGCATTTAATACCTTAAAAGGTATTAAAGGAGTGATATTTTGCTTTTTTAAATGGAATTATGCATTTTCAAACATTTCCCTGTGGTCTACCTAAACTGTAAATGCTCTGCTTGGGTCTGAATTCTTCATTAATTCAACTCCACAGGTCCATCTTTAACCCTATTTCTGAGTAATGACACGTTGTTTTGAGCGCTGGCCCTTTAAATGCAAATAGGCCACTTCACACCTCACCCCGTCCAGGTTGTTAGCTGTGCTGCTCTGTCCTGTTCAACCAACTGAACATTTTAGGTAATTGACTCCAAAATTCGACATATTTTCAGTTTTTACTACAACTGCTGCTGCTGATAAACAATTATGTCGTACTCAGAGAAATGTTCATCTGAAGTCTTGACCTTATTTGTGCAAATGCCGTGGCGTAACTAGTTATAGACTTACTAACAAATTAAGCAGGAATTACAACAGGTTGTAGAAATCCACTAGATTGTTGCCACAATAAATATAAAGATAGTTTTGCAGCACCTGGAGGTTTCAAATTCAAACTATATGAACTATTAGAGTCCAAATACACAAATAAATGAACCAAAGTCTAATAAGAGTGGGTTTAGCAAAATATGACCCTTTTTAATTTGATTTGGTAGGTCTTAAGTTATGTTGCCATAAACTGTCAAATGTATTAAAATTGTGTAAAATGTGAAATATCCACACTGCAAAGAAAGTAACATTAGTCGACTCAGTTCCATCTGTTCCAACCCGACAATTCATATTGAAATTAGGAACCAGTTGTTGATAACTTTGCAGCCCCTGGCAAAGAATGACTTGGAACAGTGGGAATCTAGGCACTGGAATAAATAAAACATTTTTCCCTTTTTTTGATAGTATGGCCATAAAATAAATATTCAATTCTGTTCTAAGTAGCCTTAAAAAGGTCTCAAATTTAACTTGTAGAAACCTGTAGGAAACCAGGACAAAGTACCCCAATGTGGATTATTTACAGGATGCTTCTGTATAATAGTTTATTAACAAAGACTAGTATGTGCTTCTGTGGTCTTGTGTTGTCATTTGTTGACTCTGTGTTTAGTAGCTTTTTGATTGGATTTCTTGCAAAAATCCTCATATTTTAACAATGTCCAACATTAGATATGGTTATTTTAGAAATGCTGTCAGCTAAAGTCAACACACATCCAGAAATCCCAACAAAAACTTGAAACAAATAAAGGGAATGTGCAAATATTACATAGAAAACCTTAAAGTGCATGGAGCGCATTGGCTAGTCCCATGAAAGCTAATATGGGGAGCTTTTGTTGTGCTTTTTCTTTAGATTTTGTGCTGCAGGCACCGTGTGTGTGTGTGTGTGTGTGTGTCAGATTTTCTTAAACTATGTGATGTTGGTGAGTTAACGGCTACAGACTAATGAGCAACCCCAAGCTAGTATGAGCGACATAAATGCTAACAGACTGATCACAAGTTAAAACAGGCTGTGATCAGTCATCTTTTGTTTTTCACTGACTTTCATCATTTTCCTTCATTCAATTCGATGTTTCAGTCTTTCTCGTCAGTTTGTCAGGATCTAAGTGATCGAAATTTACAACTAAACTGTGATTCCATTGCCTTTATATCTGTAGTTGAATAAAAAAATTGTCACTTATGCTTTGTTTTTGTATAAAAAGGCCACTTACAATAAATAGTACAGAAAAAAATACAAATATTTCAGCTGTTCTCTTGTTGTACTTCACAACAAAAGCATTATTGAGTACTCAAATGGCCTGAAATAACGATTTTAACGTTATAATCAAACTATTTCAGTCCATTCTCCAAAAGAATTTAATTATTATATGATACAAAACAATGAATATTAATAGAATACTGAATAATTGAAAGTATTAACTCAATTTGTGCATTAAATTCAGGTCATTAAAATGCATGTGTGTCAAGTCATGTCCTAAGGTTACAGTATAAAACACTGTCTAGTGAAACAGATGTGCAACTAGTTCAAAGGTTCATTTTCAGTATAAAGGAAAGCAATAAAATGTACAACAGAGATCAAAATGATAAAAGATAATTCAGTATAATAACAAAACCACAGCAATATAAAACTGAAGGATCAACTAAACCCGGAACAGTTAAATAAATAAATGTCCTTATATGTTGATTTTAAAAGGGCTGTAATGTATACAGAAATACATTACTGTGAAAAGTAACCCAGAGACAATTTGAGCCAATTCTACTTTAAAGGAGTGATATTTTGCTTTTTTAAATGGAATTGTGCATTTTCAAACATTTCCCTGTGGTCTACATAAACTGTAAATGCTCTGCTTGGGTCTGAATTCTTCATTAATTCAACTCCACAGGTCCATCTTCAACCCTATTTCTGAGTAATGACACTAGAAAGGTCATTTTGAGCGCTGGCCCTTTAAATGCACATAACCCCGCCCCCTCCAGGTTGTTGGCTGTGCTGCTCTGTCCCATTCAACCAACAACTGAACATTTTAGATATTTCGGCTCGAAGTTTGGACGTATTTTCAGTTTTTACTACAACTGCTGCTGCTGATAAACAATTATGTCGTCGTACTCAGAGAAATGTTTGTCTTAAGTCTTGACCTGATATGTGCAAATGTTGTGACGTAAATAGTTTTTAAAACAGGTTGTAGAAATCCACTCCATTTTTGCCAAAATAGAGATAACTTTGCAGCACCTGGAGGGTTCAAATTCAAACTTTATGAACTATTAGGGTCCAAATATACAAATAAATAAACCAAAGACTAATAAAAGTGGGTTTAGCAAAATATTAACCCTTTAAGCTACTTTTAACGTGTGTTTTGTCTTGAAGGGGTAAAATGGGTACTGTTGGAGCTGTCGCTGTCGATGCTGAAGGGAATATTGCCTGTGCCACATCCACTGGTGGAATGCTGAACAAGATGGAGGGACGAGTGGGCGACACCCCCTGCATAGGTCAGTGTGCATCTCTGCAGTCTGTATTTAATACTTAAATAAATGCATGGATAGGCTTTGGTTTGTGTGAATGGGATTGTGCATTCATCTGTTATCTACAGTAGATGGTGAAGCAGACAGGAGGAGCTAAGTGTAGTACTTCTGTGAACAGTGGCAGCAGTAAAGTGTATCTCAGACACTTAAAAATATCTTTGCAAAAAAAAAAGTAATCATTGTTGTAAGTATAAACTATGTTTAGAGTTTCAGACAGTCCTGTGTGAAGCTGGAGCTGTTGTATCACTCTCTGGAAACCCACCAAACTCCTAGACTCAATCTAATAGTAAATGTTGTGCTAAAGTAAAACAATGAGGCTGGATCAGAAACTAAGATCGTATAGAGATAAAAAGTAAAAAAAAAAAAAAATTAAATAGGACAAATGAGGAGGCCTCGGGGAAGACCTACACTGGAAAAAATACCCCTTCAAAAACAAGTAAAAACACATTTAATACAAGATATTTTTGCTTGAATGAAGCAAAAAAAATCTGTCAATGGAACAAGTGAAAATGATCTTGGTAAGATTTCTTAAAATAAGATTTTCCAGATCTACTGTCTAAAAATAAATTCTTATTTCTCACTGAAAAGTTACTCTTTAGGTGATTATGTCTTATTTTAAGTGTGGTGAGATATTTGGACTAGAAATAAGAAAAAATATACTGGATAAGATTTAGGTTTTTTTCCAGTGCAGTGTTTCAGTCTGTGTGGAAAATGACCCGTCTATCCAACTCCCAACATGTTTGACCTTTGACCTATGCTAGTTCAGGATCTGAGCAATTCACTCTAAGGAAAGAATGTCTGATTAATGATTGACAGATACCCTATTGTGTAGATGCTGGAACGCTGACAGATGTCGCCTCCTGTCTATTCTCAGTTCTTTAGAAACTATAAATGCTTATTAGTGGTGTCCGATGCCTCATTCTAATCACCTAATGGTACAAGGAGCATCACCACAGAAGATAAGTTTACATTGGTGTGACAGGATTAAATCATGTCAGGGTTGTGTTATAATGAGCTTCAGTGTCATTTAATCAGGTACTATCAGTAAATGAGAGATAAAACTATGATGAGTCAAAAACGCCAGGTATATCTGTCAGATTAACCGGATAATCAACTCAAATGATGATACTACACTGGAAAAAACAAAATTAAAAAAAGTGTATTTTTCTCATTTCTAGTCAAAACATCTCATCACACTTAAAATAAGACATAATCACTTAAAGAGTAACTTTTCAGTGAGATATAAGAACTGATTTTCAGACAATAGATCTGGAAAATCTTATTTCAAGAAATCTTACCAAGATAATTTTCCCTTGTTACATTGGTAGATTTTTTTTTTTGCTTAATTCAAGATTTTTTTTTTTTGGCTTAATTCAAACAAAGAAAATTATCTTGATCCATGTCTTATTTTAAGTGTGATGAGATATTTTGACTAGAGATGAGAAAAATAAACTTGGCAAGATTTAGATTTTTGCAGTGTAGTGTTGTATTATTGTGGAAAATGGAACAGGAACTAAATAAATAAATAAATACTTCTTGAATTAAAATTATAAAAACAATGAAAAGTTCAGACAAGCTTTAACTAGAAAATGTGCAAGAGACAGTGTGTAACTCAATGTAAATGTAGTGCTAAAGTGAAACAATGAAGCTGGATCAGAAAGGTAGAGGTATATATTTAAAAAGGAAAAAAAAGAAAGAAAAATAATCATATTAAATAAACATGAGCTCCATCACAAGTGAAAAATTTGGGCTATTATTGATTAAAGACTTTATATTGAATTATATAGTATGTAAACATACATTTTCACACCACATAGGATGTTGATTTTATGTGCATGGATATTTTATCTGGAGTGGACAGTCTATCTATTTCTTTATTTTTATCTTAGTATTTTAACTTTTTATTATATTTTGTTGCATTTATTTTACTGTACAGCACTTTGGAAACCTTTGTGTTTGTTTAAATGTGTTCTTTCTAAATAAAAATGAATTGAATATATTATATATATTGTTATAGCGACTTAGATTTTTTTTTTCTCTACATCTAAACTTTACAAGCTGATTTATCACCACTTATTCTAATATTATTCTCTGCATTTGGCATTTTTTCAGTGAAAATCAATTCCTGTTTAATTTACTGACCATGTAAGCGTTCATAAAAGAGAATCCTGAGGTTATTATGTCAAAACTGGGGGAAAAAAGACCTTTTCAGCAAAATATATCGACTGAACATAAAATCAAATGCTGAAAACTATTTATCAAACTCCATGGGTGTTAGAGCCTCTGAATGTCCAAACTGTTCATATCTGATCTGATAAAAAAAAAAAAACTGAGAAACTCTATTTTACATGTATTGATAGAATTAGGGGTTCAGAAGTTATTAAACAGTTTAAATCAGTAGATGCTGTTTGTTGCCAGCAGCTGTTTAAGTCTTTCGGGGTTAAAG
>JAPTYQ010000008.1:7243687-7258325 GCA_029814465.1 Ostorhinchus cyanosoma
GTCAAATGTTCACTGTGGTCAGTTTCAGATGCTGCAGCTCTTTCATAATTCATAGTTTGAGTTATTGTTTGTTTAGTTTTAATTGTCAGCCTTGTAAATAGAAGCTGGACTGACTGTACATATCCTGACTAGAGTCAGACAGCAGATTATAGGGTCTCAGCGATTAACCGACATAAGCCAATATGTAGCTGATTTATTAACTTTTTTTTTTTTGCTGCAGAGTTTCTGCCACTTGCTGCTCCTGTGCGTATGTGTGTTCTGCCCAGAGAGTTAAAGGAAGAGTACAGCCTTTCAGTTTCACTTAGACTTCTGCTCTGACAATAATGCCATCACCTGCTACACACATACACAATCACAACATTCACAGACTGTGTTCTGACAAAGATGGACTGGTAGTCCCCTTCTCTGGGGAAATTCTTTATCATGTTTGTTAGTTCAGTTCAACAGAAACAGTTGTAGTAGAGCAGAGCAAACATCAGAGCTAAAGCTAACAAACTGTAGAGACGAAGAACCTGAGCTCTGTTTTCATGACATGCACAGTTACATGGACAGAACATCTGCATACCTTTATCTTTAGTCCATTTCTTTTCTTCTTTTTCTAAATTGGGCACCTGAGAGGCCCACAGGTGAACTGTCCCACCTGTTCCCCTCCCCCTCCCCCTTCTCTCACTGCTTCTGTGCACGCGCCAAACGGCACCATCACAGAAAGCAGGTGCACCTGCAAAACAGAGGGGGCGCCATTTTGCCAATTCAGTGGAACACAATGACAGATTGACTCAATGTTTTTTTTAAGACCTCCTGGCACGGCCCCCTCATGTTATGTCACCCTGTGTGATTGCCCACTTCAACCATATCAGAAACCCACCTAAAAACGATTTCATTTTAGCAAAAAAAAAAAAAAAGAGGCTCCAATTTGAGTGTCTGGATACACCTGAAATTTGTGATGTTAAAATGGAGTCATGAGCCAAAAAAGATTGGGAACCACTGATTTAATGGAAAATTAAAAAATGGAAAATCACACTGCACTATAGAGGGTATGCGTTTGGTCACACCTCATCTCCAAGACTCTCTCTTTGTCTCAGAATTGCTGGGCTAGGCTTACCATCTAAGTCATCTGTTCCTATTCCTCTGTCAGTTGATCAGACTAACCAAAGGAAATAAATACCTACACAGAAAGTGCAAAGTTGTGACATTCTTCATCTAATTCTGTCCATTTCTCCTGAGATCTCAGTATCTTTCAAAGTGAATTATTATGAATTATAACAATTAATTTTAACCATAAATGTAATCAATTATTCATGAATTACAATATACAACAGTACTATTTTAAAAGACAGTTTATGCCTTTTTTTAAACTTCTATTGACTGTTGTCATGAATTTTTACCTGTTTTAATCAGTCTTTCTTTAGATTTAACTGTTTAACGCCAAATTAAATACAATTCTTGTACACAATAGTGCAGTTTCTTAAAGAAAAATGAAATATACCACACCTTAAAGTCACTGTTACCCATTGCAGTGATTAATAACATGAAATAAGGACTTCAATTGGCATTAAAAATAAATGAAATGCATCTCTGTAAAAACCATATGTAAAGTTCACTTTAGCTTACAATTAGCATGAAGTAAGCATAGCAATAAAGCAATTAGCAACTCGCGCTAGCGATTAGCATAATGCATATATAGCATATCTTTTCTTAAGCATTAAATTACAAAATAAAGTGCACGAAAGTCACAAAAAAGCATTGGAATACATCTTATAACATCTACTGAGCAACATAGACCAATTTATATCAAGTTAATAGCACAATAAGATTTTTTTTTTCCTTCAAAGCAGCAAGCGAAAATCCGGCGAACGATGGCTAACTCACCTGAGGTTCAGCAAGCACACATTCTCATAAAGGGGATTATTCTCCTCGGCTCACAGGTTATCAGGATGAAACCAGGATATGTCTGTGACTACCGGGGTCTGACTGTGGATGTCTTATATCTACTGATCTTATATATTCACTAAGTCACACACATATCGGCCTTCACCTGTCACTCCAGCTCTGAATAAGGGGAGGGGCTTGTCAGCCTCAGAATGCTTATGAATGAGCACAATCCCTCAAAGGGTTGTGGGTTTTTGAGAGGAGAGTTTTACTTGTATTACATAGTTTCAGTGATTTAGAACAAGGGAGAGTGAGGTTTAAGGTAAGATAAGTAGAACATTAGATTAACTTGCATTGGCATATAGATATTCACACACTATAGATTGATTTCTGTACCTGTATACACAAACTGTCATCACAGTCCCAAGTTGCACAAGCATTTCACTTTTTTATTTTATAAATATATTTGTGTGTTTCTATCATTCTTACAAAACATATATCTGAAACAAACAGTATTATATGATGGCACAATCACACAAGTACAATATTATTTTTTATAAAAGTAAAAAAACAGCCATTTCAAGACACACACTGTAGATCCTTTATTGTTAAACAACCCTTCGTCCTGTTTAATGTGAATGTAATGTAGAATTTTATCCAGCAGATGTCACCACATTTAATTGTACTAAATACTACAAAACACTGAACCATTTCAACACAATCGTTTCAGATTGATTCAGTGGTTCAGAAAGCTTTGGTTTCTCCATCACTACTTTTATTCACTCCATGTTTTCTTTTCTGTCTCTTTTAGTCATATGATACACACAGGAGTTAGTACTTGATTGCATAACCTTTGTTTCTGATGACCTTTGATGGTCTAATAGTATTTTCTGCCACTGCATGCATCAATGCATTTAATATTTAGAATTTCATATTTGCTGTGTTATTTAGGTGGGAAACTAGAGTGAGTTAGACTGGCTGTGGTACATGTTTGGACCCACCTGATGGCGCCATTTGAAAACATTAACCCTGAACATTGCAGGAATACTTTCCACTTATAGTCATAGCAATTTTTGAGAGAAATAAAAATGACATATTCATCTGCACCTCTATGGCATTTGAATGACTTTTCACAATATCAGTATATTTCTTTGCCATAATGTTCAACATTTCATGCTGACGTCCTACTGGTTGCTCAATAGACTTTGGTTAAAGGTTGAAACAGGGGTCAGATGGTGCAACTAAATAACTAACAGTGTCAGGATTTAGTCCCAGAATTTAGTCATCAGTCGTCTGCAGTGTGTATACGTGACTTTAGAGAAAACCTATTCACTTTGTGTGGCTCTGATCAGCTGTTTGTCATTGCCTCTGTTTGTTTAAAGTGCTCTTGTTTCAGTAGACTTCATGTTTTATGTGAAGCGTGTGCCGCTTTCTGCTGTTTTCTTATTCTGCCAGTAATTTGAGCTCTTTTAAGTGTGCATTTTGTTTGTTATTTTGACCTCTGAGACCTCAACAAAGGTATTTGCTTGCTTCCTCTTTGGGTTTTCTGTGGACCAATAAAAAAACATTATTGTTAATTTCTCTCCTTCAAATAAATATAGCATTTGATCCACTTACATAATTTTGCATTTGCTCAGTTTTTGGCATTAGGAAAAGAGTAAAGGTGATAAAAGTCCCTGCTATATATTTAGTAAAAACTCACTAATCTTAACATATTCTTGGGTTCTGGCTTATTTTAACGTGGTCTTAATTTGTATCGTATCATTATATCATGATGTCTTTTTACAGGTTTTATATTGGCATTTTTAGGGAGAATCTTATGACTTTGATTTATTTTACTCTGTTTTTTTATGTATTTATTTCTAGTTTGTTTTAACCATGATCAGTGAACTTTTTGTCTGTGCTGTTTTAAATCTGTCCCTTATATGTGTCGTGTTGTTTTAATGTTTTTTGTGATCACGATGTCCTCTCCAGACTGTAGAACAAATCTGAATCTGAACCTTGAACATATTTCTTATCATTATTACTACCAACAACACTGTTATGATGGTTTATTTGTTTTTAGTGTGGAGAGCAAATGTAGTATTGGTTTATTTTTTAAGAATTGACCAGTTTTACTTAAATTTTAGCATCGGCTCTCAGCTCCAGAACTCAAATTCTCAAGCCGTTTGAAAACAGACTACAACTCCCATGATGCATTTCAACAATCAACACCCAATCACAGAGCTTCAAATTGTGCTGTTTCTACAAAGCCTCGTTAGTGTGTTTGCTGTAGAAGTCCTTTTTGGCAACAGCAGCTGAAGCTCATTAACATCATCAGTGAATATTTTTGACTTACTTTCCTTTTTACGTGGAGCTGTTAAAGCTTTGTTAGTTTGCTTGACTTTTTCCATTCGATTTTGGATTTCACTAACAGATCTCAGATATTTCTCACTGAATAATGGTAGGATTTTCCTTTTTCAGTGACAGCTGGGGCCAAATTTGCTGTTCAACAAAAGGACAACCCAACTCAGGAAGCACAGAACCGTTAATACAGACAAAATCACACCACTCAGTGTAAATCTTGTCTGAACAGGTCAGTGAAATCTAACCTCCAGCTCCTGTCCCTCACCTTCCTCTGCCATGTTTGCATTTTCATGTATACGAAACACACGCCTGCTTTGACGTGCAAACACTCGTCTCTTAACACCCACTGTTTTCTTTGGCACTGACCACAGCTATTAGATAATCATTAAAGCACTGTCGTTTAGTCCAACTAAAACCAAACCAGAATAAATGTACAATTTTTACATGAAATTTAATATAAAAATTTACATTATCTCTTAGAATCTTGTGGAATAATGTACTTTACACACTGATATGGTATACCGGTGCAAGGATTAATTGTAGAATGAGATGAAAGATGAAAATGTTTCACATAAGTGTGTTTTATTTATTTCAAACTCAGTATTGATGAATCATAAATCATCAGATCCTTACATTCGTTTTATTGGATAAAATCCTGAGTCTGCCCAGGTCTTTAAAGGTCTTCAGATCAAACTTAATCTCAAATACTATAACATTAAATATAATTACCACTGCTCAGGATTATAATATATCCTGATTTTGATTTGATATCTGAATGACATCTTTAGAAAGTGGTGATAAATGTCTTTATTCTATACAATCTAAGGGCAACAGGGCACCTATTTTTATACATGTAGCTGTTTATTAATGTGAAAACACACTCACACAATACGTAATAATGTGCTCTTACTCTTGCCTAATTTAGGTGACACTTGAAACTAATCTATTCTCCAGTTTGTAAACCTTCATTGTGCAGGTTTGCACAGATATTTGCAGTGGTGGAATTTCAAGTGCAAACATAAATCAATGGTGTTTTGAGTTTTTCCCTTCTAATTTTCTACATGCTGAAGGCAAATTTTGTGCATTTTACTCCATTACATTTGAATGAAAGTTAAAACTTTGTGTGTCTGAATGTGATGTTTTGGAATGGTTTAAGAGGCTATATGCTCTCTCTATCTCTATATCTTTAGCTAAGTTGGCCGTTTGTTGATCCTTGGTTCAGAATAAACTGTGACAGTTCTGACCTTGTTTCCAAACTGATCTTTATCACAGTTATTGACACAACACAAACTCCACAGAAAACAGAGGTGGGGTTTTTTTTGTTTTACTGTGGCTGTTTTCTGTCTGAAAACAGAGCTAAGCTAACAAAGCAACAATGTAAACTATCAGCTGATGTAGCATGGGAAGATTATGAATCTGTGGAGACATAGGGTTGATTTGTTGGTGGTTTTGTTCATTTTAAGTGAGTTCTAGTGCACAACTTCCACCTGCTGTTGCAAATTTGGAATATCAAAGTAAAGTAAATGATTGTTAAATGAAAATGATGTTGTTTATTATGGTTATAATCTCCTCTTTATGGCCAGAATATGACACATTTTTCAAGCAGCAGAACCTTTCAGAAAATGTGATCGTGCAAGATTCAAATTGGTTTTGACCATTGAAATCTGTTATCATTATCAAAATATGCATGTGTAGAATTAAGTAAAATAAAAATATATATATACATTTTAGCTAAGAGAATAGATGTCTTTTCATTTTGGGAAAAGTAAGTTAAAATTTGATGTGAATTTAAAAAAAAAATTTTCTTCTCCCATTTACTTATAATGGGCAAAATTTCCAATGTCTATAAAAACATAAATTTTATTTCAATTTACGTCAAAGTTGTCATAAATATAAAGCCAATTGATATGCTGACATCAGCACACGCATAGACACGATGATGTCAGCTGGATTGATGACGAAATAAGCTACAATACGAGCGAGGGGCGGGGCTTGTTGTACCTGGTACCACTTGTTGTGATACGATATACACATTATCACAACTATTATCGGATTATATGTTCTTCCCTAAAACTTATAAGTAACTTTTTTTTTTTTTTTTATTATTTATCCACATTTCTATACATGTACTGTCAGTGTTCAGACTTCACCCATAAAGGAAGGTCGACTTATTGAACCTCTTGCAATTTTAGTTGAATCACTGTAAATCCAAAACTAGTTCAGAATTAATTACTCCATCAAATGTCAGTAAACAAAGCCCATCCAGGCCAATGTGACACTTGCCATGGCCCACTTGGCCCCAAAGCAGAGCCTTTGTCCGGGCGCTGTGTGCTGTCTGGGTAACCCTGGACGAACCCAAATCCTAACCCTGAACCGGCCCCTTGAAGAAGGCAGAGACTGGCCTGAATGTCCTCCCTTCACAAACCTTTCCCACCACAGATAAAAACTCAAAATGTTGTCTCAGAGGTGGTGTATGACAGTCGCTGCTCTTTCCCGTCTGCTTTTTCCACTACCCTCATTATTTCTTTGTTTAGGGTGTAAACTAAAGCCCTAACCTACTGGTCTCCGGATCTACATACAGATAAAATACCTCAAGCTTGTAGAATAAGTGTTTATACTCAAAGCACAATAAGGACGTTGAGATTAGGAAAGAGAGTTGACATTCAAAGCAGTGCACACGTGTGACCTACAAAGGATATACCACTTACACTTGGAACGTATTATAATAAAAAAGATGATTATCTTATTATCATGAAGAAAAGAAGGGGCCACTTTGTTCACGACATTATCTTGTGACATAATGTGAAAACCACAGACCTTTTAACCCAGAAAGACCCAAACATCAACCGTCGACCAAAAGCATCTACTGATCTAAACTGTTGATCCACTAATCCTAACAATCCGTGGAAATAACTGGTAAAAAAATCCAGTTTGTCATCTATTCATGGTCATCAGATATGACGCATTTGGACGTTCGGCGGCTCCGTAGTTACTGTGGAAACACCGTCATCTTCTACAACATTGATTTAACTGTACTCTATTTTGATAAAATAAACTTGACTTTGCTCTGAGATTTTATGAACATCTATGGTCAGCCAAATAAAGATAGGAAAAAAGATAATTTTCACTGGGAAAAAATGTTAAATTCAGAAGATATTATAATAAATGGTGATAAATCACTTGGGAAAAGTTAAATAGAGAGAAAAATTCATTTGGGAACAAACCAGCAGTGATATGAAAAAAAAAATGTACCAGTGCAGATTTAAGACTGCAGGGGTTTTCAGTTGCTGTTGTGCAGTGTTCAGGGAATAAAGTAGAATACAAAACTGACTGACTTAAGCTAAAATTTCAAGCTTCAGGAGCCAAAATGTTGTTTCACACCATTGTGGAAAGATGACACCACCTTTCTAAACTTCTGGAACAAACTACAGAATAGAGAATAAACAAAGGGAATGAAAATGTAAGTCCTAATATGTGGCTTAATATTATGAATTGGAAAGTGGTTAACTGGCCTTCATAGAGTGACCTTCTATCAAAGGTTAAATGTTAAAAGTTAACTCACTTTATAGCTGAAGGAGACAATTTGCCATTATTTATAAATCTGAGGTTTGTCATTTTAAAAGAGTCTAGACATTTACAGTTGGATGTTAAACTGTTTAAGTGTTGAACTCTTTGATGCTGATGATGCGTATCACAAGTGACAAGAGATGCCGTCCATTGAGCTGTGTAAAGCTAAGTGTTTCTTTACTATCTTTACCATTAACTACAGCTTTCTTGACTCTTTTAATTCAACAAAAATTACATTTGTAAAAATAAATGGTGGAACAGTTCAGACAATATTTAAACATTTGTTTCTCTCCATTAATTGCTGAAGTTGTCAAGTCTAAGGCCTCATAGTTCTCATCCAAAAAAAACTGAATTACCCCCTTTCGGTTGTTGTAGAGTTACTGACCCAAGTGGAGGAGATTAAAGCCGCTTTCACACAGAGATCCCAGAAAAAATATGAGATAGCGATCCCACCTTTTTTCCACCATTGACCGATTTCTACAACCAAGTCCGAGGAGTAACAGAAGTGAGACAAGCTGGACTTTTACACAAACGGACCTGTGTTCTGGAATCAAAAGTGTGGTGACGCAGCGTATAGTGTGACATATAATTTGCACATCGGAAATACGCCGAGCACAGCAGTGTTACTCACCTTTCCAGAGTTGGATCGTCTTTCATCATTCTACAAGCATTAGCATAGATAGAGTCCTCCATCCGAAGTGACAACAGCTCGCAGATCTTGGCGTTTCCCCAGTTCGACATCTTTCTGGTCGTGTTGATATGTTGGTTTACTGTACGTGGCCCGCGCTCATTTTTAAACACCCCTGGCACAGTGGTCGCACACGTAATACGTCGTCAAAATGTCCCACCTTGGTTGGGGAATGAGACAGTGTTCTGGAATTATGATTCCACGCTCTGTTACTACCTCCAGAGGCGTTACAAAGGTGGGACCGAATGATCCCACCATTTCGTTTACACAGACATCGTTCTGAAAACAAAGGCGAACTATTTCTGTAGCGGAAGTGCTGTGTAAAAGGCGCTATTAAGTTATTAGGTCATATATGCACTCTTCTCTTTTACTTTATTTTAATTGATTGATATTTGTTTTATTGGTTATGTTTACCTGTAATTGCATGTTTTTAACCAGTCTCTTTTCCATTTTTGTAAAGCACTGTGAATTGCCCTGCGTATGAACTGTGCTATACAAATAAACTTTGCCTTGCCTATATATATATATATATATATATATATATATATATCTTAGGGTCATGGATATATATGGATGAATGAATGGAGAAGTTTAGTCTCTACATCTTACCCATCCAAATGCACACATCACCTTGTATTATTAGAAAGTAGCATTTGTTCCTGGTGCATAAGGAACAAGGAGCTGCTTTTGAAAGTGCTCGGGGTTTTGTTGTACTTAAGACCACTTAAACCAAGATCAGGTCATGATCAAGACTAAACCTGGGAAATGGCAACTGGCCACTGCGTGCCACTGTCCCATCAGTCCATTAATTAAAAGCATAAGGGAAAGGACAAATTTACAGTTTTAGCAGTGTCACAGTTGGCCTCTTTGAACAAATAAGTTGGTGATAATTGTCTTGTAATTGTTCTTTGATTAAAACAAGAAACACAAACAAGAACTGAATCAGCAAAAGTGGCAAAAAGTTTAATCAATTGTTAAATAAATATTGTGGAATCAAAACTGCAATATTTTCTTTTCAGATGTAGTGGAACAGAGGAAGTAAAGTATGAAATCTGACAAATTTATATTTAAATAGTCGGTAATTTGAGTAAAAGAAGGGAGTTACATTACACCACTCTGCATATTTTTTTGCAAGGTGAAATCTGGAGCTCTGAAAGTCAAGCTAATCCACAGCCAAAACAAATTCATAACACATATGAAGCTACTCACTTTCACAATAAAATTCAAACGTTCACTATTTAAAGAAAACTGAATATTTTTCATCAAATTATACTGTAAAGTCACATGATTAATTTTAATGAAGGCGTAAAATATTTTAAGGTATAATTTATGGCATAACATTTTCAGTCGTACACTTTTTTGTAATTAAAATTTCACTGGTGTGCTTTATTCTGAAAGAAACATACCGGAATAGCTTTGTGTTGTTGCTAACACTGAAGCTAACTTTAAGCTAACTTCCACCGGTCAGTGATAGACGGGGGCCGGACTCTCCGTCCAGTTTTCTTCCTACAAAAACCTCGACAGTTGACAGGGACAGTCTCAGCTGGGACGGAGGAAACTAGACTTCTGAGAGCAGAAGTGATAAATGCTGTGAATCCTTCCCTCTGCCTGAACTTTTACAGTATTTGTCAATGTGGAGGACAAGTGACCGGCATCCGACCGAAGGCGAGTTCAGTTTCTGACTTATCGATAAAAAGCATCTTTTTTTCCGCTTGGGATGAAATTCAGCGTCGTTTTTAAACGTCAGCACGAAATAAACCTCTGAAAAGCCGGTCCAGTGTCCTCTACACATAATGGTGAGTTATCTACAGATCGTCTCTGTTAAAGACAAACTACGGTGCCCTTTAACAATGATGAGTTTTTATTTACGAATTAGCATAAAGTGTAAAACTATTCTCTTTAGCGAAATATAATTCTTTAATCCGGCATAAGTGGACTCTAGAGAAATAATTTTAAAAAAAGACACTAAAGCACTGTTTACTGATTAATGTGCATCATTAGAGTCTGTAATATAATTCCCATGGGTTTATAAAAAGTGTACAGAAGACTATAATAAAATAAATGTAATATATGGCCTCCGTTTATGTGACTAAAGGGATCTATAATAAATTTTAATGAGTGTCACAAATAAGTAACTCATTATTAGACAGGAGACAGGCTAGAAAAGTCACTGAAATGAACAGTTTTGACAGTTAATTCACTGGATTTATCTAATAATTTATAAATAACATTATAGGCACTGAACAGGAAGAAGAATACTAGCCTAATATTTTATTGATTAAAGTGTACAGTGACTATTCAAGGTCTGTCTGGTAGAAAACTTGCTGACTAACAAAAGGAGATTGAATTCATCTGTAATTTTATTTTATGCATTATTTGCCAAAGCTGCACAGATGTTTAATGAACTGAAATGCTTCTCTGAACTGTTGCAAATAATCAATATTGAGGAAACGATATTGAAAGCATTGGAAACTCTTGATTCGTTCACATGGAAGAAGTTGAACTACAGCAAAATTGCACAAGGAAGAAATGGAGAGGTTAAAACTGGGAAGAAGAAAAAAAAATAGTACACGTCATATAAAATAATGACAAACTTGAAATGTGAAAGATACACGCATTAAAAAAAAGCAACTTATATGAATTTATTACAAAAAAATGTCACTTGTTTTACAGGTCGCCAAACAAATAAAATACAATTGGAAACTGCAAAAAAAGTCAGTCAATCAGAAGATACTGAACCAAGCAGGTTTGCTCAGTTTTCCAGAGAATGTCTAAAATAGCATGCAGCAGTGTATGTTAATAAATAGTAATAATCAATACTTAGGAGTAACTGACACCAAATATATAATGGTGGTTAAATTGCAGTAAAGAGGTGAGGGTAAAATGACTGTTTATGGCATATAATTATTTGTACTTTAAGTATTAATTACAAAAAAATGGGAAAAAGTAGTTAGTCGTTGAATCACAAATGAAGGTTAATGAAACACCAACAAATCAGTGCAAAATGGTGTTAAATTGGCTACTTTCTGCGCATATTGGCTTTAAAATCATACTGTATCTAGGTCTATGAGTGAAGATTAAAAAGGAATCATTATGATTAACGGCAAATATATATTTTTAAATAGCTGTTAAAGATACAGACACTCCCCATTTTGAAGTAGGCTGCTCCAAAAAGAGGAATCAGGTCATTCAATAATAGAATCTGTTGTTAATTTGAGAAATCAGTACTTTGGAGGAATAAAGAGAAGTTGAGGTCATGAGAATAAGTCAACGCAGATTTAAATCAACGGAGAGCATTGTCAGTGGGTTAAAAGTTTGAAAAAAGTCTGGCTTTTGTTATTGATTCCTGTTCATATTTTGTTTGCTGGAAGTCATAGTTAGATGACTTTACCACTAGATCAGCAGTCGGTCAACTTTTAAATGTATGTTTCATTAGAGGAGGTAATCTGTAACTGGCTGCATATACTGAGTGACCCCTCTCAACTCTGCCTATTCATTCATTCGTTTCCTCCCTTGGGATGATGGTCGCGCTGGTTCCCAGGCAGAACGAGTGAGTGGAAGACAGAGGACAAGTATTCACAGTGGGGACAGTGTGAGTATCATCCCAGCAGAACTCCAAACAGGAAAATGAAAACGGCTTTAAACAGAAGACAGACAACCAGTACAAGATAGCTGTTCAGTATGACTTCTATGTGCCACTGTCTCTGTTCTTCCTGTCTGAACTTTGTAAAAAATGGTAACTTACTAATCCTGCATAGTTTAAAGTATCTACAGTGAAGACATATCTGCTCAGACATTAGGTTGACTTTGGAGTCAGTTTGTTCATTAACAGGAATACGTTTAAAACATGTCAGTGATGGAAGAGAAATTCATATCCTTCAGTAAAAATACTAATACGGAACAGAAAATAGGCCACTACAATAGACCACAATAAGTATTTTAATTAAAAGTGTATATTACCAGAAAATATGTTAAAAAAATGCTGTTTGTATTTGAAGTAGCATGTACACTAACATTATTTTACTCTTATATATGATGTTTTTGTACTCATTTCACTACTGTATTAATGTATTTGGTGCATTTTACTGCTACACACCTATACATTTGAGGTAGTTTAAGTTACTTCAATTTAAGTTGCACAGTTCAGTCTACAACAGTGCATCATATTCTGCAAAATCATACATGAACACGATATAAATCATGATTAAAAGTAGGTTTCTTTATAAACTTAATACATTACACACGTGTGGTATCAACAAATACAAGCAGCACTTGCAAGTATATTAGTTTGTATTGTTTTTTTAAGTGCTACAAAAATTTTTAAGTCAAGATAAGCACCTGTTATGTAATAACTGGAGAAACATATTCACAATGACTGTATTATTCATAAACATGTTGCATTTTGAACATTTTTTCAGGTAGAAAGGTCTCTAATTTTAAATTTATGACTGAACATTTTTCATTCATTTTGAGAAAAATGAACAAAAAATGTCTTTTTGAGCAAAAAATGCAAAAAAAAAAAAAAGCCTAGAACCACTCCCCTTTGTCAAACTCCATGGGTTTTACAGGTGGAACAGCGTTGTTAGAAAATGATGGAGTTCTTTCAGAATGGAGCCTCTGAACATCCAAAAAAAGACAAATATAAAGCTGAGAAACTGCGTTTTACCTGAATTTAAATATATGGGTAGGACTAGAGGATCCAAAAGCTGTTAAACATTTCATACCAGTAGTTGCTTTCGACACCAGTTTAGGTCGTTGAGGGTTAACTTTTTTCTAGATGGACATCACATAATTATCATCTAATGTTGTATCCTCACAGCTGATTTGCAGTAGTTTGATGATGTGTACAGTAAACTCACATCGTCGAGTTGTTGTACAGAGATTACACAGGAAGTGCCTCAGTAAGTTGACGGCATTTGACTGTGTGTGTTTGTACGAGTGTGTTCAAGCTGGGTTGTTTGTGTTGATCCAGGCCTCTGGGCGCTTTGTGTTTGAGGAGGGGTCTCCGGCCTCACGGGGCTGACCTCAGGGTTGCCATGGAGACAACAGGAGCAACTTCCTGAATTTCCCGGCCCTTCCCGCAATGCATTCTCGTGCAGAAAGCTGGAGTCAAACTCGGGAGTGGAAAAAAAAAAAGGGAGGAAGGCAAGGAATTTTATTTTTGTTTTTTTGTTGTTTTACAATTGGATTATCAATTCAGTAGAAGAAATAAATAAAGAGAGCAATGAATTGACGTCACAGCAAACAATGCACTGTAATATGAAGCCAAGTTGGTGCCAAAAAGTCAGATTGTATTTTAAGATAAAAAGAAGAAAATGCATCCATTAACATAAAGACAGAAAGTTGGCTGCCTGTTTTTTTTTTTTTTTAATTCCATTAACTTTATGCTGCAGTAATTTATATTTTCAAGCAAAAGGAATGTGGCTAAATAACTTGTGTTAGTTGGAACATATTGATCAATAACACAAATTAGCATCAGTAAGAACACTTTTTTTAAACAGTGTTTGAAATTTATGTTGACTTTACTTTAAGGCCTAGAACATGGTATATTCATGTCCATAATAAATAACACAAAAGCCTCCAAACAGTTGAAAGCTATATTGGTGTAGTATCATTAGTTTGGATCAAGAAGTATGAAGTTTATAGTTTTATTGTACCATCTGTGCATTAGTGGTACATTGATGTGCATTAGCCTGGTGAGTTTAATTCATTATGCTTCACCAGCTCCACACTGGTCACTACCAGCTCCATAAAGGTTCGATGATGAGGACTTGAAGGGGTCATATTTTGCTAAACCTCTTTTTATTAGTCTTTGGTACATTTATTTGTGTATTTGGACACTTTAAAAGTTTGAATTTCAATCCTCCAGGTGCTGCAAAGCTATCTTTTTGGCAAAAATCTAGTGGATTTTTACATCCCATTTTAATTCCTGCTTAATTTGTTACGTCTATAACTAGTTACATCACGATATTTGCACATATAACGTCAAGACTTCAGATGAACATTTCTCAAGAGTACGACATAATTGTCAGCAGCAGCAGTAGTCCATACTGAAATTATGCACAAACTTTGAGCTGATTACCTGAAATGTTCAATTGTTGTTAGTAAATGAACACAAGTGGCTGAGGAGGACAGAAAGCACAGCCAATAGCCTGAAGGGGGCGGGGT
>JAPTYQ010000008.1:7492117-7502129 GCA_029814465.1 Ostorhinchus cyanosoma
TTGAACCTGGTGGAGGTTTTATGGGCTGGTGTTATTGTCTGTTTCTCTGAACTCCTGTTTGGTTTTTATCCTGGTGCTCGTATGATATTTTATTGAATTTATTTTAGGCTTTTATTAACATTTTATTGTAAACTGTAAAGCACTTTGTGATTTTATCTGTGAACAGTGGAGGGTGACAGATGCTCCACTTGTCTATTTGTGCTTTGGAATTCATTAAAAAGTTATGAGAAACAGCCTGTACCTGTTTATTTACTCCACACGCACCCACGGAGTTTAGACTAGAAAACAGCTACAGTCACGGAAAAAATTATTAGACCAGCCCCTGTTTTCTTCAGTTCGTTGTTCATTTTAATGCCTGGTTCAACTAAAGCTCCATATGTTTGGACAAATAAAAAGAAACCAACACAAACAGCTCATGGTAGTTGAATTTCAGAGCTGATATCTATACATTTAACATGTTTTCTGGATAAAAACCCAAATCACTTCAGTTCTATTCAAGATTCAAGATGTATTTATTGAACTTTCGCAGTGGAAACACTGAATTGCAGTCAATTTACAAATTTTAAAAATTATTATGTGGATAAACAGTATTGCACAGATAAGTTTCAATAGCCTAAAACGTTACTGAATTGCGGTCAATAAATACTTTAAAAACGATCACGAAGACAATAATGCACACTGATAGTTTACAAAGTCTAAAACTCATACTGGACTGCAATCATTTAACTATTCTATGTCATCGTACTGACAAAAACAGTGCTTTTTTTTATTCATTTTCTGTTTTCTTTTCAGTCTGTTTTAGTCACATGATCCACACAGGAGTTAGAACTTGTTTGCATAATCATTGTTTTTGACTTTTGATGGTCTTAGTGAATTAAATACTGGAAAATACCAGATTTTTACTGGAAAAATGCAAAGTACAGAGGATTATTTCACAATAAATGGTGACAAATCACTCAAGAAACGTTAGAAATTAATAATAATCTGAAGTAGCACTGGGTCTGTATGGGTTAAACATGCGCGTCACTGTTGGCCTGTGGGTGTTTTAATCAAACCATAAATTCATTCCTTCATTTCCTCGCCTATATCAGCTTCCTCCAACACTAATTGGAATTAAACCGAGTAATCAGCGGTGAAATGTGGCCTCTGTGCAGGAGAATACCGACACAGGCCGCTGTTGTGATGCCCTGACTCCATCCTCAAATCGACGCTCCACGGTCTTGTGTTAAAGCCAAGGCGTGAAAGCGCAGATAATGCGGCGCCCACGGAGGACAAAGGACACCAGAGAGCCCACGGACACCGCAGCACCTCGGCCGAATTTCATACCGATTAAACGCTTCAGAATCGAGCACCGAAATTCTGGTTCGCAATTTTTCGGTAGATTTTACGCAATTAGCGATGACAACCACAGACATGAGTGAATCAGAAGTGTGCGTGGATCAAGTGGGTCAGAAAGTTTGGCTTCACAGGCCGATTCATCAGGGTCTGAGCATGGAAAAGATGATTTAATATGAAAAAAAAATCACTATAAAGACAGTAAATCTAATCTAAGTTATTTCTACAGCACATTTAAACAACAAGAGCATTTCCAAAGTGCTGCACATCATTAAAACAACTAAAAGAAACAGTAAAAAACTATAAATAAGTACATTCAACTACAACAATGCTATAAATAAAATACAAATCAAAGAGCGGAAATTCAGGAGCTTTAAAATCTACTGTATTAAAGATGTTAATTTAATTGAAGTTCATTTATGGTACAATTAGCTTGAAGTTAGTCATTAATTATCAAATTTGTCATTTAATGTTGAGGAGATCTTTGATGCCACATGTTTGCAGCCACAAAAGAAACCAAAAGAATAGATGGAAGGCGTTGAACTATAAACTGGGCTCTTTTCATGTGCACTCTACCCCATACCTGCTTTACGAGGCCCCTCAACCACTTTAACACAGGCATTGTGTTCTGCACCAAAAAAAAAAAGCCATATGAGGACAAGAGTAGATGGGAAACTTCTGAGAGGGTTTGTGAAGCTTCTACATTCATTTGAACCCAGAAAGACTCAAAAAGCCACCGAAGACCAAAACCATCTACTGATCTAAACTGTTTAACACCTGCTCATCCACTAATTATTCTATCAATCCATGTCAATAACTGGTGTAAAAGACAGTTCTTCATCTTTTCATGCTCATCACATATGACCCATTTGGATGTTCAGAGGCTCCGTAGTTACCATGGAAACACTGTCATCTTCTACAACATTGATTCACCAGTAAAACCCAGTTTGATCAATGTCAGTTATTCACTTTTATGATTGTGGGCATTTGTATGAATATATACAGTTATTAAGAACAGACTGGTATATTTATGGGGGGTGGGTTTAGGGCAAGTAATACTTTGTAAATCTCCTTCAATTAAATAAAATGATAATAAAACCGATGGAGTTTGATCAGTGACAGTGGATGGAGACACTTGTTTTATGATATATTTAGCTGAAAAAGTCACTTTTTCTTCAGTTTTCGCAGTTTTTCATATAATAACCCTCAACTGTAATCTGCTTTTAAGAACACCCACATGATCAGTGAATTAAATATAGGAAAATAACAGATTTTCAGTGGGGGGAAAAAACACAAAATACAGAAGATAATGTCATAATAAATGCCGTTAAATCACTCAAGGAAAGTTAAATATAGAGAAAAACTACTACTGGCTCTAAAGCATTTCCCCTCAAATAAACACATGCTGTATCTGCCTTTAAATGTGCGTCTCCTCAGTGTTTTTAGATGTGATGATAGTGTGTGTGAGATGAGCAGAATGCATCAGCCTGCAGTCAAACACATTGTTTCAGCTGCTCTGACTTTCCCAAGCCTTCGCCCCTTTCAGGCAACAGTGTGGAGAATCGAGAGGCGAGGGACCGAGGACAGGGGGCGGCCCTCGATTTTCCTCGGTGCCTCACTGCGCCTCCTATGAAGACAAAACCTGTGATGCACAATAGCTTCAGAGTGACAAATTGTAAACATTTTTTTCAAAATTTTCTCCCATTTCTCTTTTCTTATATATGTGTGTGTGTATTCTCTATGCGCACAAACGAAAATGACGCGTCACTCTTTGAGCATAAGTACAAACAAACTAAAAAAAAAACATTTAACAGGTGGTAGGAATTCTCTTACATGGCCACCAGAAAATCGAAATGCTGTGGGGACAAGGAGGGAATTACCACGGTGCTGCCTTCAACCTGATGGCGTGAAACTCCCAAATAAAAGACGCTATAGTCCGCATCAATCCCCAAACTGCTCCCACAGCACAAGCAATTATGTTTGTGCCGTTTACGCTTCTCTTAAGTGTATGCCCCACACGTTGTTCCTCTGTTTTTTATACAATAAAATGCCTCTAAGATTCTGAACCCACCAGTTTATTCTGTAGAATTTGGTTTATAAAGCAAGTTTTATCATTACAAACAAAAAATACAATGAAATACGGGCTTATAGAAGTTTACAAATCTGCACACGCACTTCAATAAATGAGTATTAACTTAAGGTCATGGCAGGAAATGTGGAGACGCAACTATATGTTTCATTTTTACGCAGACTGTTTCTAAATAAACACGGTTCAGACTCTTAAATGACGCATCAGTTGCTCATTTGAGCGCATGAGACAGGCGGGACTGTGTCATTGAGATGTTAAGTGGGTGTCGGTATATAAATCCACTTGGGGGTCAGCTCCTTCAGACACGCACCACAGAGGCCAAGAGATTAACTCCAAGGAACCTAAAAGGGACTATACAGAGAATGGTGGCGACGACAGACTGCGAAAAGTCAAAACCCACTGCGGGGAATAAGGTTTGTAGAAAAAAAACAAAAATCTGCAGGGAAACTGGATTTGAAGTCCAAACATTTCGATCCCGTGCACTTTTACTTGAACACACTTTGTCTTTTAACAGGTATCCAAACCACTCATGGAAAAGAAACGAAGAGCTCGGATAAACCAGTGTTTGGATCAGTTAAAATCCCTTCTGGAAAGTTATTACAGCAGTAGTGTGAGTGGGATTCCACTGTAACATTCATTCCAGACCAAGCTTTTCACTGCTGCTGCTGCTAACGGAATAAATGCGCCTTTTACAGATTCGAAAGCGCAAACTGGAGAAGGCCGACATCTTGGAGCTGACTGTGAAACACCTGAGGAACCTCCAAAAGATCCAGAAATGTAAGTTGGTCTGTGTGACGCACACAACTGAAAGGGTTCCATCTGCACTCCTGTCTTTTCCTGTATTTTATTTGATTGATATTCATGTTTTTACTGTAATTGTATGTTTTTAACCTGTTTCTTTTCCATTTTTGTAAAGCACTGTTAATTACCCTGTGTATAAATTGTGCCATACAAATAAACTTTGCCTTGATCCTTTTTTTTTTCTTTGTGCGGAACTTTACGCACGAACTGAGCGCATTGTTTCTCACCTGACGTCATCTTTGCGTCACTTCCAGGCACCGACTACCACCGGGGATTCCGCAGCTGTCTGGCCAACGTCAACCAGTATCTGCTGATGGCGGATGACTTGAACGGGAGTGACCGCTGGGTGCTGACGCAGCTCTCCGGGAACCTCGGCTCCAGCACCATGGACAGCGGCCCGGGCAGGGCGGAGGCGCACGAGGAGGCGCGCATGCTCCTTCCGCCCACACCGGCATCTGAGGAAAGGAAAACAGCCAAGTGTGAAGCCCAGGGCGCGGACACGACTAATGTTCTTCCAAGTGCAGACGGCACAAAGCCTTGTTCTGGACCCAAACACGCGCAAAAAACCCATGAAAAAACCTCCAGTCATAATAAGTTCCACTTTTCCATCCACAGCAGGAATGAAGCTGCAAACACCCCCAACATGGTCTGGAGGCCTTGGTAGAACTGGGACCACACTCTTTGTCAAACTTGCACTGTATAGATTTACACAATATGTTATGACTTTTATGTAATGTGTTAAGATTTTTATTTTTGTTAAATAAAATACACGAAATAAACAAATTGTTTTTTTTCTGCTATTAAAACCAATGCACCCACCATTTAGTTCCATTTAAAGCTGCAGTTGAAAATAGTAGCTTCAGTCTTAACTTCCTTTCTTCCTTTTTCTATGTGATATGTAAAACATGTTAGAATAGACCCTGGATGGAAAGGTTTGGGCTCCTTTACAGTCATTGATTGCGTTGGAAAGAGCATGATGTAACAGTAATATATATATATATATATATATATCCCTGATAATTTCTTTGTCCTTTGCAGTGGACAGCAATTTTTTTAATTTAATTTAATTTATTTTTAAGTAAAAGTTGTTTTTATTATTATTATTATTACTATTATTATTATCATTATTATTATTAATAATAATAATAATAATAATAATAATAATAATAATTTAGTTACAGGGCAGTGTTTGTTTAATTTTTGTTTGTTTAAAATTTACTCAAATTAAAGAAAGTTTTATTCTACTAATAACATTTGATCCCTCTGTAAAAAGAGTAAAAGTTACTCTTTAGAACTCTCCAAACTCAATATAGAGACAAATGTACAGTTTTTGAAGAAAATACTTTTTACTCTGGAAAAAATACTCAGTAATTTTCTCTGTGAAAGAACAAGATGCACCAGATTTAGCAGAGGAGCTAAATGTTGTCCAGGACACACGACCATCAAAATAAAACATCACACAGATTAGGAAGCACTGATATACAGGAAGAAACCCATTAAACAGGACTGATAAAAGAAAGTTTACTCAAGCTGAACGGTTACAGCCAAGTACATAAAAAGGGGGATTACATTCTAAAAGTACAATAACATTACCTAAGAATAAGATATAAAAGAAAGGAAGAGAGAAGAAGAGAGAGGAGGGGGGAAAGAAAAAAAAGAATAAATACATAAATGTAAACCAGACATGGAAAGAAGTGCAAGAGTAAGAACTATTGAGTTAAAAACTTCTGTAGAATTCATTTTAGGAGTAAAGCTGTCAAACTCTTGACCCCACAAAAGTCAAATAAATAAATGCATGTGTCTCAGGAGGGTAAACACTAAAAGCTGGGAGTTGAACAACATCCAGAGTTTCATTTGCTTACATTTATTTTAATCCATTTTATTCATTATGACAAAGACAAAGGAATCTTGTTAAAAATCTCAATGTTTGATTAATCGTCACGTAAACACGTTTCCAAATTTTCAGTTTTTTCTTTATTTCTTTATGATCCCTCTGCGGAAACTCTGTTATATTTGATGATAACAGAAGAAGCCACACATGAGTCCTGATGGTTCCTTCTTCCACTCCTCACTGGTTTCACGCTTAAGTACCGAAACACTGGCGCGCAAATTAGAAGCGTGTCGGACAGCACAACAATTTTCTGCTGCTAATTTCTACATGTCATGCTCTGCTTCTTGACCTCACTGTCTGCTTTATTACAGCTCATTTTATTACAGCTACAATTTTGACAAGAAAACTGTGGGTCATGATTTGAATTCTATATACATTTGGCTGTGGTGCGCAAAATGCATATTCTTCTACCTAATTATCTGGATAAAGCACACTTTTCTTCTCTTTATAGCCTCAATATATTCTTCCCGGATAAAAAGTGCAGAATTGAAGGTGATTATTTTGGATGATGTGTGTTTTTTCAGGGCATACACCTGTTGGTTCTAACTTTCTTCCGCTGTTTTCTTGGAGGTCTTGGTCATAAAGTGTGTGGAGGAGCAGAGCTGCAGAGGATGGCACCTTGCAGCGAGGAGAATCACTGGAACGCCCACGGCTCTTTCAGAAGGCACATGTTGTAAAGACACTGCTGCTCCGTGGGATGGAGTGTGGTGGACACAAAGTCCACCAGGCAGCCCACTGAACTTACAGCTCAAACTCTCCGTATGTCAAGGTTTTGCTGCAGCTTCTTTTTTTGTCTGTCCTCTAAAAACTTCAGTCTATAAATCTTCTTAATGCTCTTTTTGCCTGAGAGTCAAAGCTACCCTTTTGATGAGACCCACAGAGGCCCACAGCACAAGAAGAGTTTGTTTTATCCAAGAAAAGGAAAGTCACGTGACTTCCACTCTGAATGCCCTTAAACTTTTTCTAAGACTTTCTATTAACTCTTCTCAGCATTGTTTAAGGAGCCTAGTTTGGTTTTCCCCCATAAGAGAAACGCAGATTAGAGCTGAGAACCTACGAGAGGGAGAGAATGACTGATTAGCATTAGACTGGGTTCAATCAGGCGCTATTAAGGGACTGGACGTGCAAGAAGCGCGCAAAGCTCTGCGCATTTCTCTGCTTCAGATGCTCTGAAGTCAGGGTCAGTGCAGTAGTGGTTGTGTTTCTGCAGCACAGGCTGGAATGACCTATGGTTCAGTCAGGTGGTCCGTGTTTACTGCTGAGGGAAAAGGAACAGCGACCCAGGACCAGCTACAGCAGGGGTTCCTAAAGTGGGAAGAAGCCCAGGGGAACGAGTCATGTTTGGAAGGAAAATACATGAATGAAGTAGAGAAGAGGATTAGGTCCACTGGGAAAAAATAAAGGACAAAATATGAGGGAAAAAAGTCAGATTTCTAAGAAAAAGTCAGAATTCTGACTTTAATCTCAGAATTTGACTTTTTTCTCAGATAACCAAAGGTGATTGAATGTTTTGTTTCTAAACTTGTTCGTACTTTTGAGGAAAAGCCACAGATGTTTTCCTCCCTTTTCCGCATCTATTAAGCCGCGTTTCCACTACATGGAACCGGCTAAACTGGACTCTACTCGGGCAGAGGCCGTTTCCAGGGCACTGTTCAACACTGTTCTGAGTACAGGACACTACAGACTTTAGAGTATACCTGGTCGTCATAGTGACGCGGGGCGGAACTTCCTTGTCGTCTGCTCAGAGTTGCTGATAAACTCGTTCGTTGCCTGTTCTCTCGTCAAGTTCAAACTGAATTTTTCCGTCGACCACCAACGACAGAAATGTGTGAATCTCCTCGAACCACCACGGTGTAGGTTTGCGAGCTGTCATCACGTGGATTAACCTGCCGGTACATTTACTGTCAACTTCCGCATCTGTTTTTTTTTTTTTAGTTTAGTTTTATAAATGGTGGGTCGCAGCACATTGATGACGTAATGACGCAGAGACAACTCTCTGACCAATCACTAGTCTGCAGTGTTTATACGTCACACGAAAAAAGGCCGAACCGAGTCAGTACTGGGAAGAAGCCCAGGGGGTACTTGACTTTTTTTATTGGAAAAAAATACATTAATTAAGCATGAAAGATGAATATGGCCACCCGAAAAAATTAAGTTAATTAAGGTAAATTATTATTATTATTAATTATTATTATTATTATTACAAAGGTCAGAATTCCGAGATAAGTCAGACTTCTGAGAAAAAGTCAGAATTCCGAGGAAAAACAGTCAGAAATCTGAGGAAAAGAAAGTCCGAATTCCAAGATTAAAGTCCAAATTCTGAGAAAAAAGTCAGAATTCTAACTTCTTTTTTTTTCTCAATGGTGACTTTAATCTCAACATAATCATAATAAAAAAATATACACTGGATCTTACTTATTTATTTATAAAAAGTCAGAATTGTAACTTTTTTTTCTCAATTGTGACTTTAATCTCAGCCTAATAATAAAATAATAATAAACTGGAGCTTATTTATTTATTTATAAAGAGTCAGAATTCAGATTTTTTCCCCTCAGAATTCTAACTTTAATCTCAGAATAATAATTTAAAAAAAATATATACTGGACCTTATTTATTTATCTATTTTTCCAGTGGCCCTTTTCCTCTTCTGTAAAGCTGTGGGTTTTCATCTTTCTCTCTTATTTAGAATAAAGTTAAATTGTTGTTGGATTAATCGTCCTTCAGGTGAACGGTCAGTGGTGTTTGAGTTTTACCTGGTTCATATTCCACTGCTGTCCTTGTTGCATGTTGTACATGTTCTGTCCTTGGTTGGCGGGCATCACGCCCTGCTGCATGCCCATGTAGCCGCCGTTGGGCAGAGCCATGCCCGACATCATGGCCCCTCCTCCCATCATGGTGGTGGGCGGGACGGCTCCGCCCATCCCCGGGGTGAAGCCCTGCTGGGTGAACTGCATCTGCGGCTGACCCATGTACAAACCTGCATCCAAACACAGGTCAGAGCGTCAGCACTTCATTTAACAGCAGGTCTTCAAAGGAACAGAGCTGAACTGAAGTAAAGGAGACGGTTTCCTCACAAATCAGACTATTTAGTGACCCCGCCCCCTGAAGGAGAGGGAAGGGGTGTGGTTTTTGGTTCGGTTTGTTTCTATGTTTGTTTGTTAACACTCAAGCAGCAAAACTATTGGTTGAATTCAAACCAAATTCGGTTTATAAATTAGAACCAGAATAGATGTCATCACATTTTGGGAAAAGTAGATCAAAGTTTTAAATCTTTTTTTTTCTCTCCCATTTACTTCTAAATTTCACATGTCTATAAAAAACATAAATTTTGTTTAAATTTACTTCAAACTTGGCAAATATATAGAAAGAATTGAATTACTTACATCAGCACATGCATAGACATGATGACATCAGTAAATATAAATGGTTGCATGTCATTTCTTCATCGTTTTTTGTTGCTTTAGTGTCAAAATAGAGGTGAAACATGACTAAACAAGTGGTGCCAATCACAACAAACCCCGCCCCTCACAAATGTGTTACCTGATTTACTCTATCTCTTATCAATGAGAAAACACATTTTTGTTGACCTTGACCTTTGATCTACATTCACCAAAATTTTATGGGATCTATTCTGGACCACCTTGAACTTTTCCTGAAAATGTCATGTAAATTGGTCCAGTACTTTTTGCGTAAAGTTCCTAACCCACAAACACACAAACATACAAACAAATCAACCAAAAACAAAACAATACCCTCACCTCTCCTTCGGAGGGGGGGGATAAAAATGTGTACGAGAACATAAAGTATGGGCCTATGAGTAAAAGTTATAGTATAAAACAATCCATTTCATCATTAACTTTCAACTCAAAACAGTAAAAGTAATTCATTTGACTGTT
>JAPTYQ010000008.1:7944609-7962758 GCA_029814465.1 Ostorhinchus cyanosoma
CTACCTGCCAATTTATGGTATTACTTTTATTTCAATTCAAGTGATTAGAAACATTTGCTTTCGTTAAATGTCTGGGGAAAAGCGTTATTTATTCTAGGAAACATCCTGCATGCTTACTTGTTTACAAATCCAATTATCACAATCTAAATCAAATGAACAACAGAGTGGTTGTAAATGATAAACCACAGCAGGTAGAAAGGCCAACAGTCACGAGACAGATTGCAGATGAAGACCTCTGTTCGTGTAAACAATAAGTTGAACATCAGACTCCTCGAAGAACTATTGTTTTCCTCAAAAGTGGGTTGACCTGTTTGGGTCTAAAAATGTGTGCAGTCTCTTTTCTTTTGAGTATAAGGACTCTAGGAATGTGACAGCACGCAGGGCAAACCAAAGGGTGCTCGTGAATCAACACATAGATAATAGGCTTTGAAATCTTGTTTGTTAATAACAAAGGCTCGGATATAGGCCAACTGTCTGGGGTGTGAGGCTGATCCAAGGACACTGACACACTAGCAGCGGTCAGATAAATACCTGATCTACAGTAGCAGATAACTTAACTATATTAAACTCTGCAGGCCTAAAGACATGTGCATCTTACTTTAGGCTGCAATTTATTTGAAGGATGCTGCGAATCCCTTATAAGTGTGTATAAACTTGATACCTATGTTATTATTAGAAATCCACCTGCCATGTAAAACATTATGACATATTGCATTTGCAGTATGCTCAATTATTTATGGTGCACCTGTGTTCATAGAAAGAGTACAGTTATCTTAAGTTACAAAAAGACCCATGCAATATATAAATCCAAACAACATCGACTTAAAAATGACTTTGAAATATAAATAGACTATACCTATGTTATGGGAATGTTATGACACTAATGTATATATGGCTGAAAACATGGAAGATCATTTTAGCATGAGGCTACTTCAGATAAGAACACGCTACTAATGTTTACATGTCACTAAAAATGCGATACCTGGGTTATATAGTTATAAATTCTCATGCTAGGTGATGTTTAAGACGTATAAGATGTAAAACAATATTGGTACTGGGATATTTTGTGTAAAATTAAAGCCACATGTTCCTAAGCGTCACTGAAATACAAGTTGCAAACCTGTTATATGTACATTACAATTAGAAATCCACCTGCTGTGTAAATGCATTGTTATGTACTGTGGGTTTATATTAAAACTAAGGTTCACACAGTGCAATCATTTAAAACATCACTTTATACAAACAACATGCTACCTGTTCCTAAAAGTCCCAGAGACATAAATAGCACACTTTGATACCTATGTTGTAAGTATCTACCTCCTGTGTAAAGTACCTATATATGATTTATGTAGGCTGATTTATTCTATATATTTTAACTTAATGTAATGACAAAAAAAGTCAATATTCGAATGAAATATGAACTTAAAACATAGTCTAAAAAGAGACTTTGCCCAAACAGAATTGCAAACCAAGCTATTTCAAATACGGCTCCATGTTTCTATGGGTCACTGAGACATAAATAACAAACTTGATACTAGTTATATGTAGAAATCCACCTGTCCTGCAATGTGGTATACTGTGGGATTAATATACTTATTTTAAGATTAAGATGCATCCATTAAAATTTCACATTAATTGGGCATGTTTTCATTCTAAATGCAACGTGAACTTGAAAAAAAAAAAAAACAACTGTGTAAAACATGACTTTGCAGTTTGCACACATACTATTTCAACCTCAGATCACTTCTAATAACCTGTGTGTGTTCCTGATGGTCGCTGAGACATAAAGAAATGAGTGCTAGTCAGTGTTGCTGGGTAAAGACTCAAACGCCCTTCGAAAAATCCTCCCTGAATGACTTTACTGGGTTGTGTACTGTCTCCACTACACACCAAATCCAGTATTTTTCCATCAAGTAGCGCGTGGACCACGTGACCACAGAGGAGGAAAAAAAAAAAAACGCTGTCATGTTTGCATCCTCAATTGACAGCAGTGCATACCCGATACGGCTCCCAATTAACAAAATACACACTAATGGACTACATTTCCCCTCTTCGCTGATGTTGTCACTTCATATTTATAAAGTCCAGCCTTCACTTTGATACTGTTGCCCCCGTTCGAGAAACAAAATCTTCTCCAGGTCGTTTTTCTAACCCCGTGCGTTCATGATCATGTAACCACTCCCACTCGTGGCTGGTGGAAAATTACCAGCTTACAAGCAACAGGCAAATGAATGGTACTTGCGGTGTGTCACATCATTCAAGCCGACAGTTGTACCTGCTAGAAACACTCACTGTCCTACACGTATATATTAAAGTAGCAGAACCTGGAAAAAAAAGAACTGTCTGGAGCAAAGTAGAAAAGCCTTTATATTGTCGCGTGCCGTTTTTTATCCACGTGCAGCGACGTTTAAAAGGCATTTATGTCAATAAAGATAACACATCACATAACCCTGAGGAGCAATTATGAAAACAGTGCTGGCTAAGTTATTCGTTAATTCTGATAAGCGGAGTCATCGAGAAGTCCATTCTGCAAAGGGAGTCTGCCCTCTTTTTCTCTCCGGGCGGAGTAGTCGCGTGGGCGCTTGAGCGAATTGAAATAGACCGACAGGCGAATCCACCAATGGCACCCAAACTACGAAGTCTCCGCCAACGCCGCGGCCAATCCCATCACGACGTGGGCGTTACCTCGGTCCAAACTTTACGCGGCGCCATCGGCTGAAAACTAAACCGAGATGGAATCTCCCAGTCTGAACCGGTTTCAACCGGTTGCGAGTTAGTTGCTTGAGAGAGGAGAGGAGGCGCAGGCACACAACCTCTATACCGCCCCGCTGGAAATTATCAGAGTAACGAATTAAATAGTAAATTAATGTTTGCTTTGTTTCGTAAGATGTACCGGAGTGACATATTCCTGAGTTTGCCGTAATAGTAGTTTTGGAATCCACAACACCGGTTCTTACTAGCCAGACATCACTCACTGCTGGAGCTGGAGATAGAGTCAACGCTGCAAAAAAATACGAATTATTTTCTTATCAAGTGATACTGAAGTGCTGACTGTATCTTGTAGTTTCTTGGGCAAACGCCACTCTTTTCAGTCAGAGCCTTGGACTTTAGGTAGGTACTGTAACTGGGGATAAGTGCAATCCTGCCATGCTGTGATTACCATGTCTTGGATTTACCTGTATAGGCTGTAAAATGCATTTTCGTGTGGGTGCTAACTTCTTTTACCTTATAGTTGACGTTGACTGTTATTAGGGCTTGTTAAAAAGACAGTAATTTGTTAAGTTCTCTGAATGGCTTTCGATTTCCTGCAGGCTAGTATTGACTACTTCACAAGGATTAGCTCCTGGTGACTGTTAAAGTGCTGTAACTTCACCTAGCTAACTAATGCACAACTAACGGGACTTGGGCTTGTATGAATAAGTAACCAGCCTCTGTATGATTAAATCCGTGCCTCTCCCACCACAGCAGCATCACTCGTGTGCTGTGATGGGAGCGGATGTCAACCTGATGTTGCTAGGTTTTTAGCGGTAGCCGATGTTAACTTTAAGCTTCTGTTAAGCGAAAATACAACACAAAGCTGCCTTGTCAAACTCTGCTATCAGTAAAGGTAGCAAAGGCATAAAGCGTTAACTTGCAATGCCATAAATGTGTGATATAATAAGTGAAATGAATGTGCTCTGCCCCTGGTATCCTTGGTGGGAGTGGTTGGAGTTACCAATGAAGAACCACATGTCAAGTGTTTGTGCGACACCCTTGTTAGCATGCTAGGGGGAGTAGTTAGTTAGCTTTAAGGCCAGCTAACGTTAGCAGTTTAACTGAGTGGTGTTTACATTATCTACGTTACACGCAACGATAGGCACTGTCAACATGATTGTAGGCTGCATTCATTATTCACATTTTTGAAACCACAACTGCCTGCTACTCGAGTTACGTTTAGTGTTTGAGTGAGATCCATCACTTACAGATGTAAACAAATTGACGTAGACTAGTACATCCGGCACGTGGCCCAGTTAACCTTCTTAATATGGTCATGCAAACATTATTTAACAACTTTTTTTTTTAATCCCACCAGTGTTAAGGTAGTTATGAAAGCTGATGGTGTTTTTATAGTGGAAGAAGAACAATAGCAAAGGTTGACTAACTAAATCTATTTAGAAAAAGTAATGATTAAATTGGCAATAAAATTAGAATTTAAATAGCCACAAAGTGTAACATGGCAGAAAAATATATCACCCGTATTTTTGCATCATATTATTTAAAAAGATAATCCAGGTTAAGTTTTCACAACATTTCTTGATTTCACTCAATCAGTGACTGCATTAGAGGTAGTGCCCAGAAATGTATTATGCAATGTAGAATCTCTAATTTCTTTTTACATATAAATCCACTACTCAACAAAAAAAAAGATACTGTTGAGAAAACAGCAGCAATGTTATGCTTACACATTATTTATTTTGAAGTTGACCAACTAAAGATTTTTGTTGCATCAAAGAAGTTGATAAAGAGTTGTAATCGCATGTTCTTGTAGGCAATAAGTATTCAACCACAACAATTACATGTCTCAGAAGTATCACAGGAGTACCTGGACAGTCAGCATGGCACATCATGACCAAGAACTCCCTAAAGATCTCAAGGACAAAATTATTACCCTTCGTAAAGTTGGCCAAGGATGCAAGAAAATCAGTACATCTTTGAAAATAAATTGCAACACTGTGGCCAAGGTCATTCATAGGTTCATTGAGAATGCGACAACATTGAATCATACAGTCACAGAGGGAGAATTGGATATGGAATTGCTTGTATTGCTGAAGAAATTTCCATAGCATTTAGTCAGACTGAGTGTGCACGCCTCATGTTCACACTCCACCAGGTAAGTTTATTGCATGGGCGTGGTTCAAGGATTACTGAATATTCTGTTGGGGGGGGTTACATAATGTTTGCTAACATTCTGTGATTTTTTGGGGGGGGGATTCCTTAAAACAGTGACAACAAAAGTATATATAGTAGATTCACTTAGAATCTGAGTTGACCAGAGTTGCACAGGTCAAGGATGTTCTTCCACTCTGTGATGACGTTTGATGTTGGACACCCAACATTCCTTCACCTTGCATTTCAAGGTGCAAATGCATGATTGGGTTCAGATTAGGAAATATGCAAGGCCTCTCCGACACTTTGACTTAGAACTCCCTCAGTCAAGAGCAGTGTGGTCTACTCTGAGTGGTCATTGTCATTCCAAAATACAACTCTTTCACCATGTTTTGTCAAGTCTGTGTACCCACTTTTGTGAGCAGCTATATTAGAATCTTTAAATTTGTTAGCACTCAAGCAGCCCCGCACCATGATGCAACCACCACTGTGTTTGACATTAGGTAAGATACTTTTCTTGGTGGTGTTGATCAGCTCTTCAGTTTGGGTTAAGGAGGTTCAGCAAATTGTGAGCCTTCTAGTGGACTTCAGTTATGTTTTATGCTTATAATGCTTATGTAAAGTGACTGGTGGAGTGTGTAGTGCGGTGTGCACACTTGCAGTCTGATCAGATTTTGTGGAAATCTCTTATGTACTACCGGTGGCAGTTTTAGGTTTATCCTGTTGTGCTAACTTACAGAGTTATTGATCAGTTGGTTTAGTTATTTTTCGAAGCCTGCTTTTTTGACTCTGATTCACTGTTGTATGGTTCATAGAGAAACTCTGAATGACCTTGGCCACAGTTTTGCAGTTTATTTTCAAAGATGTACTGATCCTTGCCCAACTTTATGAAAAGCAATCATTTTGTCCCAGAGATCTTAGAGTTAGTTCTTTGCCATGAGGTGCCATACTGACTTGCTGAACTACTCCGTAACTTCTCATGTGATATTTAGTGAGACATGTAATTCTTCTGGTTGAATATTTATAGCTTACCAGTACATAGGATTACAACTCTTTTACAACTACATTTTATACAACAACTATCTTTGGCCAACTTGAGTAAAAACAAATGTAATGATCTTTTTGGCTGTTTTTAAGAAGGCCAATAATTTTATTCTCAAGATCTTTAGAGAGTTCTCAGCCATGAAATACTGTGTTGATTTCTAAATGCTTTATGCATGTTGGAAATTCTAGAGAAATATATTTCACTCAGTTGGAAATTGGATAGCCCTCGAAATGAACTTCTAAGTAACAAATAACTACATAAATATGTCTGAATCACTGAACATTAAAGTCAAAGTCATTAATCAGGAAATATGAAACTGAACATCAGACCAACTGTAAAAAAAAAACAAATAGACTGGTGAGATTTTTATCTTTTGAATCATTACTCTCCATCAAAAGTCAGAATCTCAGTTTAGAGGACTTCTAGTAACTACCGTTCCCTGTTGATGATGGCTTCTGCTGATGCAGATAGTATGTAGAACGTCTCATTTCTACCTTTGTGAGATCCTGTAGAAGGGACATGGCTGTCTGTAAAGGAGTGTTTGAATGCATTTGTTTAAGCTAATGGAAGTCTGTGGAGTGTATCACGTGGCAGAAAGTGAAACTGTTGATTTAAACAATGTGAATCAGACATGATGGTTTGTGTTTTCTGATATAACTAGCTGTTGTGCGCATTCTTCAATTTTCTTTGCGGTGCCAGACAGATATTTTAGTGTTTGATCCAAAGAGAATAATAACAGCAGATGAAAGAGAAAGTGTGCAAAATCACTACAATTGAAACCAGCAGAGAAAAAAAAAATCTAATGGGTCTGTTGTCTTACTCAACAGTTTTGTGACAGACTGCAACTTGCACCTTTTTAAACAGGTCAAGGTCAAGTGAGTAGCAGCTGCTTGATGGTCAGATGAAAAGGGTGGGGCTCATTTGCAGCGATTCAATTACAGTAGAGAATGCTAAGGTAAAATGAAAATCCATTAATTTTCTTTTGTGGCCTGTAATTATTTTTACACTCACTCAATGAAATGAAGTTTAGGTGCAGGCAAGTTACAGCAGAATGTGTTGAATTCCTCTGTAACCCTTGAGTAGTTGAAATTTGTTTGGAGCACACTGTTGTACACAAAACACAGTCCCACACATTCAAATAAAAGCTAAAACTGATTGTAGAAATCCAGAAAATATGTAATCAAACTATATTCCTAGGCCAGATAAACTTCATAAAGAGATGAGAAAGATCAGCTCACAGTGAAAATGTGTAAAATGCTGAACAGTTGCTGATAGTGAATTGATTGTGAAATAAGTATTTTTAAGTTGAATGTAAACCAAAGAGGTGTGTTGAATTTGACCTATTTTTGGACAGGATACTGTGCTACCATTGGAGTACTTCCTCACCAGCTGTGGTGTAGGAAGTTCTCTAATGTTTTACTTGAGCATAAGTAATATTATCACAGTGGAAAAATACTGTTACATGTAAAAGCCATGGTTAAATGCAGAAGAACTGGCATTAAAACGTACATCAAGTACCAAAAGACAATTTCAGAATAAACTTGAATGTGGGATAATTTTTGATGAATAAATGTGTTTGTTTTGTGCAGCTACTGATTGCAGGGCTTATTGCAATTACTCTGTGTACTGTGAATTAACTTAATCTGTTGAAATACATCATTTAGGAGTGTATTTTACTTATACTCATAATAGTTGAAGTAGAGGTACAAAGTAGAAAATGAATACCTCAGAAACAACTGTCCCAGTTTAACTTCTGTAAAAGTAGAAGTACTAATTTATAGTACACCGTTGTATCAAGAGCTCTCCCATCACCCATAAAAATAAGGTTATGTTAAGTTTAGAGATATTTTTTACAGTAATATTAAGTATTACCAACCACCAGACCTTAATTATTCATTCCTCCTTCTCCCTATAAATTCAGATTTTTGGGGTAAACTTGTACGCATCACCTATGTTTTGTTACTCAGTCTAATGGAAGAAAAAAATGTAAAGCTTTCATTCACTTTATGTGCTTTTGAAGCGCTGACAGCCTTGTGCCGCTAAGAGCTAAACTACTTAAAGTGACGGCTCACTGGTGGGTCCAGGGATGTTTGTTCCAGGGTCAGCTGTTTGAAATTGTTTCTAAACACACAGTTCACATGACTTTGCCCGTTGAATGTGTTCTGAGCTTTCACGACCCTCCCTCTGTTGTCCTTGTTGCAGAGCTCTATGCCAGCAATTATGACAATGTTAGCAGACCATGCAGCTCAGCAGCTGCTGGACTTCAACCAGAAACTGGATATCAACCTGCTGGATAATGTGGTGAACTGTCTATATCATGGAGTTGGACCACAGGTAAGTTTGAAACAAATAGAAATGTTTTTAAATGTTGCAGTAAGCAGACACACCTGGCCAAAAATCTATCACCAGCTGAGTCAAACCTATCTAGCACAGACTGTGTTTACAATACCTCAGTCATTGTCTATCATATGCATCTAAGGTGTCCAGCGGACCACTTGAGTTAAAATTTTGTAACAACCCACTTTACTTTCACTATACAATTATAGTGGACACCATAATTTGCACTATAGAAACTCAAATATTACAACATATTTATAATTTTACAGCATATAGCACCATCCATTTGTAATCCAGTCACCCAAGACATACTTTTAAACTAAATGTAAATAGTGTATATTCACTTACCTTTTATTGATACTTATACAGTTGCAGAAAAAATTATTAGACCTTCAAAAGTCATCAAAAACAATGGTTATGTAATCAAGTACTAACTCCTGTGTGTGTCATGTGACTAAAACAGACAGAAAAGAAGACATGGAATGCGTAAAAGCACTGTTTTTGTCAGTGCAGTGCCATAGCTATTGATGAACTGAAGTGATTTTGGTTATTATTAAGAAAACATGGAAAATGGCTAGATATCAGCTCTGAAATTAAACTCTTATGAGCTATTTTTGTTGTTGTCTTGATATTTGTCCAAACAAATCTAGCTTTAGTTGTATCAGGCATTAAAATTGAAGAAATTGAAGAAAACAAGGGTGGTCTAATAATTTTTTCCATGACTGTATATACTGACAAATACCCTCCCCCCCATCACCTTCATGCACTTTTGTGTTAAAATCTAAGTGTTTTTTTCATTTGTCGTTTTACAGCAAAGAATGGCACAGGAAGTTTTGACACATTTAAAAGAACACCCAGATGCATGGACAAGAGTGGACACCATCCTTGAGTTCTCCCAGAACATGAACACCAAAGTAAGCTAGCTCTAATCCAGAAAGCACTGCTGGAAAGACTTTTACTTGTGCTTTGAGGAAGAAGTGTATGCTATCGTTACAAAATGTAAGAAAAATGACCCCTATTCTGGGTCAGAGTGTGGTTTTCAGATAGAATATGTATTCTTTTGTTGAGAGTAACTTTTTGTACCATGAGTGCATAGTACGGGTGCCCAGGGGCCCAGCAGAAGTTAAATATTTAGTCCTTATGCATTTGTACCGTGCCCTAACTGAGCTATGCAGGACGTCTATCTAAAAATGAATTTTCATCTATCTGAAATCGCCTGAACACTTGGATCAGGATTTAGCAACTCTTAATGCAGATACATTCTCAATACTAGATATACTGCCGGGCTCCCTAATAATGTAATCTTACCAGCTGCATGTATCATGTTAGTATAAGTTTTACTGTCAACTTTACCACAGCTTTGAAGCAGTTTCCTTGATCAACTGATCGGGCTGTTCAGCAGGTCAGGTAAACGACAGCTGTAGATGAGAAACTGTTGGAAGAGCTGCAGGCAACACTTGTTTACACAAAGCCTCAGCACGTCACTGAATTAGCCAATTCTTACAGGTCTACTATTTTAATAAAAAAAAGCCCTTGTCCATAAAGTGTCTCCTGATAAGAAAACACAGTTTTATAGGCTTTGCAGAAAATGTCCATCTGCACATATGTAACCAATTTCCTAGGATGCACAAATGCTGTGGTTGCATATTGTTGATTTAACAATGTAATCATAGTAACACTTGCAGATTATATAGAAAATTGTTTCAATATTTAAAAAAAACAATGACCTCCTAACAGTGATTCTGAGTTTAGAGACATTGCAGTATTTAAAGATTTGGCTTTGATATGATGATCACCTTTAATTCTATGTTTTAATGCAATGAAACAAGTTGAACAAGTTAAGTGCTTTGCATTCAAAACTTCCTCAAAGTATTAGTGATGTTTGCCTTTTCTTTTTGCTTGCCTATAAGATTGCTTTTAACACAGATGTTCATTACTAATGTCTGAGTTGATGTATCATCAGTACTTTTATAGCTTTAAATTTTTAATTTGCCAAAACAATGGGGACATTAGAGGAAAAGAGAAAACAAAAGGTAAACACCTCTTGAATTCTGCATTAATCTTGTTTATTTTGTTAAAAAAGTGCATTTTTCAAAGCACATTAAACATTTGGCTTTTCTTAATTACAGTTATTATTATAATGAAATGTAATGAATTCAAGCTGTGACTATTTGATATTAATCACAATGTTCCATTATGTTTATGGCTTGTAATAGGAAGAAAAGGGGTGTGTCATCCTGTGCTTCATGACACAGCTAGGCTTTGACGGCAGGCCTCCACAAGGTCTACCCTTTTTAAATTCCCTTTGACTGAATTCTGTTCATCCGTTTCTATTGCATCTGTTTCATTGGACAGAGGGAGGGTGCAGGCTACAGTCAGTAGGATCCATTATAGACACACAATCAGTTGATGACTTAATTTCACCTGTAGGGATCATGGCTCTGTACCCACTCCACCTTCCTTCCCTTTTCTCCTCTCCTCTCCTCTCTGTTCCCCCCAGTGAATACGCTCACATGCACATTTATATTCCACCTTTATTCTGGAGTATGACAATATTCTAAATTTAATATAAGTTGCCTTACAATCATTTAATGTCCTGAATTGAGTCTTATTCCACATGTTGCATTTTCCTATTAAAATATGAGATGTGCTAATGGATAGCATTTACACAGCACATTCAGAATGTGACATGGTGAGGGTTTTTTACTACAGTTTTTGACACAACCTTTTGCTTGTTTATGGTCTGCTTTGTACATTGACTTGAATAGATGCAGATATTTCAAAGCTGACCCTTTCAACAAGGAGAATGAAGAATAGAAAGACGGAGGCTGCAGTTGTACAATTGGACAAGTCTGCCAGCAGTGGAACGCATTGAAAAAATATTTTTGCACAAAGAAACAAAATGGCATAAGTTAATTAGAGTTTGCATGACTAGATGTAAATGTTAAAGGAATATTAATTTTCATTTGCTATATAAAGAACTTAGAAGGAATATTGTCATTTTCAGAATATGAGTAAGAACAGGAATATTTTGTGCATGTAAACATGGTCAGTTCATCAGCCAAAACCCTTAAACGATGTGCGTTTGCCAGCAAAAAGAAAGTTAGCCAGCAAAAAGGAATCTGGCAGTTCTCCTGCATGTAATTAATCTTGGTTATGGTTTGTACATAGTGACAGTTAAAGATGAAACAAAACATTACATAAATATGCGCAGCCCTTCAGCTGACACCTGTCCACCTACTAATGGTGAGGAGATTTTACCTTTAATCCTCCCTGCATCATTATCTAAAGCACATTGCTAATCTTACTTTGATTTCCTTCTGTACCACATATCATTCATTTTATGAAGTCATTTTTCCTTGAATTGATGATCCCTACAGCTGAAACGGTCAGTTAAAGTAACCCTAGATCAATAACTAACTGTTAATAAAAATATTTTTGGTTTTGTCTTCATGTTTCACTATAGAGCTCCAAAAATTAATACAGGGCATAACCTGTGGTTGGTCTTGCTGTTCCTTATGACACACCAGTTTAGGGGCCTTAATTAAGGCTCACTTTATGTTTGAGTCGATTTAGATTGAATCTGTATTTACTTGTTAGGAAAATTGAGTCACAGGCTCTGGGTTAGGTATTTGTGATGTGTTTTTGTTTGGATTTTGCTTTTTGATGCTGCTTTTAATTAAGTGCTTGATTGTTGGCATCCTATTTAAGTAATAAAATAAATTGAATTAAATTAAATGAAGGCAAAACACCTCTATTTTCAGGCCATTTGCATTAAATTAAGTTAATAAGCTACAAAGCAAGAAAAAATTCTATGGATCTCGGTCTTATTTTAACTGGACACAGTCCAAAAGAGTATGTGTAGCTCTCAAGACTTACTGATCTTGTTTTTTCCTGTTAGTGTTATGGCAGCTTTTTTTTACATGCACTTTATGCTGAATTACTGTCAGCATTAGTTGTGCATCAAATGAAGTAAATGTTTTTACATGAGAGCTAGCTTTCCACTATGGTGTTAAAGTATTTTACTCTATTGTACTTGCTTAACAATCGCTGTCTAATTATCTCTGCCTTTTCTGAAACTACATTTAATTATAAGCTTCTGTCCAGTATAAATATTATAAACAGAAAACAACAGCTGATGGTGAAACAAGGTCAAGTCTTTTTTTCTCTAGAAACTGAATAACAAAATCAAAAAGCACTTTCTGAACAAAGCTCCAGTTTTCAGTTGAATCTCTTTCCAGTCTGAGCTGGATTTCAGTACCAACCCTGCATGGCTTCTGCAGCCTTGGTAAAGAAATGAAACATTTGACATAGATGATGTATCATGCATCCTTGACCATAAGTAATCAGAGCCAAAGCTGCTGCTGTGTTTTACTGTCTGGTGTGATGCTGCGAGAAACAGCAGGACTTCTGCAGTGTTCCAGCTTAATGCTTGTAGAGATTTAAAAACCAAACTAAATGTGAATGTTTTGCATTCTACAAAATCTGCATGAACGATGTGGTTCAGTCCAATCCAGTTTAGAAATGCGAGTTATTCCAGGCTGGTCCACTTCATACTGTTTTTGGTTTGTATTAAAATTACACTGTGTTTGATGTTGAGTGTAATTGTAAAGCTTTGTCCTAATGCTACCCCCCTCCTGGCCTGTTACAGTACTATGCTCTTCAGATTCTGGAAACGGTTATCAAAACAAGATGGAAGATTCTTCCCAGGAATCAGTGTGAAGGTAATTGTCTTCTGTTTGGTATATTTATGTTATTCCCCCTCAAACTGTCTGAACACCCTCAGTGTTAGTGGCTTTTTAAATGTTGTGACGTGTGGTTGCCAAGTTGAGGAGTGTTTCCTCACTAAGCATTTTGGTTTGTTTTCTGCCCAACTGGCTCAGTCTGGTTGGTACAAAATGGTCGGATTCTGGACCATAGCAGCTGTTTTTAGAGAAGAAGCGACTTAAACGCCCTAGAACTAAAGCTTTGTGAGGGGCATCTTTGAAGAATTAAGAGAATTAAACAGTGCTGCAGTGTTAATCTGCTGACTTCCACTGCTTGAAAGTCCACATCTAAACTTTTTGTGTAATAGCAGGGCCAGTGGATGAAGGTTTTTGTAAAATGCAGAAGACCCCAGTAAAAAAAAAAAGAATGCTGTCTGTGTCCACATGGGAGAAAGAAAAGTAATATTGTGACCAACAATCTGCCACAGTGTCTTTTTTTTTTCTATCCTACCACGATCAGAAATGATAGATCTCAACACAGGAAATTAAATGCAAAATTTAAAATTTAGATTTTTAGAGGGAGGTTATATGAACCTCTTATTCATGTCGTTGCTGGTCTGCCGATGAATTTTGTTTGGATTAAAGCTAATTGTTGTCACAATAAAAACAAATCAGCAAACTGATGGAGGCAGTGGTGTTATGAGAGGAAGGATTATTAGGGATGCACAGATGTATCAGATGAGAATTGACTGACAGTAACAAAAGATGAAAGACTTTAAAACAGTTCAGGAGTTTGAGTAAGGGAGAATTCTTTACTTCCAGAGACATAAAGCTTTTTAGATTTTGGCCAGTTTGTCTCTAAGCAAGTGGCTATTTTTTGTCAACGTACTCCGGCCTCACTTCCCCATCACCTTTTTTGGGCCTTTTGTAAGTGGCCAAAATATACGTCCACATCAGTAGAGTATTTTTGCTTTAGTGTTGGTACTCATGCCTGCCTTTGCAAACTGAGGGCTTACTGACTGCCAGCTACTGTAGATAATACACTGACTATGGATAAATACCTCACACAACCCCACTTTAAAACCCTGATCCTTTTTATTGAACGTTGACCTCAGAAACATTTTAGGTTGCCATGATTATTATGTGTTGTTGAACTAAACCAAACATCCTAAACTTAATTTGTTTTTCTTCAAGTGTCTAAGGCTGGAACAGTTAAGAGTTTAATTGTTGCTTAATTGCCTGACCGGGTTAAGACTGTCACTGGATTTATTTTTGTAATTTTTTTTATTGTTCAGTTGGTTGTCCTTGTTATCACTTTCTCATTTTTATTTTTAGTGTTCTAAAATAGAGTAGGTAAAAAATTTTTCTTAAAAATTTTTTTTGTTTGGGGAAAAAAATTCAATGATGAAATAAAAGGGATAATCATGTTCAAATCAGTTGATTCTGCCTCCCTCCATTCTTATATAATTTTGCTCAAAATTTATTTTTCCATTGACCTAAGACTTCCCTACTTCTGACCGTAGATGCCTGAATTTTGTTCAAGTGGCAAACCAAGTGCAGGGCGACCGGCAAGTATGTCTTTTCCCCCTTGTGTCAGAGTATTGACTTGTTTTCAGCTCCGCTCTCTGCACCCCACCACATTGAAAGAGAATTCAGTACAGCTAGAGCCTAGTCTCAAATGCGACGGAGCTGAAAACACTTTTTTTTTTTTTTTTTTTTTTAAGATGCTCTGCTCACATTGACAATCTTAAACTGTCTATGAAAACACTTTGGGTCAGTAACTACCACTGAACTCACCAATGGCTTTTTGGAAGTCTGTCGCCTACAGGTTCAGTGGAAGTTGCAGCCCACATCGATGTGGTTACCAACTGAAGTTTGTTAATGGAAGGACACACTTTTTTTTTTAAACTGCAGATGTACTGGAAGAATAGTGGCGGTTGAGCTAGTTACCAGCTGTGTTAGGGCCCCAGAGTAACGTGCCCAGGCAACTCGACTTGTCAGGATATGTTTGGACGTATAAAATGTTTGCTGAAAGCTAACGGTCTTCTGACATCTTTGTGTACTTACCAGGTATAAAAAAGTATGTTGTTGGTCTCATTATCAAGACGTCGTCAGATGCATCAAATGTGGAGGTAAGTAAGACTTGGAATGTTTAGCTAAAGGGTTATGCTGGATCAAATAAAAATGGCAAAAAAAGGTAAAGATGTTCCTTTTTGAAGTAGAGCAGGGCTCAGTGGATGAATTGTCAGCATTTTGTAAACAAGAGACCAAAGATGTTGAATTGGCACCTTTTTAAAAGGGTTTTCAGCCAACACCACCACTCAGAGGGGCTTCAATGAGAAAGACTGAAATTCAAGGATAGCATCTTGTCTTGCCATTTTTATAATCCAATGTGTGCAACCTACTACAACCTAATAACAGACTGAAAATACAGCCACACAGGTCTGGGCGACATTGGTGGTAACGAAAAATCTACTCAGTAGTTTCAATTAAATACTTATCACCATGAATATACATAAAGAATAATATGCAATGTCTGGTTGCATGATGAAACCCCAAGTCTACTGCGGTACTTTACATCAACTATGTAATCAATCACTTTTCAGACTGAACTGTGTAATAACCAAATGATTAAATGTAACCACTAACCCTCAATATCCTGTGCTCTATTCACTCTTTAGGCTATCACTAGGAAATGTCAGTGTGTAAATGTGGCTTAAGTAGTGCAGGGACATATTAGTGATGAGGCCTTTGCTTAAATGTCGTACTTAATTTATCTGTGTGCCTATATGTTCAGCTATATTGCACTGCCTTAAGTCTTTATTAGTAATAATTACTTAGAATTTGACTGTGTGCTTGGTTTATTAATAACCTTCTGTGAACATGCTCCATTTGTATAATTGTGTGCTGTTATATACTGCAAAAAAAGAGGAAAAAAAAAAGTATTTTCAGACACTTTTAGAAAGTCAATGCACACATAACTTTGTACAGACGTGACATGAGAAGAAGAAACCTTATATAATGGTACTAATGCATTGTTATTATGAACTGTGGAGTGCAGTTAAACCTTAGGAGGCAAACATATTCATTAGCTTTGGACAACGTATAGATTTGGTCAAGGCAGTATTGACAGAGTGCTGTCGTCAGCTCAAATCTGATCACCATCTACCCATGACTGATAGGCCTCCACTCAGCTGTTGGTAGATAATAACTAACCGGGTGCTGAGTTAGCAACTTTCAGCCATGTTTCTACTGTTTGCATCATTTTAAAGTATGTCACCCTGCAAATAGTACACATGAAACCCTACTTTTTCACTGTTATTCATGGATATTCTACATGTTTGAACCACTACGGTTGTTTTGTACAAATTATATTTCCGTTAACGTAAACGGCTATATTTACTTTAAAACATAAAGATTGATTACTTGTTTAAACTGCTTACTGAGTTTATTTCTCCTGTGATAAAATGAGAATAACTGGAACATTGTACATTAATTTGTCCTTTTGTTTTTAACTTTGTAGAAAGAAAAAGTGTACATTGGAAAGCTGAACATGATCCTCGTTCAGGTAAGTCTTTTACAAATGTAGACTTTATTTCTACAGCTGAATAAACCAGACTGTTTTGGGTTTATTTGATTTATTTTAAATGTTTTACTTCTTGGTTTTGCATTGTCAAGACCTATTTCTTACGTTAGATGTGAAAACTATGGCATGTGGTTTAGTGCAGCCTGTGTGGGCTTAAGTCTGACACTGCTGTCTGGAGGTTTTTTTATGTCGTCTTCGAATATTCTGCCTGAAACTTTTTTTTTTTATTATTGTGAAATGATACCAGATTAACACTATAAAACAAAACATTTGCTCGGTATCCCTTGACTCATATCCAGGCTCTAAGATTAGGTTTCAACAGCCCAAGATGCTTTTAAACTGTTGTTATTCTATAAAGTATAAAATCCAACAGTCCTTTTTGTGGAGGAAATGGTAGAATTTATTGCCTGTATAAAACTTGACAAACATCATTGTCCCCAGATGTTAGAACCACCTCTTTGTGCGCTGTACAAAACATTACGGCCTTTTCCTAATCTACTGTACACAGTTTCATGTGAGTGACGGTACTGAACGGTTTCAGTGAAGATATCCACACTGACAGTTCGAGTACAACTGAGCAGGGAATTCATGTATCTTAGTCAAAGCCCAGAACTGCTAAGTACAGTGTGCAAGAATAAAACCAGAAGTCCTGCTGAAGCTGAAGTGGTCTGTTTGATTCATCTATGTGAGTGTGATGACTGTATGAAGCAGAGGTGGAGGTACAAATGTGAAGTTATAACCTAAAACAGAAACTTTACTCAAGTCTGCACTGAGCAATCCAGTGACTAATGGTCCTTTTCACTAGTTTCTATTTACCAAGAAATGATGAGTTTGCAGCCATCAACTGAATGACAAATAACATCCACAAATGGTGAAAAAATGTCTGTTTGCTGTTCAAGAATCAGAGGTGATGGTTTTATGTAGCTTGTTTTGAATTAATGAATTGATTCAGTTTATTTATTCTGTTTACTGTCCCATAAACAGACATCTGAAGCGTATAAGAGCAATATTTGCTATGCACACTCAGAAATTTGCTCAGCAGTCCTGCTCACATAGGATCATAAGAGTTTTACTTTTTCATTAAGTTTCCATTTTATTTAGTTTTGGCTTCATAGTTTCAATTTCATTTTAGTTTGAAATGTCTTTTTGTGCTTAGTTTTTGTTTAGCTTTGTTAGTTTTAACTTGTTAGTGATCATGTCACCTCTGTCCTCAGTTATATGGGATGTACAGTAATCTACAACAATTCATTTACAGTTTGTATAAAACGTCTCTGTTGTTAATGAGAATAAAAGAAGTGTATCCTCATATAAATAATACAAGACGTATTTAATAGTTAGTACATATTATTTGAAACACCCGTTGCTGCAGAATCAGATCAAAATCTATTAGGATTTTTATTGTTTATATTGTCATGTCTCACACTGTAGTTTAATTTCACAATTTAACATTGTATCATTTAATTTCCTTGTTTTCTTCAATTTATTGGTCATTTTAATGCCTGGTACAACTAAAGGTACATTTGTTTGGACAGATATAATGATAACAACAAAAATAGCTCATAAGAGTTTAATTTCAGAGCTGATATCTATCCATTTTCCATGGTTTTCT
>JAPTYQ010000008.1:8011071-8023383 GCA_029814465.1 Ostorhinchus cyanosoma
CCTTTCTCTGCTCCCAAACCAGGGTATAACACACTATCAGGGTGGTATCTGCAGTGGGTCAGCTCCGCACACACAAACACCTACATACACCGTCAGAAAATATAACAAATCAGTATTTTCTTGTTGAAAAAAAACAAAAAAAACCTATATAGTACCTAACTGTATGTCTATGTCATCACACAAACAGCACACATCATTAAGGACTTGTCTTTGTGTATTTTTATTTTATTTTCTCAGACACTTTTTTACTCATGTAGCACAAACACTCTCACCTGTTGGCATCTGGAGCAGGTAAGGTAGTTGAGGGTTCCCCAGATTCTCCAGTAAACCAGGACCCAGGACTTAAGCTCCTCATACAGGTCTGTGATGTATTCATGCACATCCCAGCTCTTCTGTCTGCAAACACACACAGACACACACATTACTGCCCTTAAAAAGCAAAATGGTAGAAATGGGTCAGCTAAACTCTCATTCACAGCCACTGACAGACTCATTTTTTCCACTCAGATGCATGTGCTGAGTGGAAGTGCAACATCTAGTGGTAAAATCTGGTAAAGTGGTTCGGTCTCGTGTTCAGCTTCATATCGAACCTTATTAAAAAAATGTTTACTCAACCCTGCTGAATAGTGTAAGCCCGTTGTCCGTTTACACTGATCTGTTATAATACCTCACATGTGAATAGATGATCTCTCCTCGGACATCAACATTGATTTTCCCTGGAACACAGGAGATCTTCCTTTCTGTGTCTTTGGTGAGCAGCTTAAGGCACAGACCACACCTGAAAGGCAACACAAACATGATGAAATTACCAGAAAATCAAACAAACACACAATTAAGACTCTGCGTAGGTGAAACTTCCTGCTTGTACTAACCTGTAGAGAGTCGAGGCGTTTCCTGGTGAATCCCTGCTCTTATAGTTTGGATCGAATAGACGCTCAATTTTCTTCTGGAACAATTTGCTTTGAGGGTGAAAGAGAAGAAAAATAAGTCAAGAGTAGCAGCATTTGTTACCATATGCCTACACATACACATTACATTTTCAGAAACCCTGAATTTGGGTTTTTTTGTATTCTTCTTACCTTTTAAACTTGTCCTTTTTGTCCCTGATGTCGTTGGCCTCGTTGTGGTTGAACAGCTCTGCGATGCGCGTGGCCAGATTACTGTTGATGCAGTTCATGTTGCAGGGCGTGGCCACGATGGCGCTCATGTGTTTGTGGCAGTACTGGATGCACTCCTCCACCTGTACATCGACCAACACATACAGCTCTCATCACCACTTTTACAGAGAAGATGTATTCAATTTCAGCGACCCTGCCTTTGTTCTAACCATGTGAATACTACTGTCTGTGTACTTCAGTTAATTAAATACATTCTTTCTTAAAGTTATAAATACTCTCCAAAACATCCATGCAGCAAGAACTTAACAAAGCTCTCTGGGCTTCTTGTTTCCCTTGTATGAGGTTTGGAAACATTACAGGCAGATTATATTTGCACAATTTTGAAATGATATTTTTAAAATCAGTATTTGGACAGTAATACAGACTGTCTTTGGTTTTTCAGGATCTGTGCTGCAACATAGAGATCCTAAGTCAAGAGAGAAACATTCTGCTAAGTCAGTTTTCAGGCATAAATGGAAAAAATCATATTTTTTTTATGTGATTCATGTGCCTCACATAACATACAGTCGCATCTGCTATTTTAAATACTGGATCACTTCTGTATGTGGTCTTAAATCAATATTATTGTCTTAATTGTCAAAACAGACAAATAATAGATTGGCCTTTTTCAAAATACTGCATTGGTGCATGAAACATCTTCGTTATTATCACTGCTTCATAATTCTGATATTGACTAAATTTAACAAATAAGGTGAAGCAGTTTAAAAAAAGAAAAATTATCACATCAGAGCATAAATTGTGGCCTGAGTAATTTGGATTTCAGTGTGACTGAAGCTTATTCTCAAGCCATTATTAATGCATTAAAGCCAAACCGCAGTGAGTTTTGCTCAAGTCTCTCTGTATTGATTTATCCTCAGTTTTGGGTAGTGTTCCAACAGCTCAGTTTCATGGACTTTTACTTCAGCATGTTCATTTTGATATGAAATATGCTTCCAATTGGCTCTGAGGTCATACAATTCAATTCTTTTTATACTGACATAAGCCTAACACTTAAATGTAGAACAACAGTGCATAACTGTCCCAATACGTCTCGTCCTGTCCTCATAATGTATAATTAGCCAAGATTTGTACCATTCAGTTTCTATCCTTTACACTGAATTTTCAGAAAAACAAAAGGCCCAAAGCACGTCACCACCAACACCCAGCATAACACCTCACAACACTTACTAACGTATCCATCTTCAAGAACTCGGAGGAGATCAGGATTGAGATCACATTGCTGGGCTCTGTAACCGACAAACACCACATGACCAATGGACGAACATAAAACACAGAACACACAGCCAGTGACCCACCAAATACACACCACGTTAAGTGACCAAAAAAATGAAAAGAAATCAAGCACCATCCACTGAGTTACACAAACAGGAAGTGTAAGTGGCAGCTCAGGCGTAAACATGTGTATTCATGTAATATCGACTGTTGGAAGTAACGTTTTTCCTGGGTTTTACCGAGCCGGGGTTTGTCTTTGGCTCCCTCTCCTGCTGAATTCCTCCTGACGTAGTTCATGAGCCAGTCAAAGATCTGCACGTCGCAGTGGACCGAGATATCCACCTCCTCCCACCGCTGCGGATCCACGGACAGATACTCAGCAAAGTAACGCATCTCTTTGACCAGCAGGTCTCTGGGACAGGTGAAGTCCTGCTTCAGGTTCTTGGTTTCATCGCACACATGGATCACCATGTTGGGACTGTGTGGAGAGAAAATGTACACATGAAGAAACCTACAAGTCAACATGAGTCCAGGAAACTGGGCCAGGTTTGACCCTATCATTAAATATCCACTGTGCAACATTTTGGGGGGTTAAGAAGAGCCCACAATTTTTCGACAGCAGCTCCAAACAGACATTCGTCTTCCTCTTTTTTATGATTTACTGAGGGTGACATCCAGTACTAATGTGCATCACACTGACCTACTATTGTCCAGTGTATGCAAGTATTAATGTCCTTTAAAAGTCCTAAATGTCTACTGTGTAACCTGTCAGAGGGAAATGTAGTGGGAAATGGTATATACTTGATTAACATACTTTTAATGGCTTGCAAAAAAAGCTATGACAAGGAACTGGCGAAAGACAGAACCACCAACAAAGGACCAATGGATCATGATTGTTGAAGGAATATATACAATGTAAAAAAATAACTCACAAACTGCGAATAAAAGAAGCAGAAATGGACAAAAAATTGAATAAATGGACCGATTATAGAACCTGGAATGGTGGAAGGACTGAATAATGTGAATGTAGTGTCGTGTAGTGTACCCAAGCAAAAAGTTTAAAAAAACATACTCCCGTGGCTTTTGAGGTTTGTTGTCCTCCTCTAAAGAGACTCTTTTCTCTTTCTTCTCCACAATATCCACCCTTCCAGAAGATGCTGATTTGGACACCACTAAAAAAACAAAAACAAGTGCACTTTCAGTCCAATTATAGAACATCTCTGATATTCCATATCAGATCTTAGTTGATGTGCTACTTATTATTCAGTGTCAAGTCAATGTATCATATTAACCATGGTTTTAGCATGGCTATAACGTGTGAATAATCCTATAACTCTGCACTCTCTCCCTCTGCCCTAATGTGACCTGTTGATTTTAAAGATTAATCTGTGCTGCAAAAAACAAAACAAAAAAAAGCTAAATCAGTCACTATGCCATAAGTAAGATAACAGGGATGAAGTTCAGGGAGCAGGAGGGAGTGAGGGGACAGACAGGATAAAACATCTTTTTTTTTTCTTTTCTGGGTCTAATTCAGATTAGTTATTCTTATTCAGCAGACATATTCACTCTTCTGTGTCATTACCATATCCTGTATTAATGCTTTGCATAATAAATCAAGCAAAAGACATTTTATTCTTGCAAGGTCTCAGAAGCTTCCAACATACTGAGAATATTAGGTTTTTTGATGCAATTAATTGAAATAAAACTTATTTCTTTATTAAATGTGTGGAGAAAACACTTCATGTATCAGATTTTTACCTCATATTTGCATACAAGAAAACCTTTGTGCGACTGACAAATGTTCATATTTTCTCAAAGTAAACTAATAGTTATTTCCAAAGCTGTATGCAAACACAGAATACAATGAATGAAGTGTTGGTACTAGGAGTGAGTGATGGTTGAGCTGTAGTATTTAAAGTGTGTTTGAAGTGTTCTAATCATTGTAAACTATCTGACCTGTGGTTTTGCTGGTGCTCTGGCTCTTTCCCATCTCCACCACCTCCCCAGTGTCCAGCAGTGTGGGCAGGCCGTCTGAAGACGAGTTGTGTCCTTCTGTCAGCGCATTACATTCATTGTCCACATGAGGAAACCCACCAGTGGTCTTCAGCTCCTCAAATCGACGGGCACACTGTAAATTCACATCATCATATCAGATCAACAACTCAAGATGGAGGAATGGCACAGATGGACAAATAGACATTCTGGATGAATGCAGATATTTCTCACTATCCAGAACTCCTCTTACCTCCTTAGGAGTGAAGCCCGGCACAAGCTTGGCCACATTGTCCCAGTTTATGGGCTGGGGTACTCCCCACAGAGAGCCCAGCACCATGTCCAAAACCAGGACGTTGTTGTCGTAGGGAAAATTATTGTTGTCTGAGCAGAAGCGGCTCATTTCTACAAGACACCAAATGTAAAAAAGATCTCAACACATTCATTTTCAAGATTATCATCAAAACAGTATTTCGCACAAAGTCATCCTGTATCTGCTGTGCTGAGGAGCCACTACATAAACAACAGGAGGTAAACATAATATAGTTGGAGTAGTTTGTCTCTTTTTCATCACTGTGCACTGTAACCTTAATTTACACTCACAGCAAAATGGTTATGTAAGACTTTGCTCACCACAATATTTCAGTTCATTATAAGATTGTGTTGGAGCAAAACAGACTATAGTGGGCCGCCACAGTCTACATCATTAATGGGAAAGACTTAGACATTGGAAGCCAGACTCATAGTGACGGAGCAAATAATTACTCTCCTATCACTGGACCTGTCCATTATTTTTGATTTGATTTTGTCAATACTTGTCATATTTACCTAAAAATAAACATGGCATCTCAATCAGAACAAATCACCTCCTGTCAGAGAAATGTAAGAGACAGTTCTATATTAATACTAATTGTAAATCTACAGCAGGCATCCCTTATTATCAATCTAATCTAATCAAATCATACAGAAGTCTGTTCCCATAATAATGAGATACTTTCTCTTAATATTTATGACTGTAATGAGACACATATATGACTTAATATCTCATCAGCATTGACAGACGGTAAAGTTAAAGCTTAAAATAAATGTACTTCAAGGAGATCGGCAGTGGGTAAATATTAGATCAGTCCATAATGATCACAGAGAATTTAATGTAAAATACCTGAAATTAAAATAAGATTTAAGCAGTCATGCAGTATTTACTATCCTGAAAGTCTATAATATTGTCTTAATCATTGCACCCACATTATTATTCATCTGGCAATTCTGTATATTATGAGATTTTAACATTTTGTGAAACCATTCTCAAATTTATGACATATTACCATGAAAACTTGAGAAAGGCTCTTATTGTTATTAAATACCATGTAATTATTTGTGCATCATGAATCATAATTATGTCACATCATGCTATAATTATGAAACACTATGAGACAGTGGTGAATATGGATTTGCTGGGTTTATTTTTGTCTGTTTTTGTGGTGGGTGTTGCATTATATCAGACCATTTATTGGAGGTCAAAGTCTCCATCCTCCTTAAACACATCACTGCCTGTCAAGTCAACTGAACGCACCACAGCTTTAACGTTACATAATGTCAGTAACAAAACATTAGATCGATTATTTGTGTCTTTATACAAACAAGACGTGAAATTATGATGTACATGAATAAGTAGACAAACTCCCGGCGGTGATGCTAACGCAGGCCGAGTCTCTCTATCCTCCTCCCGGCCAGAAATAACGACATCAACCGCTGTGAGGTGAAATTAAACCCGTTCATTCTTTCAAAATTAAAGCAAATAATAACTAAAACGTCTTGTATATCTGTAGACGTACTTAACTGCTGTCAGAGGTCTTCCTCTCCGTTGGCTCGTACAGTTTACTTCTTTTATGTCATAGTGTGTGAGGTGATGCTGGTGATGAGGATGATGATGATGCGGGTTTCTTCTACCGGCTAACTGCAGCCATGGCTAATGCTACCGCTAGCTAGCTAACTTTGCGGGACAGGATCTGATGCCTTCCGGTGCCTTCAGTAAATTCTTACGAAACAACTCTACAAGTCAGCTCAAATACTGTTATCTTATTCGGTCGCTGCTACATCCAATTTAAAAAATCCACCAAATCGTACTTTTAGTCAATAATATACTGAAAATATATTGATCTTAAATCTTCGAGTTGGTTTTTACAAGTAATTCTAACATTTTCGTTGGACCCTGAATGCAGCAGAATTCTCGACCTACCTCAGCGAAACATTTTAATATATTTAACACACAACCGCTGGAAAATATCGAAGGAAAGTACTAAATTATAGTTTGAATAACTGTATAATAAAAGACAAATAAATGCTGCTTTTCTGTGTGTTGTGAATGAAGTAGTTTCCCTGTCCATTAGCGTCCTGTTGCTGAGAAACGCTCTAATGCACAGTGAAAAAAGAGAGACAGTCTAAGGTCAAAGGTTAACTCTTGCAATGTTGTACTTAAAATAATTCATTCTTGTTCATTATTAGGCTATAGTCTCTTTTAATGGTTCAATTTTATATACAGTTCTTAATAAATGTATTAGATCACCACCCAATGTAAGGGTTATGTCCCAGCTGCCCTAAATTAACAACACTGGTAATTACCAAAATCATTTTTTTGTAATGGTTAATACACCAGTATGTTGTTTAACTGGAATGACATTTTTAATGCTAATATTGCTCAAATATAGCCTAATTATTGTTGTTCACCGTTAATTTTCAAATGTACTGTTTTCCAAAAAAAAGAAGAAATTGCCAGGTCCATTACTATTTCTTGATTAATATGTCAAATTATAGATATTTACTAATTTCATTACTTTTACTGTACTTTTTCTTGCCATTGTAAAATGTTGTCTATGAAACAGATTAATCACTGAAATAATTATACAAATCTAAACCTAAATCTTATATCCAAACTGTGACTTTTTTTTAACAGTGTATAAATGCATAGGTTGACTTTATGATGATAATGGATGAAATGGGTTAAATGCAACTCAACTAACCTGAATTTCATCCAACAGGCCTATAGATATGTAGACAACTTTTCAATAATACATTTTTACAGAAAAATGCAGTGATGTATTTAATATTTATATAGGTATTTTGGGGGTATTGGAAGGGAACAAAGGTGTTTATGGAGTGAGAGCACTATGTCGAAAGTTAGTTATATTAGTTTGGGATGGCTCGACACTGAAGAATACAGCATCAATATGCATAAAGGGCTCGTCCGGGATTTGAACCCGGGACCTCTCGCACCCTAAGCGAGAATCATACCCCTAGACCAACGAGCCAAAGTGTGTTGGTCATAGCTGAAGGTCAAGGTCACAAAAAATGTTTCACAATAAGAGACAAGGTAAAACATTTGAAAGGAACGTGGGTTGTTGTGCCTGGCACCACTTGTATTAAGTTGTAGTTTTTACTCATAAGTGAATAAATGTGGATTTCAATAAAGGGAAGACATGGAAGACAAGAGTGGAATTTCTGAAAATATTTATTTTCAAAATATTTATATTAAATATTTACATAGTCGCTTTTAGTAAGTATAGAACTGCGGAAAATGTGCAAATCTAGCCTGTTCGTAATCTGAATGATCCCGATATCATTTATGCACTTAACGAGGGCCACACCAAACAGACTTACATAATTATATTCTGCAACACAACATTTACACTTACATTTTTCCACTGTCCATATATAAATGATACACCTCTTACTTAAACCTGTTCCATCTTGACACAGACATGATCAAAGCAACTATGCACTCTATCTGATGGACTTTGACCTGTGTGAGGATAAACACATCTGAAACACAACAGTACACTGACCCTGTGTAGAAGCCATTTCTAGCAGAAGGTTCACACAGTGTTGGAGGAGTTTAACCATTTCCTATGAGCCTAAGGGTTTACTTAGTCATTGTCACTAAGGTCCACGTGCACTCTTAGCTGCAAAAATCAATTGTCAGCTGATTATTAGTCAAAATGTAAGAGCTACCCACACCAAGAACAACAACTACAAAGATAAAATCATTCAATTCAGGTAGATGGTGAAGGTAAGTCAGAGTCTGAGTGATTTTATGAGTAAGGATCCACTGAACACACCTGAATTTACAGGAGTCACATTCATTGCCTGTCAATATTTTTTGCTGACATTTTAAGATAAACTGCAGCATTTTTTTGTTATTTTCATATGAGGAACACTGTGTAACTAGCCCCCTTTTCTACTGTGTGATGTTTGTGAATAAATGTAAGAAATGCATCAATTTCATGATGAACACTCATTCTAAGGCTCCAACACAGTTGGAACATGCAGTGTTTTGCTTACTGAACATTATTACTCAGCAGTGTGGATGCTCATTGTGTTATTGTTATAGTTCCAGTTAGATTCCTAGGTGTGGACAGCCCTTTAGGGTAACGTATTGCAAACAAGTACTGACTAAGCCAAGCCAACAGGTGCACCATCACAAATCAGTCTTCTCTGGGATGTTCAGAGTTGTACTGGGGGGCAGACTAGAGTTGAAAGAAGCTGGTGTTTCTGTATACGCCGCCTCTAGCAGCTCCTCTGACGACGGTGGAAGGGAACCGAGGCTGGAGGTGAAGCCCGGGGCTGGATTCAGCTGTGGTTGTGCTGCAGGAGCCGTTTGGGGGGCCTGTGGGTTCTCTTGCTGGATCTGAGCGAGTGCCTCCATCTCCGCCTGCTTACGGCCTCTCCTTTTACCCAGGACTTTCACATAATTGGCTGGGACGAGCCCTGTGGTCTGACCATCCACGCTGGCCAGAAGCCAGCCTCGCACTCTGGGCTGTTGCTCTACAAAGTGAGAATAACAGACATACAGGGATTAAAGATCTCCATCAGTATGGCATCTTTCAGCAACTGGATTCAAGACAGGACCTAATCTGACGGTGAAAAGACACAAACAGATGATCAGTACTGACAAATATTCACTGTCAATGGCCTGAGGAAAAATATAATTACAGGAAATTACAGAGAGAATTGCACTATGGGGTTTGTAGTATTGATGCTACTAGGCCAGTCAGTTTATTGAAATACCGTATAGAACAGTAATACATAACACAAGTTTTCAATTATAGTGAACTTTAATCTGCAGACTTTGTTTTGTAGCCACTGAGGAAAGATTAACTGCCAACCAAATCAAACTCAGGGAGAACTTGTTATTGTTTATTTGCAACTCATTTACATGTTAAAAGAAGTGCATTGTTATTCTACACTTGAAAGATCCATAATGTTGTCATGTGACAAAATTTGACTTTGTGTGCAAAAATTAATAGAACAACTGGAACTAAAAAGGGATTTTAAGTACAGGTATACGGATTGTGCAAAGTCCATAGAACTTAATGGAGCTTTTGCCGTTTTCTTGTTCAGATCTATGTCATTAACTGGGAGGATACAGATGAGTTGGTATGGAATGAAACAAATACCACTTGAAAGTAAGTAATGATGTGGAGCTCTCACCTTTAGGTGCTAGGTTGAGCATGTCTCCAGCCCGCAGAGAGATCTCCTCCTCAGAAGCAGCTGAAAAGTCGTACTCTGCTCTGGCCACTACATGGTCGTCCTCCCCACTCGCCCAGTTGGTGTCTACACATAGAGGCACAAAACAGCTTCCACTGTTACAACTACAAGTAACACACAAAAAAAAAGACTACAGACATGAAGACTGATTATTTCAACTTGTTAAATCAATCTCGAAAAAATATGACTACTGTAAAATGGCTAAAAAAGGAGGACTGGAGGAAAAGAATCAAATTAGTTATTTATTTGAACAAATAGGACAAAAGATACTTTTATATTCAGATCAAATTCAAAATTAAAATTACAATATGGAAATACTTTATAAACTTCATTGACCTCACAGAAAATGTATCAGTGCAGTATGTGGAACTATGTCGATCTAAATGACCTGTATCTGCATGTTGGTCATATAACAAAGCCAAAATACAGAGGAAAGATAAACGTTTCTCCTGAAGGTAAAAACCTTAAATGTGATCCTTACCGCTTTCTTCAGCCCTGGAGCTGGAGCTCAGCAGTTTCCAGATAAGGTAGGGTCCTCCCAAGACTACTGCAAAAAACAGAATGATCGGCCAGGACTTGACAGTGTTATCATCCATCCCTGGTCCAAACCCTCTGGAGGCATTTGTAGCGAGGGTGTCAGTTGCACTGTCTGCCCATAAATCCTCCACCTCAGAGTCTGTTCTTCGACCCAGCAGCCTCTGTAACCGTCTGTAGAGGTAGCGTAAGGTGCGTACCAATGCAAATGCTGATAGAACCCGGGTGAGGTGTGCACGTAACCGTGTGAGGTGGTTAGCCACATCTAGAACAGCACGAAAACTGTTATATACAGCTGAGAAAGTGGCATCTAGCATCATGCTAACAGAGGCAAAAGCATGGACGATGCTTTCAATGGACTGGAAGGCACCGCGGCTACTCTCCTCCGCCTGCTGTACAAACCGGCTGGGGGCAATGTCATCATTGTGGGGGAGTCGGCTGTATCCGCCCATGCCATAGGCACCACCATATGCACCACCATAAGCACCACCATAACTGTAAGGACTGTATCCACCATAGATGGAGCTGCCATAGGGGGAGTAAGAGGACGTAAAGGAACTGTAGGATGGACGGTAGGAATTCTGTACAGGACGAGGAGGCACTGGTGGCACCATCCTGGTCAAGACAGGAGGGCCGGCAGATGTAGAAGGGGCTGAAGATGGTGAAAAATCTGTAGATCTGTGAGGTAAAGAGTAAAAACGACATCTTTCGTGAGTTAACAACAGTACTGTGTGTATATCTACAGCAGCCTGAGTTCACTTTATGCACAGGAATAGCACAGTAAACAAACTTCTAATATTTAGTCAACAGTGAACGAGGCTGAAAGTCCTGGTACTGAAAAAAATCATGATATGTATGTAAGAACTGTACTAGAGGGATTAAGGGGGTTTCAGATTTGAGGAATGCACTTTTATCATTATCTTTTATCAAGTGATTGAGCTCATCTTCATATTACACAAATGGCAGAAAACTAAATAATGTTAAAGGCAGAAACATGTGATTGGTTAGGTGTGAATGATACAATTATAAGCTAATCAGTGTTTACCTAAGACCTTTGTACAGTCCAAAAATACAAATACTAGATGAGATAAACCACACAAGACACAACACAATTGCATGTGACTCCATAGATATGTAGAATGTGAAAATGAATGATGTTATGCTGCATGCTTTTAAAGTGCCAAAAACACCTGACACAGACACAGTTTCATTCATATGTGTGCAGTGTTCACACTATACAGGTTTACTGTTCACATAGAGCATCAGAACAGTAACTGATCAAACTGTGTAAGCTCCTTGTTTTGTTTAACGCCAAAACTGTCATGTTCTGTGCTGGAGGGTTTTTAATTCTGTATGACAGGCTTAAAGTACATCCATCTAATATGTCAATGCCCTATGAAAAATTACTTCCAATAGGGACTGAACAATGTGAGGTTTTTTTCTTAGGGCTGAAACCACTAAATGCAGAAAAAATTACAATCTTAGGGTCAATTTTTATCAAACAATTCTGACACAAAGCTGTTTTAAAATGCTTTTAAGAAGACAGGCAACATACAATTCAACACTATCTCAATAACATTTATTGTAACCTGTCAGTCTGGGCTCTGATCACTGGTCTAAAAATGACCTGTGATGGAATAGACTGAGCTTCATTAGCTCATTAAGCATTTCACCTCCATGTGTATTTATATTAATTTCCTGTATTTACAAAAACAAGGATTAAAAAAAAAAATTAAAACCAAAAAGATTACTATATATCTTAAATAAAACATTATTATGGACCAAGGTAAATTAAACGTGCTTATTTTTTGTTTCATTCCATTTTGGTGATTAATGTGATCAATTAATAGTG
>JAPTYQ010000008.1:8090896-8101790 GCA_029814465.1 Ostorhinchus cyanosoma
GCCTTTTAATTTTCTTTTTCTTTTTCTTGGGTTTTTTTGGGCCCCCCCCCCCCCCCGCTCCGTAGGGTCCACAACGATTATGTTTTCATGGGGCCCATAATTGGTAGTAGTGCCCCTTGTTGGGAGTAACGCGTTGCAAAAGTAATGCATTACAATAACAGATTACTGATCAATTTTCAGTAACATTTTACTTACATGTTCAATAATGCTTGCGTTACAACACACTTTCCGCCCATAATTTAATTGCGCAAATAAAAAAAACCCCAGAAAGACCATGAGACCTTAGGGAATAAAAAATAAGGCGGGAAAATAAGGCGTTCAGCTGATGGATGAAGGCAGCAGAAAACAGTACACTGGTGACATGGACGTATACTCATTACTAACCCTAACCCTGCTTTCAAGACGCTAGTTAGCATTAGCATGATCCCTGTTATCAGCAATGACAAGGTAAGCTAATCTTTCTAGGACTAGTTCGAATTCTTTATCAATTGCAGATTCATCTCCCATAATGCAAGCGCTTCTGTTCCGCAGTGTTACTCACTGAGCTACACGTCTACATGTACTTCATGGTGCAAATGTATGCATCCCAAGACCCTCATATATCTTGCATTAGAGGAAAGGGGGTCTGTATGTAACTCCAAACTAATACAGGAGTCACGTAATGCATTTACAAGTCTGACACAGTAATATTGCAATGTGAGGAATTCCATTAAAATAACAGTAACACGTGTTCTTTTAATGTGTGACAGTTTGGAAGTATCTTGCACAACACCGGTGACTACACCCTAACACTCAGATGACAAGCGCTATTTATGTCGGCGCAGACTTCTAACCTCCTCGCAGGTATAGTTTCTCTCATATTCCGAGCACACATAGTCCTCCCATTCTTGAACCGAATCCAGGGTTGTATTTCTGTCAGAGAAGTGGGGTCTAAATGGCTCCTTCACACTCATGGCTCATGTTCGGGACAGCGCTTATGTGAATCCACCAGTTTGATCATGCACGCAAACAGCTGATTCGTTTCCACACACACACACACAAATACACACACATACACACACATACACACTGTGTCAACCTCACTCAGCGGGAAAGTTTTCCACATGAGGTTTCATTTCAGAGATGGAGAGAGGTGACGCTGCAGAGGGAGAAGGGGACACAGCACAAACCAGCAGGGGGGAAATGAAGATTAATTAAATCTCCAGGGTTTCTAGGAAGCAGTTTTTTTATTTTTTTTTTTTTGGGGAAGGAAACTCTCCATGCCCTCCCATCTGTGTGGCAGCGCTGGCCTCATCAAATGATGGATGAGGGGCATATATCACCACGGGTCTTCAAACAAACATGATTTCTTTCTTTTTTTTTTCCCTCATTAGCTCTCTTGCCATACAGGTTCATTCATTCACAACTTTGTTTATTCTTTAATCACAGAGGAGAGCCAGAAGCCAGTGTTTTATTTTTATTATTTCTTTATTTAACTGTTTGGATTCTAACCCAAGGCTCCCCAGTGCTAAATAAAAGACAAAAAAAATTCCAGGCTCCAGTTTTTTAAAAAAAATATTATTATTATTTACATTTTTTATGGATCTGTGACCTATGACCTCGTCTTTCACCAAGTTTCATAAAAATCAATGCAGCGTCAATGCATTTTTTATTATTTATTTTTTTTTATTTTTTGCATAATCCTGCTGACCACTTTTCATTATATCTGTTATTAACACAATGAATTTTAAGAACATAAAAAAACATAAAAAGCAGAAAGCAGACGCTGTTGCCTGCTGTGTCTTTTCACCCCTGCAGAGAGAGACATGCCTTTAATTTCACTAATATGACTAGTGTGCTTTATTGCGGCAACGCATACAATAAATACTTTTTCTACATTTTTTTTCAAGTAAGAAAGAAAACTCTATATTTACTATTTCTCACCATTTTTTTTCTTCATCTCTAAATGAATGTAAGTAAAGTTAATGAAAATGACTATGATGGCAACAATAGACTTTACATTAGACTGACTTTACACCTAATCGATGATGATGATGATGATAAAGACTCAGAAAAGCAGAAAATCATAGCAGAAATAGTATCAATATTTTAAAGAGCACCCAAAATTCCACAAACCTTGTTTTTAGAAGAACTCATGTCTTATTAATAGGAACCCTGCTACTCCTGTCTCACCTTGGATGCAGCCAAACACAACCAGTTCAAGGGTCAAAATAACAGTTTAGCCGAGAAACACTATTATTCCACAATCAACTGCTTAAATAATTAAATAAAGGCAGCGCTTGTGTCCTGCTCGGTGACACCAGCAGACCAGTTTCTATTCACCGACATGTGATTGCATTACAGCAGGTCCCATTGCCTCATTTCAGACACTAAAATTCTATTACTTTCCACGCTACATATCAAAATAGTCTACACAACAGCCGATGCTTTCTCTCGTCTTATCTCCTCCTGTCGGTCCTCTTCCATTATTCCTCTTTGATCAGTTTCTTTCGGTCTTTCTTTCTCTCTGACTCCGACTCAATCTCCCTTTTCTCACTGTTAGACGTGTGACTGACAGCTGTGAGCTTTCATATAATTGCATCATAATTTTTCACCCATGCTCAATTGACAGCTGAGCCAAAAATATATACAATACACAGGCCTTTCTGTGGGTTAATTTTAGATTTTGACTCAAACCCCATAACCCTCTTGGTGCAAATGATATTTAGATGCATCCATAACACATAGCAAGAAATTCTGTCTGATCACCGCTGTTTTTAAAATGCACCAATATACTGTAAAACACACATCTGTGCTAATACTATCTTCAAGGAGTTGTTTAACAGAATGGCTTAAACATTCACATGGATTCAAAGATAAAGATATTTTGGTGGCTAAACCTCAAAGTATATCAAATTAAAGGCTTCAAAACTAAAACGCCTGCATGAATGGTAGGTTACTTGTAATTAAGAGATCTGTTAGAACAGCTTATGATACAAGGACAGATTTAGTTTGATTCTATAAAGGTAATAACACTGTACAGCCATGAATAAAAAATTATATCCATTTTAATTGGACGGTTTTAATGTATATGGGTGCTTCTATGAAACTGGGTTCCAATGATAAAAGAGAAATTTAGACATGTTTCCCCCCAGGAAGTAACTAATGATGACCACAGATGAATGCAATAAAATTATACTCTTGCTCTGAGCCATCCCAAAATGAATGAATTTTTAATTCAATATTGGGCCAAAAAATAGGACCAAAATTAGGACATGAAAAGCTACCTAGGTGTCAGTGCATTTGATGTGGAAAACATGGCTTGAAATGGTCTTATATAGCACTATAAATAAAGACACTGTGTTAAATGTGATGAGCCTAGTGTTTTTTTCTAATCCAGACATACAGGTTTTTCATGAATCTGCAGTTTCATTTGATTGATTTGATTTTTATGAAACACCCTGCCTTGCATAATCGGTTCGATTCCCAAAATGTACTTTTATTCTTTATAAAGAGATATTCGAAAGAAAAAAAAATAGTACCATGTAACTTCTGTGTCACTCATGCAGATTCATTTATAAAAAATTATATAAAAATGTGTTTTATCTGAAAAATAGTTTCTCTTTTATCTCAGTATTTTTTTTTATTTTTTTTTTTTAAATAAACCCAAAGTGCTTCCAGACTTGTTTCATAACATTAGTCCACATCTGGTTTAAATTTTTAGAATCCATTTATGACATTCCTACAACTTTTGGACATGTCAAGGTCAAGTTTATTTATATAGCACATTTAAAACAACAGAAAAAGCCCAAAATGCTGCATAAAGTTGTAGATACAAACGCGAGATATAACTAGAAAAATAAGAATAAATGCAAAACATATTAAAACTGATAATACACAGCAATAAAATATATATGTCTGTATATATAAATACACAATTCTTAATTTTAGGCATAGATACTTTTTAGTGCAGTGGAAACATTGACCCATTTCTTCATTCATATATTTTCTGAACTGCTTTTCCCTACAGAGGATTGTGCTGATGCTGAATATTGGATGCTATCCCAGCTGCTAACAGATGAACGTGGGGAACACACAGAGGTGGGTAATCCCAGCTCCATAGAGTAAAAGTCCTGCCGTGTAGTGGTTCTACCTGTTCACTTAACACAGGTGATTCCACTAAATATACATCTACCTGGATGAGGAGGTGTGCTCCTCCAAATGGGCTGGTTCAGTGAGTGGTTGGAACAAATACATGGCAGGATTTTTACTCTACGGAGCTGGGGGGTTACCCACCTCTGAGTAAACACTGGCAGGATGTGTCACCAGTTCATCACATTCTTTGCTTAAATGTGATTTACTGTTCAATAAAAGCCTTTGAAACCTGTATAATACTTCTAAATGTTTTTCACTGTACCTCAGAAACACATGGGATTTGTTTTTTTAAACTTAGGAAATGGGTCGGTGGGGAGTCCTTGTCCCAAGTGGAGGAGTTTAAGTAACTCCGGGTCATGTTCACGAGTGGGCGAAGGATGGAGCAGGTGGATTGGTGCGGCGTCTGCAGTGATGTGGACGTTATATCGGTCTGTTGTGGTAAAGAAGGAGCTGAGTTTCCTCTGCAGGGTGGCTGGGCGCACCCTTAGGGATAGAGTGAGGAGCTGAGTCGACAGGGAGGAGCTCAGAGTACAGCCGCTGCTCCTCCACATCCAGAGGAGCCGGCTGAGGTCGCCCAGCCATTTGTTTCAGGAGACATCAGGGAAGACGTAGGACACGCCGGAGAGACTATGCCTCTCAGCTGGCCTGGGATCCCATCGGGGTCCCCCTAGAAGAGCTGGACGAGGAGTCTGGGGAGAAGGAAGTCTGGGCATCCCTGCTTAGACTCTTGCCTCCGTGACTTGGGAGAAGCAGAAGAAAAAAATGAATGGATGGAACTTAGCAAATTTTGCAACAACAAAGCTTGTGTCATTTCCAAAACTGTACAGATAAACAACCATTCACTTTCACATTCAGTCTAACTAACCTATTAAGATACATGTCAGTGGATGGTGGGAGGAAGCTGAAGAGAATAAATGCAGATACAGGGGGAGCATACAGCCTCCACACAGAAAGGCTCATGCTTCTTTTCCAGGAGTCGACAGCGCTAACCACGGCACCACCGCGTTGGCTCACGCTTCCAGCACCTGCTATTCTGATTCGGTCTATCATCCAAGAACGAACCAGGCCTGAACCTGCTTAGCTTTCTCAGATCAGATGAGATCAGGCGTGTTCAGCGTGGTGTAGCCGTAAGCCATAGAAACAGACATCTGTAACGCCGTCGGGAGGTTATCCCCCGTACCTGTTTGTTCCTACTATGATAGACGTCTTAACTGCGCATGACTTGCCTCCTGTTTGCCATATGCGCTCATATTTGTGGTTTATATGGCACATGTCCCTTCCTTCGACCGTCCTGATGAACAGAGCAGGCTGCTGGATTTGTCCCTCCCTCATCATAAGCAGAACAGAGGAGCTGTTTAATGTGATGGCCTCGCTGTTTCCCCCCTCTAACTCTGCGCCATCAGATTCAATGTGACACGCACATCGCTACTACGCAGATCTGAACTGGCTTCTCACTTCACACCAATCTGCACGGCCTCTTCACAGGGCAAATGCTGCTGTCTCCTCCAGCACTGACACGACACACACACATACACACACATGCAAAGACTCAAACAACGTCCACACTCTACACACACATCGTTAAATGACCAATTCATTCCTGAAAGCAACTATGATGCATCTTTTGATGTCTGCCACTTTCTCTTTAGATACATCCCTCTGACGCTCCTCCGTTCACCCTCTTGCTGCACAGCTCACATAGAAAGCTTTATTTTTTACTTTTTTTTTTTTTTTTTACACAGATTTTACGATTTCAACTTTTATGTTTGCTAGAGTGTACTTTATTTTGGTATAAATGTTTGATTTGCTATATGATCAGATTATTAGATGATTAAAGAGGAAGGAAACCAAATCCCATTACTCTATTTGGCGATTGTTGAAGATGTAACAGCTCCAGTTATGTCCATCATGTTCTGATGTGTGGAACAGTTCAGATTTACTGCCCATTGCAGTAGAAATGTGTGATTTTAGTGAGTTTGGCTTCTTTTTTTTTTATCTGCTTCTCCTTTTTGGTAGATTGTGTTTGCCGGTCCTGCATTGATACAAACATACAGTCGCATACATTAGACCAGGGGTGTCCAAATCTGGTCTTAGAGGGCTGGTATCCTGCATGTTTTAGATGTTTCCCTCTTCCAACACATCTGATTCAATTAATTATCAACTCATCGTCAAACTCTGATAATGAGGTAAATGCTTCCAGGTGGGATGAAAGAGGGACCAGATTTGGACATCCCTGGTTTAGACCATTAAAAGTAATCAAAAACAAAGGTTATGCAATCCAGTGCTAACTCCTGTGTGTATCATGTGACTAAAAACAGACAGAAAAGAAAACACGGAATGCCTGAAATGCTGTAAGAACTTAAGTGATTTCAGTTATTATCAAGAAAATCATGGAAAAAAGGTTAGATATCAGCTTTTAAATTAAATTCTTACGAGCAATTTGTGTGAAAAGTGAAAAATTATCTTGGTAAGATTTCTTCTATTGTCTAAAAATCAGTTCTTATATCTCACTGAAAAGTTACTTGTTAGGTGATTAAGTCTTATTTTAAGTGCGATGAGATATTCAGAGTAGAAATGAGACAAATACACTTGGTCAGATGTAGATTTGGTCCAGTGTGAGCGGTACAGTTTCAGTCCCAGATCGTCTACACACTCAACCTAATCCGTCCTTACATTTCCAACATTTCCAACCGTACTCATGTTCTGACATCCCAGTAAGTAAGACAACCATCTGCAGGGCGATCACAGACACTCTATGACAGAATCACTTCCAGATTAAATCACCATCGTCGCCACCACAGCAGTCAAATAAAGACACAATACACATTTCATTTGTTCTTCTTTATTTCCTCCAAATACCAGAGGTTCATTATTATAGAAGGTACATTTATCTTCTATATAGATGAGCATATTGTGTAAAATTTTAACATTAATTTCTTTTATCTTATTACTGATGCAGTATTTGTAAAGTAACATCCATGCTCTTTGCCAGTTAATATCTGAGATGACATTGTTCCAAAAAGTTTTCCCTCTTGGAGTAATTTTCTGTCTTTCATAAAATGTGTTTCCATTTCGTCTTCTTCTTCTTTTTTTTTCTTTTTTAAACCAAAAAAAAAAAAAAAAAGCGTTTCTTATATGTTTATTCTTGCATTTAGACAGATATTCATTTCTAGTGCGGTGAAAAAAAAACAAAACGCAGCTCTCCGCCTCCCCGTTGCCATGGTGACTCATCAACTCGGGGCTCCATTGATGCTGCCTTTTTTAGAGTCGCGGTGCACATGCTCAACTCCAGGTGAAACTACTCTGAGCTAATTAACCCAAGTCTTCTGGAACTCTAAACTCCTACCTTATGAAATGGACCCAAGGAGGAAGGAAACATGGTGCAATAGTAGCCTTCAGCTAATTGTGTTTATTAGATAAAAACTCAGAACCAACTGATGCTAAAAAAGAAAAAAAAAAAAAAAATCAAAAAAGGAAAGGACCTGTGCACCGTTGTGGCCACTTGTTTTCCATATTGTGACATCTGCTGAAAAGTGTGAGCTAATTTTAAGATAAGCCAGGTATTTTCAAAGGCTTTAGACCGGTTTACTGGAGTGGAATTGAAGATAGGAGCAGATGGGCCTGCAGAACAACAAACACTTCTTTCAAGGTAAGACAGTTCCCTTTGGTTCAGTGTGCTAATGTTTTTGGCTGTTTTTAATGAGCACTTTGTTGGTCCTTATGACCAGTCCCCATCTGTTTATGTAACTAATAAAAATAGGATTAACAGAGGTGTCAAACACACTGACTTTGATCCAAAATGACACCTTTAATACTCCCTGCAGCTGAATTACAGGTGTACAGGCGTGTATGAGAGAACCTTTGACGTTATATTCTTTTTTTTTTTTTTTATGTTATCACATAAAGACACTTATTATTAACACTTACAGTCCTTTTGGTTTTAATTTGTAATTTTTGGCAAAAACATAATGTCACAGAAAGGTTGGTGCAAATAGAAAAAAAAAGTGGAAAGGCTTGAATATGTGTCTTTTCTTCAACAATGTATATGTATGAATGAATGAACTTTATTTTGGTTGTTCACATTAAAAAAAAAAAAGCTGTACATTTAACAAAATTAAAATTTTTATAACAAAAAAAGGTTTGGGCTGAAGCAGTAGTTTTTTAAAGCCCACCCTGTACATCGCATCAAATGACTCGGCAAACTTTCCAACAATTTAATTAATTTATTTTTCCATTATACTCACATTCCTTCATAGAAATATATAAATTATATTCTTGGGTCAATAAAACAAATCCCTTACTTATTAATGAGACAAATAAATCATTTGTTTGTAAATGCGAATTGATTCTCAAATATTTTACCCGGTAAAATAAAGGTCAAATAAAATAAATACAATTTAATTAGCCACTCAATTGATAAGTATTAATAATTTTACATTTTGAAGTTTTTTTTTGACAGAGCACTTATCAACTTGAATTGATCACTAAGACTAAGATTATGTACGAAATAAACTAAACTGAATGAATTGTTGTGCAGTCACATTATAAGTAGGTCTTAATTTAGTTTAGACCGTCATATTTTGGGGGGAATAATATATCATTTTAGTAAATAAATTGCAAATACTTAATATGCTAGGTAAGTCCTCCTGTTGTTCAACTGAAACGCATCTATAATTTTTATAAATTACACATTTTTATTTATACACCTTAATGAAAATACATTAACTTTGCTGGGTTTAATGTATGGTTCACTGCAGTTGAATAATGGGAAATGTTTTTTTTTTTCATTGTATTAACATTTATACATTCCGTGCCACATGTGGTTGTGTTTTCAGATTATAGTGATATGTTAGGAGAAACCAAGGACAAAACATGTGGGAAAATGCATTATTATTAGTATGGCTACGGGTGTTCTGGTGGTGAGAGGGTATGATGTATGTAAAAAAAAAAAAAAGCTGATGTTTTACATTGTGTGTATTGGTGTTTTTCCAAAAGATGAAAAGTAATATGCGATTCATGACAGCACTTCCATTATCAAAATATTTTATATTCCAGTTTTAGTGCTTGGGTGGATACAATCATAAAATGTTGAAGGAAAGAATCTGCACCATTACATCTCCCTAAAACCTACTGTATTTTGCATCTCTGAAGGTCACTAATGGAAATTCATAGATTAGTTTTCTAAATACATTATACATGTTATTGCTGAACGCGTGACAAAACTGTAAACTATGAAAGTAATGGATCGTGGAGTTAGACTTTTTCAGACTTTCTTTAGACACAACTTGGATTCATCCATTATACCCGTCTATGAGCAAAATACTTCTCAGACTCAGCTTTATTGTCATTCAAACCATGTGATATGATTGAATGAAAAACAGTTCCCCAGGGCACGGTGTATGCAGCATATATAAAATTCAAATAGTAAATAAAATAGAATAAAAAACTACCATAAATCATACAAATAATGTCAAATATGCACAGCATCACTAAAAATAAAATAGAAAAAAAAAAATCCAGAAAAAGCTTTTTTGTGTTTTTAAAAGCTGTAGCCGCATCAGACAGACAAAAACAAATGCAAATTATTTTTTTGGTTTATTCAGGGTTTGTGCAGGTGCTTGAAATCCTTGAAAAATGCGTCTGAATAACACTAAGTATCTTTCCTTTTTTGGGATAAAACTGTGTGTTCTTTGATTTCTGAACTTTTTGCGATTATGAAACACCATTTTAGATGTTTATAACATAATACAATGTACACGATTGGAATAAAAGGTGAAAATAATAATCATGACTATATGTATTTTACCCCAGCGATCAGGTTAAAATAACCCTTAAACATGCTTGAATTTGACCTTGAAAAAAAAAAATGAACCCTGTTTATTGTTAACAAGAAAAAATAATGAAAAAAAAAGGATAAAAGTAGGGAAACTTTACACAATTTGAGCCACTAATGAAATTTCTACAAAAATTGTGAAGCAGCTCAGATGATGATCAGCACTTCCAAGTCTGAGGCCATGATTTGGAAAAGGGTGGATGAGTTACTGCCCCAAATGGGGGTAGTTTTAGCATCGTGGGGTTGTGTTCATGGGTGTGGAAAGGATGGAGCAGGAGTTTAAGAGGCAGATGGGGCAGCGTGGACAGAGATGCAGATGCTGTACGGATCTGTTGTGGTGAAGAGGGAGCCCTGAGCTGAAATTAAAGCTGTCCATTTCATAGTCGACGTCCGTTTCTTGATGTACGATGTGCATCTGGTTAGGAAGCCTCTTGAATGCCTCCTCGGTGTGGTGGGCAACCGGGAGGAGACCCCAGGGCAGACCCAAGATAAGCTGGAAGGATTATCTCTCGGCTTACTTTTAGGATGCCTCGGAATCCCATCGGTAGATCTACAGGAGCAGGTCAGGGAAAGGGAAGTCTGGGCTTCTCTGCTTAGGTCATTAATTTTTTTCTATGGGGTCACATGAGAAACTTTGACGGTTATTAATTTCACCTGCAGTTCTGCTCAATATGTATCTCTATAAAAACAATAAACGAAATAATACAATGAAAATGTGGAGCACAGAATACAACAATTCAATGAATATTAAAACATTTTCAAAAATACGCAAAACCAGCTGCATGTTAACTTTACATGAAAAACCATAAATGCAGCTTTATTTGTTTGCAGGTCTCAGCTCCTTTTTTCTAACTTCAGAGAAGAAATCCATGCCTTGTTAAAAATCTCGGCATTCATGTTAGCTTACATCTTAATGAGCTGAAACTG
>JAPTYQ010000008.1:8272844-8282930 GCA_029814465.1 Ostorhinchus cyanosoma
TGATTTTAAAATGTTGCTCCTCTTATATAAAATTGCGTATTTGGGCGTCTTTGCCAATAACAAACAGGACCAATATGCACATAATATGTAGAGAGGTGTCAGAATCAGAAGATTGCCTCATGGTTGGGAATCCTGGAACAGTAAGGGGTTCGCTGCCTTGCTTAAGGGGATCTCAACAGTGACACCTCTTCAACTACTAGTCCACTTGTATTAACTTGTACAGGATGAGACTTGAACCTGGGACTCTCTGGTTCCTCTTCCATTTGAATAGAATGGAAAAGCCAACCCACGCCTCATAGCAGCCATGGAATAGACGTTTGGAGAAGGTCGACTTGTGACTAAAGGGATGCTGGGTACATTCCCCAAACCAGCCAAGAAATTGCTCACTGATGTACCCTTGAGCAAGGCATTCACCCACCCTTTAGGGACACAACATGGCAGCTCACCGCTTCCAGTGGTGTGATTTTGCATGTTCAGCTAGTGACGGGTTAAACGTAAAGTGTCCATTTTAGTGTGTGTTGCATGTCCGTATTTAAAGCATATACTGAAAAATATAGATTCTTAAACCAGTGGGACTTTTACTTCGCTCAGACATATTTGGCTGATGTTAAGAGGCAGACAGTTCCACACAGAACTTGAATTTTTTACAGACCTTAGGACACACAGAAGGTCAGACTCCGGAAAGAGCAATGAACATGTAGACACGTACAATTAACATCAAATCAGATTAATATGAAAGCGCTATACCTTTAAAAATCAGCTCCGATCTGTACTGGAAGCAGCGAAGGGAGGTCAGCACCCGACTAAATATGTTCAATCTTACTTGTTCCAGTTCAGTTTGCGGACCTTGAGTACTCCTCGATAAGAAACTGTAAAAAAAAAAAAAGGTATTACAATAATTCAGTCGTGAAACCACAAGTGTATGGGTTTGGATCTCTGCGTCCTTAAACGACAAAATAGTTCTGATCTTAGTAATATTTCTCAAATTTAAAAAAAAAGGTGAATCTGATGGTGAAAAGAAAGTGTCTCATCAAAAAGCACAGAAATGTTCTTTTGAATTCTTTTGTGTTTTCTTGCCCTTTTCCCAGCATGCAATTGAATAACTGCAGAAAAGCCCAGTGGACTAAGTTGCTGGTAGTTGCAGAAGTACGTAATCACCGCTCAGGTTTGTCATTTGCTTGAAAAGTCGAGTGCAGATTGCGGCAGATATTTTGGCGGGCTGCATCAATAAAATCACAGATGTTACCTGCCAAATATCACTTTGGTTTCAAACACAAACTGCCAATGAGAACGTCCTCTAACAGTTTATTTAGGGCCCTAAATTTAAAGTTTATAAGCCTACCCTGGAGCTTTATTTAACATGAGCGTGCTGCCAAATGCGATCTCAACTCACAGAATATGTTGTGTACGTGCGGTTGTAAAGCTTGTCATTTGTATGGTTGTGATCTTGGGCTATGTATAACTGTGGGAAATGTCATTTGTGTAATTGTATATTTTAACCTTATGATAACGCCATATCGTTTAGGATTAATGATGGCTCCGCTGGGCTTTACAACCAGCATGTGTCAACAAAGGCAATTAGAAATAATATAATCTAATATAATGCTGTCAAATGTCCCCATAAAGTAGCTTCTACACACATTTATGAATAAATTACGTAAAATATGATGATTTCTGTTTGGTAGATTGTGTTTGGGGTTTGGACCATTGGCAAAACACACCTTTAAGACATTTATTTATTTATTAATTAAAGCTATAATAATTACATTTTCACATCAGGCTCATGTTCTATGTTTTGTTGTCTTATGAAGTTACACTATGTCAAAATAAAATTCAATGAAATCTACAATTTAAGCAAGTGGTTCCAGGCACAACAAGCCCCGCCCCTCACAAACATTTTACCTGATTTTACCAAATTTAGTGACCTTGACCTTTGACCTACATTCACCAAAATTTAAGGGGATCTATTCTGGAACTACCTCGCACCTTTTCTGAAAATTTCATGGAAATTGGTCTAGTAGTTTTTGCGTAAAGTTGCTGACAAACAAACAAACAAAAAAAACAACAACCAAAAACGATACCCTTATGGGGGGGCGGGGTAATAAATCTAACAGCCTGTTTTGTTTGGTCACCTACCAAATTTGGATGTAACGTTACTTTATCTTATGAAAATCTACATCACTGAACATAATGTTAATTTGTTTGATCAGCAGATATGATTTTTGCACATCAAATACATTTTCATCAGCAGTGGATCGTTGTGCACAATTCCCATGATCCAGAGCTACTTCTTAAGGTCTTATCTTTTTTTTTTTTTATTAGAAGACCCCTAGTGGAATAAATTACACATTGTGCATTTCACACAATAACAAATTGTCTTGTAAACGCAATCGATTTTGGCTCAATGCATTTTCTTATTTGTTGTAGTGTTTTTACCAAAATGCTGACGAGTCTTTAGATGAACTGCATTAGGAAAATTATGGCAGTAAAACTTAGAACAGTAAGTTTCGTATTTAACGTAGCCTCGCAGCTTTGACAAATAATTATCTCAGCAAAACCCAATCCGAATAAAGACGTTTTGGTGGGACATATTTATAGGGTTTTGAGCGCACAAGCCATTCCCCTTGAATCTCAGTCAAACCAAGACAACATTACAAAGCTATGAATCACAGTCCAACTTCCAGAAACTCTGTGGTTTGTGCCAGAATGCTTTTCAGTGCCAACAATAACCACCCTTGATCTATCAAAAATGGAGTTAATTCACTGTGGAGTGCAAACACTTCCCAAACAATCATATGCACCAAATTTGGAGCTTAACTGAAAAGAATGACATTGCTATGCCCCTTTTTCTAATTTTTCTGTTCGATTATCCCAAGTCTTTTTGAAATGCCATTTTCTCGCTGGTGTATGGATGTGTATTCACTCAGAGAGAATAGGCGCCTATTACACGCTTTCAGAGGCTGTGACAGCAGCCCTCAGTGAGGAAGCCAAACACTTCACAGCTCAGACAATGTAACCGGGTAGACACACACATGCACATGCACTCGCAGAACTAAACACACACCAACCTACTGACACAATGCACATCGACGAGATGAAAGGGCCAATTTATCAAACCACCAGCTAAGGCAGGCCTGAGGACGTGGTGCCAACACTGGCCTGGAGAACGAGGGCAGACTGTGCCTTTTTGTGTCCGTAACATTGTGTGACTTTCTTCTTTTATTCTTTGCCACCACAGAACAACAGTAAAGTTGTTCCTCCCAACATAACGCACACTGTTGCCTTTAGTTCATTTTCCAAATTAGAATGCAACACCTTCGACGCTGACACTTGCTGACTTGAAAATCTGCGCTTTGGTGTCAAGATGAGAGAGAGTGTTCATGTTTTTGTGAGAAAGAAAGATGGAATGGGAAAAAGAAAACAAAAAAAAAGAAGGAGGGAGGAGGGTAAAGATGGCGCTGGGGTCTGTCCCATGCTATTTCTCATCGCGCTGCAAAATCGATGTTCATTTTCACAGCTTTACAGCATTTACAAGCCCAAACGAATCCACTATTAGAGAAATGAAAGAGCTCCAGAGCAGGAAGGAGGATATATTTAATGAAAAGATTACTTGCCTTTATATTAAAATATATATACAGTAACTCAAAGAGATAGAGATTCTTTGGATATGACATCTGTAGAAGTGGTGTGATGGATTTAGAGCGCTCCTTTTCATAAAATGATCATTGTCTCAATGCATAGTTTTAGTTTAATAAAACTGTCTAAATGTTCAGACTTATAAATGCAGGCAAGAAAAAGAAACCTTGAAGGCACGGTGAATCATTATTACAATAAAACATATTGAAAAGCAACTTAATATCAGGGACATTGACATTAAAAAAAGAATCCTTCAAATAACAGTATTGGTGATATTAATGTTATTACTGATGCTGACCTTTTCGCTTTATAGGGCGCTCACAGAAATACATTTCAACCTTTAGTGTGTTATTGGAGGATATAGACTTCATTACTTTTGTGATTTTTTTTTCAATTTTTTAAATTGTCATGAGTCAATGAAGTTACCATATTTGGTTCCTTATCTAGAAGTGGCAAAAAAAAAAAAAAATCCAATAGGTATATAGAAAAAAAAAACAAAAACACATGGGAGGTGAAAGGAATATGTATTTTAAAACATAAGAGCTGATACAAGACTTTATCACTAAATAAAGAAATCCAAGTAAAATCACTTAAGAAAAGTTAAATCTAGAGGAAAAAAAAAAAAAAAAAAAATCATTTGGGAACTGCCTCAAAAGTTAGCACTAGCGGGTCTTTTATGGGTTACATTGAAAAAGTAAAGTAATCTAGAAACAGATATTAACTACAAGGGCAACAGCAAATCAGCGGAGATTAAACTGATACACCAGATTTTATTTCCACTCATCTGCTAACTCCCGAGCTGAGGGAGTGTTTATATTTAGCTGTGAATATGTGAGTGTTTATGTGTGAGGCAGAACATTTCAATCGTTAGTCCTCTGATTTTGTGATGTCGACTTCAGTGCGGTGCATCTGTTGGGTTTTGGCTGCCGGTACACTGGCCCCGGTCTGCTTGATGCGGCTCCAAGGTCCCGGGGCAGCCTGCTGATAATGCCAGTTGGTGGCAGCCCAAGCGGGATGGGCTGCCCATTTTACTGTAGTTGAGAATAAAAAAAAAAAAAAAAAAAAAGGAGTATAGCCAGCTCCAAGAACTACCGTCCCAAAAGTATTTACAAAACAGATATGTCTTTGCTTGTCCACTTAGAGGTCGGAAAAGAACCACTAGGACACAAATACAGACTGTATGTGACTATATTTTACTATATTTGCCTTTTTTTTAATCTATTGTATGTAAAGCGTCTTTAAGTTCCATGAAAAGCACTATATAAAATTAACTTATTATTATTAGTATTATTATATGTGGAGTGTATGTTTATACCACTAGCAAAGAAAAACATGTGGATATGGGCAAATATGTGTTCTCTTCAGGAAAATATTAGATTATGAACAGGTGAGCTGTAACGCCGAGATGGAGATTTGATTTCCAGAGCATCAGCAAATCTCACACTTCCAGCTCAGATCAATTACAAACGTCCACATTTAGCGGACAGCTGACACCGAGAAGGACATAAATCAGAATTAATGTTATCATGTCACCACCCTGAACACCAAAGGGAGAAATAGCAAATAGACCAGTCATATATCTTCTTTTAAGAGTTTACTCATACTGAAAACATGTCCCTGTCGTTAATGATGTTTAATGTCTTATCTAAGCAACTTAATGTAATATAATATAGAATATTGTTCTTACTTGAATTGAAAAGTCTGCAATTTTGCATAAAGGCTTTGCACAAGAAAATAGTCAGAATGGTTTTAAAAGTTCGTCATTTCATTCACACAAACATTATCATTAAGTTAATACATGTTAAATTAGTTGAAATGAACCTTTTCTTTCTTGTTGCACCAAATTAAAAAAATAAAAAATCCTAGATGAAAGTGCTTCTGCGTGACTTAAACCTACCGTACGGTGATGATTGACAGTGAGGTAGACAGATCTATGTCACTGACCCTGTACAAACTGTCATCACATGTCTGGGCCATATTTTTACTCTTGTTGTTAACGGAAAAGTGCGTCTACAGAGTTCTGATATAAATACGACGGCATCCTTTTAGAAGATTTTAGATCTTAGAAACTCAGATTACATTTACATTATATTTTTACCTGTCTATATTTAAGAACATTTTAGGAATATTTTGCAAGAACATGGGAAGTACACTTTAGGATTTTAAATAAATCACTGCATTTTGCACCGAACAGAGACATCTTAACCACAGTTAGGCAGTTGTGGCCATCTAGAGGAGAGTCCAATACATTGCAGATTTAGGACCAGATTTCAACATATAATGAAGTTAAGGGGGTGAAATATTAAAGCAGGAACCACTTTCAGACCAATGTGAGCTCAAGTATAATTATAGGCATAATAAACCTTTACATGATAATCCAAAATTTCCACCTTGTTTTACTGTGAAAAAAGTCACATTACATTATGAAAATATGAATAATGTGCAATTTTAACAATATTAGGCCTTGATGTTTCATTTCTCCACATGCATTACACAAGCATGTGGTAATAGGCATAATATTGTTAACATTTTTGAATTTGGAACTAAAATAAGAACAATTTCTACAATACTATGTGTCTGTGTAGCCTCCTAGTAGTGTATTTATTTTATTTTATCATCTCCTGGGTCGGTTTTTATGCACTTTTATTGGTTTTTATGCACACGCACACACCTATGTATGTAGGTAGGTGACTTTTTTATAGAATTATGTGTTTTTTCTAGTATTTTTTTCTCTGACTCTCTGAACGACCGTACAAGAATTACTACGTGTATTTGCACGAATAGCAAATAAACTTTTGAATCTGTAAGTTTATGTTAATTAATAATAAGCTGTGACATAACATTGTTGAAACGGCACTTGTTTTTCTCAAGAAATTTCAGGTTGTACGTTATCATTCAGGTTGTGCATGTTTTCATAACCTAATTTGAGTTTTTCACACTAAACAATGTGATTTTTATGTAAAGATTATTATAAATATTATTCTACTGGTCCGGCCCACTTGAGATCACATTGGACTGTATGTGACCCCTGAACTAAATAGAGTTCGACCCCCTGTGTTCCATAAAACCATCTGTGGGCTATTGTAGGATTCATTCATTAACACAAGATGTCACTAGAGTGCTTCTATTTACACTCTGGGGTGTTACATGAGGACTCCGAGCTTGAAAAAGTGAGACGGTGAGAGTGAAGTCAAGACCTCTGCAATATTTTATGATGCACAATCAGCTGAGTGCTTCCATTTAAAGCACCGTTAATTAAATTTATGGCGAATTGAGTTTACACAGTTTTCTTTACTGAAATCACTTTGAGTTGATTTACTCCATCTTTTCCACTTGGTTGCCCATAATTAGATCCAAATGACTCAGTCCTCATTACAGATGTCTCTGTGGAATTTAAACACTTGTGTTGACTTGCTTTGCATCTTCATGTGTGTATGCGCCGAGAGGAATATAATTATTTGAACGTTACATGAATGCATTTAGTGTCGGTGTGCTCTGCGGTATGTCGTTTTCTCCGTGTTGGTTACTGAACATGCTTTTGCAGTGTGTCACTAATAAAGTCAGCCATGTGAAGTACATTGCTTTCTGGCCAAAACTTTGTATGACTCATGATTGAGCTCCTCTTTGGCTCTTTTTGGGAGGTGGGGTCAACTAAATCCCTTAAACCCCACTTTCTACCTCATCACATCCCAGTCCTTCCACTCCCCAAATCACTCCATAATTTTGCCTTCATTCCAGAGGATCTTATCTGGTTCATTTTGGTGAAGCTAAATCCGAATACTTTAAGGAGGCCGTGCATTTTTTCCATAAGCACCATATAATAGAGACGTCCATACGCATTCGTTATATAAGCACACACAAATAAATGCGTGCACTTACGAGGTACAGTCCAGTGTGAATACAGACATGCACACAGCTGACTTTGACTTTACACATTAATCTCTCCATGATCATTTCCAAACATGTTGAACTATAAGCTCTACCTAAGCTCTGTGAATTTCCATTCCTTGTGTATCCATGCCGCTCCGAACAATGACATGATCCCCAAATGGCTTTATTTTAAATCCCCAGAAATCCGTAACAACCACCGGCATGAAAGTAAAGCAGGGTAACCCATTCCAACAAACCATTATTCTCCTTCTTCTAAACAAAAGGGACTCAGCTTTCCAACTAACAAGAATGAACTCATGGTTTTGTGGTTGGAACTGAACAAAAACATTTACAGGGTCCGTATGCTGCGGGGTCTCTGTTATAGTCGCAACCATGTACTCTTTAGAAGAGCGCATGTGTTCTTTTAATGTTGTTTGTGTTTTGACCCGGGCTCAGTAATGTCTTCTCAGGCAGTCTCTCGGTCTTGTCAATGATTATGTTTGTGGTTTGAGGATCTACCTGCATGAGGCCCACATGGTCTCAAAGGGGTTTGGCTGTACAAGTGTTGAGGAGGGATCCTTGATTTTTTTTTTTTTTTGGAGGGAAAGGTACTTCAACATTGACAGCCATGAATCAGGTCTACATAAATATGTCAAAATAGTAATAAAACATTAAAAATATGATAATAAAAGAAGAAAATTCTGAGAAGTACTGGCCACAGGTTGGGCTTGTGCATACTCCTCACCTTGTTCCTGTAAATCAGCCAAATGGACAGTTTGGCCTGAGCAAACAGAAAATTTAATATCACACTAAAACTGTTTAAACAGACACTCTTAGAGAAATAGAGGTGGTGGCTTGCAAAAGCTATCAAACAGAATTACCTGTGAGAGCTGCTAACCTCGCCGTACAGTGTGTATGTGTATGTGTGAGTACGAAGACTGTTATTCCACTAATTCAATATCCATCATTTCCTACGGTTTTTCTCCTCCAGTTCTGGCGTGTTTTGCTAAGATGTGATCGACAGCCGAGGCAGCTCTCCCTCTATGATGTCTGTTTGCGTGTTTTGCAATGGCTCAGCGGGATCAGTGTTGGTGATTTATGTCTCTCAGGTGACACGTAGACAGGCGTCTTGTGTAAAATGTCAAATGATACAGAGATTAGGCTCGGTGTAATTTGGAGCGTGTGTTATGGTTCAGCGGTGCCTCTCAGGTGAATGTGTGTTTAAGGTATCTACGGGTCGGCCTACCTGCTGCTCCACATCTATCACAGCTGTTTGCAAGAATCACACAGATTCATCATGTGAGCAGACTGCTGACCCCACTGTCACATGAACACTCTGCTACGTGTCCTGTGGTATCACTATATATATATGTATGTTGTTTTTTGTTTTTCAGAAAACCTTATTTACCACCTTACTTTGACCTGTCCTCTAAATGTGTAACCACTGTGCAGCAACTTCTATAAAAGTTGATTACATAAAGAAAATATTGTCGGATTGTGCCGTTTATGCTTTGTTTCGCTAAATTGTGTGTGTTCTCATGCATGCATGTGCGCATATGACCGAGTGCACATGCAATCAGTCTCGCTCCTCTGCACTTTGAGCTTCTGTGTGCATGTATCGGACATATAAGCCAGGTGCGATGTGTGTGTTCTGGTCGGCTAATGAAAATGTGTTCCTTACTGACGTGGTATTTGGAACAAGGAACTTTCTGGAGCGGGATTTTTTAGCAAGACATGTGTCATCAGCTCGGGACAGGGTGGGGAGGAGATTTATGGAGTGCTGAGACTGTCATAGGCCTTCCTCGTGTTGCTAATGCTCGTCGTGTAGGTTTGGAGATCAATGCTATTCATAAACACATATACACCTACTGCACGGGCAGATACCTGCATGTGTATTCAGATACACAGATGATTTTTTTTTCTTTTTTTTTTAATTTCTTCACAAATGCACACTTTGCATGACCACACACAGAGAAATGTGAATATTTCCAAGCTCTCAGGAAAAACAGCCCTTCTGTCTACACGTCAGTAACACATTCTAAATTAACAGACAGGAAAAGGGAGGGTTGAAATATATTTGATATTACATTAATTTATAGGCTGCAGATGGACGTTTAAACTGTTACCAGTCACACTTAGGGCCCAGATTAAAACAACAATCTATACTGCGCCCAAGTGCACCAGTATCCAGAGCCAAGACCTGCCACAGACCAAAGTCTCACCAGAGACCAGGGTGTCATTGTTATTCGATGATGCAATAGGGAGTTCTACATCCAAATGACCAACCTGATGGGTATTCTACTCATAGTTAACATGAATTTAACTCAATTTTAACCATTTTCTGCTATCTTCTATAGTCGCAAAATTATTCAGACCATCAAAAGTCCTCAAAAAACAACAAACAACAAACAAAATGGACAGAAAAGAAAACATGGAATGCTTTAAAGCACTGTTTTTGTCAGTATAATGCCATAGATATTGATGCAAGATCTTAAGTGATTGTAGTTATTATCAAGAAAACATGGAAAATGGTTAAAAAATCAGCTCTGAAATTAAACTCTTCTGAGATATTGTTGTTGT
>JAPTYQ010000008.1:8418308-8429063 GCA_029814465.1 Ostorhinchus cyanosoma
CTATCTATCTATCTATCTATCTATCTATCTATCTATCTATCATCACTAAGGCTGGCAGTGTGAACGGAGCCAAAGTCTTCATGTCGCGTATTCTAATACACATCCAGTGATTATAATAGTATTCGAAAACACTGGAAATGCAGGCAAAATAAACAAATCAGACCCTGAGAGACAGAGTAACTCTCTCTCTGTGGTGTGTAGTGTGTTTGTGGGTGTGATTTGAGTGTTTTATTGGTCGGAGAGTGAACGTGAGAATGTCCGTGTGTGACGTACGTGGTAGAGAATCACGTCCAACACCTTCTAGTTATTGTGTACTAATAGAAATACTGTAGTCATTTCAGTGTCATTTTGTCAACGAAAACACAGTTCTAGCACCCTCTAGGGTGAGATGAGGGACATTTTTTACCATCTACATAGAAAATCACTCCTCAAAATATAAAAAAAAAACAAACTAAACAAATAAGCTATTGTGATTCAGACCAGACTCTTGTTCTTATTCTGACAAAAGATGTCAAGATGCAAAGAATAAGACAAAGGTTTAAAAAGTCTGACACACACAGCCTGTCTGTCTGTGTTTGTGGAACATAATGCATCCTGTCCTCATGTGTGCGGAGCCTCTTGAGACAGAAGATGATCAGTGTGTAGCAGAAACGTTGATGCCGGTCGACAGCGTTCCCACACAATGTCTAACAAAGACAAGACTTCCTGAAAAACTAACATATGTCACTGTCTGCTTGGATGTTGTTTTTTTTTACCATGTTTTTTGGTTCCTTTTGTGTTTCTGCATTTTTTTTTTTCTTTACTTCGTTTAATTTCGCCTCCAAAAATGATCTCGACCCAGTCTGAGAGTTTAGCGCTTTGCTTTTGCTTTAGCCACAGCTATGAGCAACAACAGCCCCCGCTTTTTTTTTCTAAACCAGCCTTTGTAGCTTCACCGCAACAGTGTCCAGCTGAAGCCAACGCCGCCGCCGCCGCCGTCGATAAACCAGTGAAAAGTTTGGGTTCAACTCGATGTTGATGAAAACACAGAAACATTTCAACTGCAGCAGCCGAGTTCAGTTGTGCTTGTGTTCAGCCTCCTGTGCTTTTGATGCCTTCATGTTTCATCCCAGTGGAATGGATACCCAACCTGGGGCTGATAGACTGAAAAAAAAATAAAAAAAAAAGACTCAACACAGCCAATAAGCGAATAAAAGAAGCTCATTGGACTATGTATAAAGAGAAAAAAAAAACACATGAACTGTACAGGAGAACTACTTGTTATGTTTATCCATGATGAGTTCGTGAAGTGTAAATGGAAATGCCATAATTCTATTTAATTCCCAAATGCCACTTTGTTCAATATTAATCTTTTAACACATTTTTATTGGTATATTCTCTATAGCCAGCACATTAAGTGACAAAACAGCAGTGAAAGCATATTGCCTGTACAGATGTGGGCCGTCGTGTTGTATCTTCATGAAGGTAGTTAACTGTTTCGTCTAAAATGGTGTGTTTTAAGTGTCGCTTGTGTATATTGTGATATTGTTATTATTAATGACAATGTCAGGTATTACAGTGGGGATAAAAGGAACAAAAATGATGCTCAGGGGAAAGTTTTAACCCATAAAGACCCAAAGAGCCACTACTGATCATGTTAAATATCTGTTGATGCACTAATCTGATCACTACATGTAAATAATTATTTTAAAATGCAGTTTTTCAGCTTTTCAACAGCATCGCATGTGTCTTTTTTTGGATGTTCAGGCCCTGTACTGAACGTGAAAACTCCGTCATCTGATACAACACTGATTCAACAGTGAAAACCATGGAGTTGGATCAATGACAGTGAATGGAGACACTTGGTTTATGTTCAGTTGATGGTAGATTTGACTGAAAAAAGTCACTTTTTCTTCAATTTTCTCTATTTTTCATATAATACACTGCAAAAAATATAAATATTACCAAGTGTATTTTCCTCATTTCGAGTCAAAATATCTCATCACACTTAAAATCAGACGTAATCACCTAAAGAATAACTCTTCAGTGAGATATAAGAGCTTATTTTTAGACAATAGAGCTTGAAAAATCTCATTTCAAGAAATTTTACCATAATTTTCACCTGTTCCGTTGGCAGATTTTTAAAAAAAATTCAAGCAAAAAAAAATTTAAAAAAAATCTTGAATTAAGCGAAATAATAATAATCTGCCAATGGAACATGTGACAATTATCTTGCTAAGATTTCTTGAAATAAGAATTTCCAGATTTATTGTCTAAAAATGTGTTCTTATATCGCACTGGAAAGTTACTCTTTAGGTGATTACATCTTATTTTAAGTGTGAAAAGATATTTTGACTAGAAATGAGAAAAATACACTTGGTAAGAATTAGATTTTTGCAGTGTATTATATCCAAAATAGAGAATATTGAAGACTTTTTCTATAAAATGTAATTTTTCCTCAACTTTAATCTGAGCTTTTATAAACATGATCAATAAATTAAATAGGGGATATGCATGATTTTCACTGAAAAAATACTAAATGCAGAGGATAATATGATAATAAATAGTGATGAATTATTTAAAAAAGGTTAAGTCTACAGACAAATTCATTCGGGAGCGTTTAAAAAAGTAGCACCGGGTCTTTATGAGTTAAACCTGCCACACTATGCTCTGTTTGTATAATGGTTTTTACAGTATGTGACTTGTTCATTGAAGAAAGACCTCTTTGATTAATGACGACAACGTAAGGGAGTGAAGATTATAATAAGATTCTTTGAGATACGAGCGCATTAATGTGGAGCAGATTAAACTACTAGATAACCTGTGTGCCAAAAACATGTCTCTATAGGAGAAGGTGAGATATAAAACTTGTCGGCCAAGTGTTGATGTAGTATTAATTTCGCTATGTAAATTCTCATGTGCCATATATTTATTTATTTATTTCTGTACTATTTGAGAAAGTGCAGCCAGTCCAGTTTACACATGTGGTGTCAGCAATAAGCTCAGATATGTAAATAATGCTGTTTTGTTTTTTTTTTAAATAGAGCAATATGATGTCTTCCTAAAATTAAAAAAAATATATATATATATTTGACGTCTGTAGAGTCTTGGTACAGACCTCGTTCATTCGCTTTGACTTCGGGGTTGTTTTCACTGAATCTGCATTGATGTCTAACGCTGCATGATGGGAGTGTAAACAAAGCGAGCGCCAGATGACAAGAAATGAAATCCCCCGATGAACAAAATCAGATCTCAATTGTGCTGCTGAGAGGGAACAGTCTGTTTCTTATCTTACTATTTATGTCTTTACATCTGATTATTTACACATTAATTGAAATAACTTGTTTTATCCCACCCCTTCAAAGCAGATTTTTCCACTCGGAGTCTGGGAAGAAGATTCCCCTTCTGCCTTCAAAGGATAAATAAAATATGTGACAAAGCTGATGGGGTGCGTTTGGATTGTTATGTCTGCATGTTGTTGTTCATATTGTTGTGGAACTGGATCCACGCTGAGCCTCTGTTATGAGTTCATGTGAGGCCGACACTGGGGTCTCCTTTTTTTTTTTTTTTCTTCCTCTTAGTCACACGTATATTTGTAAAGATAACTATAGTGACTCTTCATCCTGTTGTTGTGATGTGTAGTAATGTGACCAGTAATACTCTCCAATTTAGCCTCAAGGATGAGCAAAATTAAACCGAAAAAGTACTTCCTAAAAATGAAAGTGGATCCTTTTTTGGGTAAATAATAGTATGACTTCTATTAAACAAAAGCATTTCACTATGAATGTGTAACTAATACATGGTTGCCCATAACTAATCGGTTCTTCTTAATCAAAACAAGAGCTTTGTAATTTCATTAAAGGGAAAAGTGCATTGTTTGCAGCAGTTTTGAGTTCAGCTCCAACACAAAATGTGCAAAATATTTATCTGCCTTTGTGACTGAGGTTTTTAATTACAGTTCAGTCAAGTGCATGTCAGAATCCATTAGGATACAACAGGCCACCCTCACATTTTGGCCCAAAAACTGGTCAACCGTTAATAATTTTGCTCTTTTGTTTTCAGTTGGTTTTAATGTTCGACATGTCTTCTCAAATACGCTTGTGCCGTTTATCAGAACCAGAGGAATGTTGTCACTTTGGAGCGTCACAGATGTAAAGTAAGCGTTAATCCTTTATAGGGCGCTCATAGAAATGCTGTGAAAATCAAAATTACAACCTTATTCTGTTATTGGAGGATATAATAAGACTTTATTACTTTTGTGATTTTGCTTTTTTTTATGTTATTGTCATGGAGAAAATCAATCTCGATGAAGTTACCATATTTGGCTCCTTGCCCATAAAAAAAAAAAATGTGTATATATAAAAAGAGATACACAGAAGAAGAACACATGTGAGAGGAACATGTATTTTAGAGAATTACAACAACATACGTGCTGATACAGACACCTGTCAATCAGGGGCGTAGCCAAGTGGGGGGCGGGACAAGTTCTGCCCCTCTGTGAAATCCCCTGGTTGGACAGTTTTTCTGCCTCCCCTCCAAAAAAAAACCACATATGACATTTTTCATTAGTACCATTACTTCATGGTACCAAACAAAGCAGGTCCAGTCACTATTCATGCAGAGGTGGACCTTACAGACCCTGGAGACCACATCGGACCTGAAATTGTTGCCTCACTGGAACTGTTGCTGCCACTAGTCGCTTTTCCATTGAACCTCAAATTGTGCAAATATAACTTAAAATTCACCAAATGGAAAAGTGATAATTTCGACAAAAGCCTTGTTTTTTGATTAAAAGTTTTTGCACCAGCAAGAGGTGGTTTTTCAGACATAGCGCAAATGGTATATTACGCAAAAGTGCAATAAAAAGACCTTTTTTTTTTTGCAACTACAGTCAGGTGAATTAAAAAACTGGTGAAGAAGAAGAGTTTTAACAGTAACATGGTGCGGTATGTGTGGACACACCAGGAAACCACATCATTTTTTAATTTAGTACAGGATACAGTGGTAATATATAAAAAATAATGAATATAACTGTAAAACATGATATTTCCGTTCGTCGCCATGTTTATGGAATGACTTCTCGTGTCATCTCGCGATAATAAATAAACAAATTTGTGATTTAATGAAAAAACAAACATTACGCACTTCTGTTTTTTTTCGACATTTAGTAAATATCGGTAAAGTTCTGCGCAGAAATCCAATGGAAAAGCAACGACTATCTTCTAATATGTGCAGAAATGACCAAAAATAGTCACTTGTACGATAAAGGGGTTAACTCACGCTTTTGGGTGAATAGTAGCTTTTTTTTGACACAGAACGTGACATACTTGAATGGACATTTTCTGCAGCGTTGACAGTCCGGCATGCCTGGAACACTTGTGTGTGAGTGTGTGCATGAACGGTGTACAGTAGATCTATCAGAGCCTGTTCATAAGGCCAAAAAAAGTCAGTGATGACATTCTGACAGATAATGAAGCTCGGTTCAAATCACAGGAGCAGAAAAGAGGAGGAGTGAGTGAACTGAAAGACAGCAGAAGACGTGAAGAAACACCTCAGCACCTGTGGGAAAGGTCACTCTCACGCTAACAAGCTGCTTTGTTCCGTAACACAGAACTCCTTTCTTCCTCCACACCCCCCTCCCCCCCCTTCTCTTCTTTCTGCTCCAAACTTGTTGCTACAATTGTTTTAACTTACCAAGTTTTGAAATTCCTCGTACTTTCGCCGCTTTCTCTTTCCATTCCACTTCCTCCACACCCTTCCTGCTCTTTCACTGCTTGTTCTCTAAACAGGAAAAAAAAAAAAAAAAAAAAAGTGGCCAACGTTACCTTTCCACAATTTCTGTTCTGTCTGAGTTAGAGACTGCCAGAAAGAAAAAGAAAAAAAAAAAAAAAACACTCTGGTATTGATTGGTTAAAATGTTTATTCCTACAAATGGGACCAAATCAGTATACCACTATGCTGCCTTAGTGTTCCAAAAATATTTTTATTGGCAGTGGTGTTTGGCAGAACCTCTGAAACTTCAGTGCACTTATTATTGTTAAATTTACAATTGCGTGCTTGCATATAATGCATCAAACATGCAAATCCAAGAAGAGGCTCTCGGAATCAGAGAAAGGTCAGACCTGTCACAATTTTTTTTTTGCAATATTACTATAATATTCACATACACTGATGCATGATAGACTTAGAGTTTCCTCATGAAAAAGTAACCATATAAGAGAAATTTAGCCTCATAAATCTGTGCGGAAGTCTATTAAAATGACTGTCATCAAAAAACTGCCAGCATTTAACCACATTTATCCAAATCCAGATCCATTATGTGTATTAAACCATATCCTGTGTGCAATAAACAATAGGATTAAGCACAGATGCACTCTTAAAAATATAAATACTTAAGATAATACACGCAGGATCCTTCTGGTTTTAGTCTGAACAGGTGTATGGATCTGATTTCAATCACTTGATTCGAAGTAGATCACATGTAATTCCGTGTGCAGACTGAGGAAAACCACGGCATTTAGTAAATCTTTGAAGAGGAAACATGGTGGAAACTGTAGGATTTGTCTTTCTGTGTTTTGGCCACACTTGATTTATTGTGCTCAAACCCAGTCTTGGAGACTGTCCTTTAAATCAGTTTTTTTTCCCCTTTTATTCTGCTGCCCTGCCTGTTGGCTTTGGCACAAACGCCCACTCCGTTTATTTGACCTCAGCGTGATTGACAGGCCTGTGTTGTGCGTGCCGCTGGACCTCCCCCAAGCGCGGCCCAGAATGCTACAGAAAAACATAACGTTAAGCCTCTGAGACTTGAAGCGTGTGGTTTGACTTAAAATGCCACTTCTGATCACTTTGGGTAATTTTGAAAGGGTTATTGTGCGCCGTTTTTCTAAGATCTGAAGCCACGGGCGAATAAATGACGCTGTGTCATTCATCCCCGTCGTAACTGTTTTTAAATGTAAACAGGAGCAGGAACAGGCTCGTGCAGGGTGAAACAAGGATAGAAGACACAAAACACAAGAGCTTTGACTTGAGTCTGTTCTACAATTAACAGAAAACACATGTTAGAAACCAGGGGGGGAAAGAAAGTGCAAATCTATTCATCTCTATTAAACTGAAAACATTAATTACTTAAATCAATTCCAAAGGGACTAAACATATTTACTAAAGCTACATTCATCATTTTTTTTAGCTGAAATGTAATGTTTTTTTACGTGGTTGTTCACATTAGACATCAGACTCACAGATGTGTGTGTTCATGGAAGTAAATATGGATCTCTCTGGCTCCGCCCCCTCCAGTGCAGAACTGTGAGGTTGCATTTCACTGATGTAAAACTTCAATGAAATGTGACATGACTATTCAGATTAAAGTCACATCACAAAACATCAGATATGTATTCGATTTAGGATCATGTATGAAAGTGATCAGGGTCTCATTTGAAAAAAAAAAATCAGATTGGTGCAGTTCAGACTTTTATTAAACGGGTCATATTTAACTAAACCCACTTTTATTAGTATTTGGTTCATTTATTTGTGTATTTGGACCCTAATTGTTTGAAAAGTTAGCATTTGAACCCTCCAGGTGCTACATATTCATTTTGGCAAAAAAAAAAAAAAACAATCAAGTGGATTCCTACAATCTGTTTTTATTTCCTGCATTAACGAACACAGTCAACAACCTGGAAGAGGTGATAAATGATAATAAATGATATATTTTTGCCGAAGAAGTAACTTATTCTCCTGTTTTCCTCTGTTGTGTGTATTTACTCTGAGTTTTTATTAACATCTACATGATCATTGAATTAAATATAGAAAAATACATAATTTACACTAAAAAAAGTTAGGATAATATTACAGCAAATGATGATAAACCACTTAAAGATTAAATATAGAGGAAAAATTCATATTGGAAATGCCACTTAAGTACCTCTGTGTCTTTATGGGTTAAAAGGGGGGTTAATAATTAGCAGTAATATCCCATTATTACTGCAGATCTTTCAACTTTCCGCAGTAGGAAGGAGTCCAGATGTTAGCACTAACATTAATGGTGTCCCTGAACGCCACAGTAGTGACACTGAACCTGCATGTTCTGTAAACCACCAGGCACAGAGGCAGCTACATGGAATTCACAGTTCGTTTTTATTACAGTCACCTGCGCTTTGCCTATAGAGACATAAAAATGTCTGTTATGAAAAATAAGTGCCCTATAAACCTCTATGGCCTCCTCTATGCTGGAAAAATAACTAAGTTTTTGCGCAGGTACTGAAAAAAAATGTGAGATACTTGAACTTCACTTGCATGTTTCCACTTTATGTTACATCATAGTTCGGTTCTTACTACACGACAGGAAGGGAGTCATTTAGAGTCTAAACTGTTAATGCATGCACATTAAGGAAAAGTTTGTACATTTCTGTGTTTGGAGTAAAGCTGTGGACAGTTTGAATGTGGAGCTCCATGAACGTCCAAACATTTAAAAAAGTTTAAAAAGAAGAAATATGGAACTGAAGGTGTTTGACTTTCTACTGCTTACATTCTATTGCTTTCCTCTTTAAGTGTATGTTTATGCTCAGTATATCTGCGTACGTTACTGTGCAAGAGTCCTACACCCACTGTAGGTTTGTTGGTTTAGGAAAGTTCTAATGACCACATATAGGCATTTCTCAGTCTGTATTCAAATCTAATCTGGAAATATGTGAAGTACAGTTGTGGAAAAAATTATTAGACCACCCTTGTTTTCTTCAATTTCATGTTAATTTTAATGCCTGTTACAGCTATTGCTACTTTTTTTTTTACAAATATAATGATAACAACAAAAATAGCTCATGAGAGTTTAATTTCAGAGCTCATATCGATCCATTTTCCATGTTTTCTCGATAACTAAAATCACTTCTTCCAACAATATCTGTCATCGTACTGACAAAAACGGTGCTTTTATTCATTCTATGTTTTCTTTTCTGTCTGTTTTAGTCACATGATACACACAGGAGTTAGTATTTGATTGCATAACCATTGTTTTTGTTGACTTTTGATGGTTTAATATTTTTTTCCACAACTGTATGTACAGCAGTAAAAACAAAAGTTTCAGTCAAAAATGTTTAGATTTACTATGTTCTCCCTTTGCACTTAAACACATTTGCTCAGATAATATGTGATTTATTGCATTTATTTTCTAATTTTTTTTATCCCAGATGTCATTCAACACATGTCGGATGTTCCAAACTGTCACACACTAAATCATAGCTTTAACCTTTAGAACACATTTAGTTTGGTTATTTTGTGGGTGTGTTTTTTGTACTTTGTTCAAGGAAACAGAATGATAAATAAATAAATATATGATCATTTCAACCTTGCAATTTCAACTGTAGTGCAGTACTGTATGTATACATATATATAGATTTGTACATGTATAAATATAAATATAATCATTAATAATTAATTACTTAAGGGGAAAGGTTGGACTGAACAAGTATTCAAGTGTTTACTTCTTCCCACTCCGTTTCAAAAATGTAGTCTGCGTTTGTTACTTTCCATTTATGTTTTATTTATATTTTCTTTATTGATTGATCGATCGATTTATTTGAGTTCTTGGGTTCTCCATCCTCCTACATGTTCAAAATAAGTTGCTCACAAACACCTCAAGGGCAAATATTGTGCTTTTCTTACTCTACTTGTTCTACTTGTTTAGCTGTATTCTGCAGATTCATATTACTGATATACTGTAAAATAAAAATGAACTCATAAATTATGTTGTGTTATTAAAGTTAAGATTCGCAATAATGTCTAATTATGATGAGCTGCACAATTAATACCTGCAAATTTAGTGATGCATCAATATACATTGGACTTTTACTTTTAGCTCACACTCCATATACTTCGGCAAGAACATGTACTTGTGGCAGAACATTTGCATCTTTTATTTAAGCAAAAGGCCCGAGTGCGTCTTCCATCACTGCCGGCTTTTGTGTGTAACACCAGTCATGCTGAACAGGTTGATTAAGTAATTTCAACTCTAATGTTATTAATATACTTTTTGCAATGAATGCTTACATGGGGTAAATCAAAACCCGGTAAATAAAAATCAAATCAAGAAAAATGGAATATGTTCAGGGAAATAGAAGCAGCAGTTAAGAAAAAAACAAAAAAAACAAAACCTTTCCAGTTCAGTAGATGCTACAGTAAATCAGGCCGATGCTTGGAGGTTTACATTAAAAATATACTTGTATTCAGAGATCTAAGGTTAAATGAAAAAGCCCACCGCAGTCTATATATCCGCCTATAAATTTCCCTCTACTCTTTTTTTTTCTCTGCAGGTCATTTCCCTGCAGTATAAATATTTTCTTCAAATACCCCTCCATATCTGATCTTCTGTCATGTTCTGTGTGGCGTGTGTATATTGTGCAATTGCTGTTTGCGGGACATTTTGTAATTGGTGGTTTGCGAAAAAAAAAAAAAAAAAAAAAAGCACAATCTGGATTATTTTACTACACTGAATGTATTCCAATATAGAAACAATGCTGCACACACACACACACATGCACACACATGCACACACATGCACACACGTCCAAACTTTTAACACACGTCTAACACATTGAGCATTGTGTTCCGGGTTTTATTTTGCACAGGGACATCTCCACAAGCATTTCATTTAAGCAGAAACACAGCTGGAGCCTCTGGGACACAAACAATGCTGTGGCAGTAACTATGCCAGACACACACACTCACACACACACACACACACACACACACACACACACACACACACACACACACACACACACA
>JAPTYQ010000008.1:8485140-8498274 GCA_029814465.1 Ostorhinchus cyanosoma
ACAAATATGAACAACCTGAAATGTCTTAAGAGAAATAAGTGTAATTTTACCAATATTCTGCCTGTTACTGAATGTTTCGTGTATTTGTAATTCTAATGTAAGTTATAATTGAGGCAAACTGAGGCAAAAATATTGTTAAAATTGCTCTTGTTTTTCTTAAGACATTTCAAATTGTTCGTGTTATTCAGATTTTTAAGGAAACGTTGTAGATGTAAACATTATCATAATGTAATTTAACTTTTTTCACTCTTATTATTTTACTGGTCTGGCCCATTTAAGATCATATTGGGCTGAATGTGGAACTGAACTAAAACCAGTTTGACACCCCTGTTGCAGAAGATGACAGTGTTTCCATGGTAACTACAGAGCCTCTAAATGTCCAAATGGGTCATATCTGATGACCATGAAAAGATGACAATACCAGTTATTAAAATGTGATTTACTGAACAAATGTTATCAAAATTTTAGATGAGTAGATTTTGGTTACCAGTGGTTTTTTTGGGTCTTTACGGGTTGATATATTAAAAAAAAAAAAAGTGTGATCATACCACTGTGAAATGAGCAAAAGGACGTTAGGGATTTTACGAGTGATTCCCCACGCTGGAATAGATTCAACTTTGTTAAACACAGAGATATTTAACACACTGCTGGGTTTTTTTTGTGGGTTTTTTTTTTGTTAGTCTCACCCAGCGACAAACATTTCCAGGTCTCCGTCTCCATCCACGTCTGTAACGGCCACGCCATAGTTGAGCTGGGTCGGGTTGTTGTCATAGTCGGGAGGGAGGACGGTCTTGGTTATAGCTGAGAACATTGGCTCTGATCGTTGAGCTGAGGAGAGGACAGGAAGCAGCAAAACCGGCCACAACAACATCCTCACCTAAAAAAAAAAAAAAAAAAAACAGCACTCAGCACTACCTGAATATTGAGGAAGAAGAACTAAACACATATCTTTTACATCACATCAGTTTTCTTTATTACTGTGCATCTTTTTCATTTATTTTGACTATGACTATGCTGACCTATAATCAAAACAACTGCATCTTTATAATACACTACATATCCATTTATTCATTTTTGTGAGGTGAATTTTCCATTCTGTTCATAAAATCTGAAATGTGCCCAGATGTCCACTCTCATCATTGATCACATTTTTTTTTTAATTATCACTTGCTGCTGATCTCTATCTCTCATAAAAGTAACATCAGCCCTGACATTCGGTCACATTTTACAGCAACATGGCAACATAACAAAGTAACACTGCAACTTTATCGTCCAGCCGAGACTAGAAAATCAATAAAGAACATCAGTAGGCTATAATTTTTGAATCCTGCAAACTCCTGATATAGTGATCGTGCAATTTGATTCATTTTGGAATTAAGTAACTTCCACACTTTTTTTTTTTTTTTTTTATCAATAATAAGCCATCTTTGCTTTGTTGAATTTCTAAATAAATCTCACATGCTGAGTAAATGTGCGAAGCAAATCGATGCGCGCAAAACATAAAAGCACACACGCCAAAAAAATTAAATAAAATAAGATTCAGCTAAACCACATGCAGCTCTTTCGCCATTCCGACCGACTTGAGCCAGCTGAGAATCGGAATAAAACCTATAAGTCATACGTTTTCAAACTGCAACACATGCGCTTGTTGCTAACTCTCCCAAAATCCATTCATTCGGCCGAACATCAGCAGATCATTGGCGGTGCTTTCTGCTATACTCAGACATAAAGATGAAGATATACCACCACAATCAGCAGCGTTCTGCAGGGTTAGATCTGAACAACCCATCACATGCAGACAGGCAGAGGAATTACAGGACAGAAAATCCATACATGGAGCCGGGCATTATCCAGAGGCCAAGTGAGCACAGAGGAAACCAATATGACCTGATATAAACAGACCTGAAGTGCTCTTTCCTCTGGGACAGATACAAACTTTAAATTGGGGAGGGGGGTGCTTTTTGGGGGTGTGATGTACAAGTGCTGTATTATTGCTCGGTACATAAAAAGGTGAAAAAAGAGGAATTGATCTAATCAGCTTGTGTTTCTGGTGCTCAAACAGAAAAAAAAGAGAGCAGAAACATCAGTGAGAGAAAAAGAAAAGCAGAAGGTCACCTCTTTAAGGCTAAAATAAAACGCTCATCATCAGCAGCACTTTCTTTTTACACACTCAACACACACATTAAACAGTATTTACAAGCTGACAACTTGATTTGCTCAGCTTGTAGATTTATGAACGCAGCCCTCATCATCGCGCTCGTTCTATCTGTGATGCCACCGAGTCTTTCCCATCTCCGCTTCCACGCCGCTGCAGATTCTCCCTTTCTCACACCAAGTGTCCAAGTGATGTATGGCTCTTTAACATCTCCCTCAACAATTCAATTTAAGATAAAAACCGCATTGCTGTTTGAGTAATACTCTCAAAAGCACATCGGCAGAGAGAGGAAAGCACAGTGGATCACCTCCGCTGACACCTGCAGAAATATGGCCGGGCTAACGCCGGCTCGCCGTGATAACGCCGGCTGGAGAGCTGCTAGCAATGTATACCGGGAGTGTTATAGCAAGAAGGGTTAATTAACAACACAGAAAACTCACAATGAGGCAGTTTCTCCCCATTAGACCAGGATGTAATGACAAATGAGTTGAGCAGTTCTCCACTACAGAAGGCAGTTTTACAGCTCAAATACTCCATGTTAGATAAGGACTGTGGGCTTTAAATTAAAAAAAAAGAGAGGAATAACAGAAAGTAGGAATAAAATATGTTGGAAAATGATGCTAGGAGAATCCTTTTACACTAGAAACCTAATCTGACCTGAAAACTCGTACTTAAAGGTGATAAATCTCCTAAAGTAAACTCAAATTTGCTTAACTTCCCAGCATAAAGTACTGTAGAGACATTTATTCCCAGGGTACTGCACCAGGGCAACGGGCATATTTCAGCTCATTATCAGTCTAAAAACAGAGAAGAAGTAAAGGAGCCCCAATATATGAACACTATTAACCTGACAAAGTATTAACCACTTGCAGGAAGGATGCAGAAAGTGAAAAAGATGATTCATGGAAGCATTGAGGACCAGTTTGATGAAATTATGGGGGACTATGTAACCCACTCAAGGACATACAGTAGCCTCTTCTGCATTCACTGCAGTAAAAATCAAGACTCCCCACTTGAGTCCTCAAGTGAAGTTCCAATGTGACTTTTCTTCAAGTGCTCATAAAACTGTAAGTGATGCACTCATTTCAGGGTCAACAATCATCTTTCCCTGCAATATGAATAGGACGCGTCAAATAAATAAAATCATTTGTACTAAAACAGTCAAAGACCATGAAATAGCCCCCTCCCCCTGAAAAAAAAAAAAAAAAAACAGTCGCTGAAAGCAGAGAAATGTTTTCGATTTGGTTATTTATGTTGGCATTAAGAGGCCATTACCACAGCGTGCAACATCAGCATGTGCTTTCTGGAGCGTTCAAGCCCAACTCTGATCCTGATAACACTGCGACAAAGAGCCAGCAACATCTTCAGTTTCAAAACACGCTTCTACAAGCTCTTCTCTGTGAAGGACACCCTCACTGCAGAACATACACACACACACACATATACACACATATACACACATACATACACACAGCAGCCCAACACACTCTACACACTGTCATGAATCCAACTTACAGCCACTTTGAGCAACAATTGCTCATGCAACTACACAACATTTAAAGCAAAACATCTGGCAATAAAACCATCCATTTCAGGACAGATGTGGTGTTAGTGCATTATCTGCTTCTCAACAAACACTGAAGGAACTAATACTTTAAAAACACTTCAGGCCCACACTTTAACATGATAAAAAAAAAAAAAAAACACTTTATAGCTTAAAGTCTGGCATTATTATCCATTTGACACATGCTTTTATTCATATTAACCTAATAATGTACATCTATCTATCTATCTATCTATCTATCTATCTATCTATCTATCTATCTATCTATCTATCTATCTATCTATCTTAGTAATTTGAGGATTTTATAACATTAAAAAGCAATGCACATATAAATAACCAACAGAACCTTAAAGCAATTGTTGAAACCACAAAAAAAGGACAGAAAAAGTTGTTACAAAAGCAGTAAATTAATAAAAAAAATAAAAAAAATAAATAAAAAAAAATGCCTCTCTCTTTCCTCTCTTGGTGTCTAATCATCAGCAGTATGTGTCTATCCATGAAGCATCACTTTCTCCGTGGCAATTAATATATAAACAGAGGTTAAAAAAAATAATAATAATAAAAAAAATTGCACGTGTAGTCTTAGGATCTGATCTATACCTGGAAACACATCATCTTTTAATTTGCCCTGAGAAGAAAGTTGCCCTCGTATCGGGACAAGTGGATCAACTTTGTATCGGTAGAGAGATCCCAGCGGAGCGGTACAGTTATCCCGGACCGAGAGGAAGACCGCAGCATCAGCACCAGGAAAACTCAGGTACTCACAGATGCAGAGACGCGCGCGGAAACTCCGACAAATCCTCCAGCGATTGACAGCACGAGAGAGAGAGAGAGAGAGAGAGGGGGAAAGAGAGAGAGAGAGAGAGAGAAAGAGAGAGAGAGAGAGAGGTGGTGTGGGATCCGCAGTTTTCTCAAGGGTTTTTTCCCACTTATTCCCTTTACACAACTTAGAAAAGATTTGCTTTATGAAATCGCACTGTGAGATTTCAGCCAATCACCGCGCGACTTACTGCATATTTAATCAGGTAGCCAATAGCAGAGCTGGGAGCCGCTGTGTGGGCGTGTCTCCAGGTGTTCATCATGATGTGGTCGGCCTGGGGTGCAGCTGGGATGAGGATGGGGATGCAGAGGTGTTTTCGGTTGATTTGGTGCACAGGATCCCACTCTCTCTCTCTTTTTTTTTTTTAATCCTCTTGTTTTTCAATCACTCAACTATAATAAATTAACTTTAAATGAATCCGTCAGTAATTTTATGAAGTTTAATCATTTGCCAAAGTTCATTAAACCTGCTTTGTTTTAAAGATTCAATGAAATATTTGCTTTGTCACTGATAATATGATAAATGTAGCAGAAACTTGTTTAAAGTCCAAAACATTGCGGATTTAATGGCTTATCTGACATGAATACTACCTTTTGGCTCCTTTAAACGTTATTATTGGATGAAGAGTAAGAGCATCATCAAACGACCATCTGTTGAAGTTCGACTCCACTCGACAACCTCGAAAAAAACACTTGACTCCATCTTAAAGTCAAACATCTTGATTTCTACATAATGATATACATTCAGTGCGTCTTAATCCACCTTTAAGTGCTCGTGTTCGACGTCTGGACAATGAAGTATTTACATGCACGCAAATGAAATAAAAGTTCCAGGAAGGAGTTGAGTTCAGTTCTGTGTCAGGAATAAAAGGGATAAAGTAACAGCGTCACGTTTTTGCATACAGCAGAGTTACAAGCACCACTGACGATGATTTTCAAAAATAATAAATAATTCGTTCTCTGAGTGATGAGCGGAAAGTTAGTACTCTGTCTCATAACTATGTGTGTGTGAGAGAGAAAGAGCGAGTTTGCAGGTTTACTGCTGCCAGATGTATAATTCTTATGTCATGCTCCAATGAGTCCAGCCTCCCAGAGACCCCCAATGAAATGAGTTGTGTATGTGTGTCAGTGTATATGTGTGTGTGTGTGTGTGGTTGCGCACAGCCTGGTGAAATGAGATGTTCACATCCCAAGGACGTCTCCCACCATAATTTAAACTCACTGGTGCTGGAAGACTTCAAACTGAAAGTGCTGAAGTCATAAACCAGTGCACTTCTGTCTTTACTGTTATTGTCTGTGATCTGCTGGTGTAAATCTCCAGGCAGGTAGCTGTGACTCAAACAATGCAAATACTGGGATAGAAACCGAAGCTGCCCCGTGGTTTGATTGCCGCATATCAGCTCCAGGCTATAAAATTAAGTTAAAGACCCCAAAGCCAACAGTGCTTTTCCTTCTTGTGATTGTTGGTGTGTTGCACTTTATCTGCCTCATTTGATTTACAGGCTGCAGAGATCTTTGATACGGTTACAGTGAAAGACAAAATCCCCCAGACTTGACGTACTGCAGAGCATGATACCTTTAGCTATTTACTCCCTGATCTACAGTCTCTCAGAGCAGAGACCAGAGTGTTTTTATTTATGAGAGGACAAAAAGACATCTATCAGCACTCAGCTGAAGCCCGTGACAGAGTATGGTGTGACTTTGAGACGGTGAGTGAATTGTATTCTTTCCCCTGGGGCATGCTGGGATAAATTCCAGGCAAGATGTTGTGGTTTGTGACAGTCTCCATCGCTGCGTTCCCTCTAAAGAGCTTCTTGCCACCTTACCTCACCCTCACTCATCGCCAAGGTCGTGCCCACCCTCCCTTCTTAGACGCAATGATCTTAAAATAGAGCTTCTTTAACTGAAGATGAGGAATGTTTAAAGCTCAAGGGAAGAACGAGGAAGGGAGGGGCGGGACTCTTGCTTTTACTACAGCATGAAGAAATGTCCCCTTTCCACTCTAAGGACCACTGAAAGATGTATAGTGCTACCGCATCATGATGAATCCTCTCCACGGTGGATAGGAGAACACTTCTCTTGTCATTAAGCTTTAGTAATGGTCCCAGTGTCGTATCCCCGTGGCAGGGCTGCCTGCATTCACTACTTTGGCTTCCAGGCCTTCGGCGCCTCATCCCTGCTGCTCCACAGTTCAGAGTCAGAAGGGCTGGGATACTAACCAGCAACTTTTGGGGATCTATTACACACAGATTTCCTTCTAACAGAGGGTTACATAGAGGGTCACATGACCTTAAATGCATCTTCTAACCCTTCATTTGATTATAGAAAGTGGGGGAAATGTTTTAAACACTTTGATTTACTTTAAGCCTTTCATGCATCGTGGTCACCACAGAGGGAAACTTTACTCCAGCTGTTCTCTTGTATATTCATGGGTTTTGTTGTTTTAGATGCATATCAGCGAACACAGTGGACGCTTATGTATCATCCCATACACTGACTAACTTTGCTGTTCTTTTTTTCAGTTTTTTGTTTTGCTTATTATCTCCATAAAGTGTGTAATAACTAGTATTAGAGTATGAGTGAAATGAGAGAAAACATCAGATTAGTTGAACACTAATGTTTTTATTTCATAGTTTTCATGTCATTTTCTGATATTGAGCTTCAAATACATGTTTCTTTGCTTCAAAAATGAAACAAATGGTGGACATTTTTGGAACTCCATGAAAAACGGTTCATAAAAAATGTTCAATCGCATTGTTTTTTTTTTTTTATGCCTAAAGAGGAATAAAAACACACAGGAAAAAATTTCAACTAAGGTTCTCATAATTCATGCATGAAAGGGTTAACATGGTCAATGTGAATGAAAAGGCCATTCACACAATACAGCTACCTCTGAATGTACAGAAATGATTAGACCATCAAAAGTCATCAAAAACAATAGTTATGTAATCAAGTACTAACTCCTGTGTGTGTCATGTGACTAAAACAGACAGAAAACAGAATGAATAAAAGCACTGTTTTTGTCAGTACAATATTGATGTAAGAACTTAATGATTTTGGTTTTTATCAAGAAAAATCATGGAAAATCAGCTCTAAAATTCAACTCTTATGAGCTATTTTTGTTGTTATCATTATATTTATCCAACAAATGTACCTTTAGTTGGACCAGGCATTAAAATGAACAAGAACTTAAAGAAAACAAGGGGCGGTCCAATGACTGTATGTGAACATTTATTGTGGAAATGTAAGTATAAGTATATAAAAACATAACATATGATAATGTGTCTAAAACACCAGCTTTTGCCTTGATCTTTTATTCTTCACAGTATCAAATATGGGTAAAAACCAATAAACAAACAAAAAAAGATAAAATTCTGTTTCTCATCTTTTTAAAAAATCTTTTACTACTGCATGAAACTGCTGAAATAGATAAAACATAAATATTAATCGTGTAATTTCACTGTTAATAGAACGTGCACATCGTAACTCCATCCTGTTTCATGTGTGGACGCAGATGGACTCTGTATAAGGCTTTTGTCATTTGTTTTAAATCAGGGATTAAAGTGAAATAAGTGATGCTTTTCGTACAACTTTATAAGAATTACTTCCTTTAAAAAAAAAGTTTCCACCTCCAGAAAATAGGTGCGATCCCTCCAGTGGATAATTCCAAGCATCATCCGTTTGTAGAGAGCATAAAGACTGGACTGTGTTTCAGTGGAAAACAGTCATGTGGTCTGATGAGTCCAGAGTGGGCGCATCAGGGTAAGAAGAGAGGCAGGTGAAGTGATTACCCATCATGCCTAGTGCCTACAGTACAAGTCTGTGGGTGCAGTGTTAGGATGTGGGGTTGGTTCAGTTGGTCAGGTGTAGGTTCTGCAATATTATATCCAAAAAGTTGTTGGAAGTTAAAGTTGTAGATATTGCATAAGTTTATCGAAATGATGCTACGGCGAATGTGTGCTAGAATCAAAGCTAAAGGCTGCTCTTCTAGTTCTTTACCCTTTTTTTTTTTTTTTTTAATGTGTTTGATTTCATGCTCAGAGTGAGTACATTTGATTTTCTGTGTGGATGAGCTCTGAACCTGTGCAGTGACACCACTCTGCTCCACTTCAGCCTCCTGGGTGTGAGCACATGTGTTACGACATGCATTAATCTGACTGCACTTGTGCCTCCTTGCCCACACATGGACCCACATCTACACACACACACACACACATATAGTTGGATATAGGTTTTGCCAACAGGGTCCTTCATAGATCAGCTTCCCCTGACAGCTCTCTTAAATGTCCTTGGCAGCCCCCCAACCCCCAGCCCTCGTTCTCTCTCTGTTCCTCCACCTTTTCCACTCTGGCCAAGCTTCTGATGGATGTTGCCATATTTCTCTGCCTCTCTCCTCTGGAATGCTCCCATAACCACTGGGCCCTGTAATGCATGACACAATCTGTATATATCCCATTAAGTGTCACTTTGTGAATGAACCTGTTTCTCCACACTCAGTGCACTTTGCAGGATGACGTACAGGGGATAGTGACTGGAAGTTGACCAGCTCCTTTAAAGTCAGAATAAATGCCTCTTGGACATGATCCCTTTAGTCACTGTTGCAGCAGGTGTTTCTATTGTGGGAAAAAAAAAAAAAAAACACTAGTGAGCAATAAATCTACCAGCTTAAACACATATTTATATGATCTGCATCTTTGACTACAGTGTCACTTCTCCAGACTTGAATGTCCTCACAAGACCGTGAAGGATTACACTTTTAAAATCCTTTTTGTTTTCTCTTCACCCTCTGCAGTTCCCAACTAATATTTGTTTTTTTTTTTTTTGTTTTTTACATCATGAGGTTTTGTGTACACACACTCTTGCGATGCTATCAATCACATTTTTAATTTAATGTATGAATATGTGATTTATGTTGCAGAAGCAGAAGATATAAATCTATTTTGCGGAGAAGGGGGGGGGGGGGGCTAAGAGCGCTGATGTTCCCTTATTGATTGGTTGGCTTAATAGTGTTTGTTCTTTATAGCTGATCTCAGGAAATAAAGCAAATAAATAGTTGAGAATGAGTTCAGTCACTGAGAAGATCACGAGGATGGGAGAGAGATGGTGTGAGGAGGAAGGAGAAAGAGACCAGGTTCGAATCAGTGGGAAAACGTCATCGTATAATCAAAAAAGACACATGTATTACTAAATTAAAAGTAAAGCAGACAGGTAAAGGAGTTCTTCTACACGTAATGGATTCATTTTGGAACTTAAAGCTTCCATAATGTATTTTTTAACTGAAACCAGGACATTAGTCACATGATGTTTTCAGATAAAGCTGGGTCACAGCTGAAGGCTCACACAGTCCTGGTTTAACTATCCTACACTTTGCTCCCAGATATCAATGTCCTTTGTGTGTTCAAAATGCTAAACTTTATTGACATGTTGGCAGAGTGTCCTGAGTGACAGAACGTAATGTTTCTTTGCAAACCCAGGAGCTTTTGCCCACGTGCTTCCATGTCAGTCTTGAGTCATGTCTTATCTGCTAATACAGTGTGTCAGGCCATTATTTGCTCTAAGACTGTGTTACAATTCTCAGAGGAATTGTCAGATTGATTTTAGAACCAAACTCTGGTTACTGCCGAGTAACTAGAGCGATGACCAAAATGTATCTTGACATATCAAGTTAGGAAAAAAGGAAAGGCATGACTGTAAGTTAAGTCGTTCAACATCTTATATAAATTGACTAAAGCAACGGCAACAATTTGTTTTCTTATATCTAAGGTAGCTTTATATCCTGACAAGAACGTCTGAAAAGCTTCGGTTTTAAACCTTAATCATGAGATGAAGAACCAGACAGACATCAGATCTGTGACTCCAGCTTCTTCCAACTAGGTCCACACAAAGAGGCGGAGAGAGGAGCATAAATCCAACACATTAGCCCTCAGGTCTCCCGGTGACAGGTCCCGCCCCGTGGCTGATGTAAACCAAACTTCCTGTACGGAGATGAAGAAGCCTGTCAGGCAGTTCCAGCCACCTCAGCCCCTGTCACCCTGCCTCCTTGATGCACAAACGCATTAATAGTAAATCAATTCTAAATGAGGGACAAGGGAAACAAGAGAAAAACAAAAGGACGCGTCTATCTCCGGTGAAGGGAAGCGCAGAGGGGAAGTGGCAGGGAATATGCTAGAAGTCCAGCAGTTTTTTTTTTGTTTTTTTGAGAGCATGTGGATATTTCAGGCATCCTTCTGGTCCGTCTTCATAACATTATATCATCTGCTCAGAACCAAGACTAATAGCTATTACAGGCAGTACAATAGAGGGATCCTTCAAAAACAAAGAAAATCAGCAACTATTAAACTATGTAAGATGTGAAACTGGTTATAACTATTCATTACACAACTTTAATGCTCTCTTTTCCTTTCTATGGTCCTCCTTCTCTAAATGACCTGATGATAGGAGTAATGAGCACTGTTTCATCTCATCATGCCTAATAGTGTATTGATCTCAACCGGGCAGAAATGACTACATCATCTCCCTAGTTGTACTGTGTCACAGTCCATGGCCCGAGCTTATTACACTGCATTTAAGCTGTTTAATACAGGATACTATGCATAAGTTTTCCAAACTTGTAATATTGGCAGATAATATCAATAAACAGATTGTTCTTCTAACTCTTTTTTCCTCAAGAGTTAAAAGTTGTGATTGAAGAATTGGTAAAAAACTCCAGTGTTGTTGCATGTGCCATATGTTCTGCAGTGTGCAGCTGTAAAGAAGCATTCAAACTGTCATTGCTTTGACTGTGCATCAGTTGCCTCACAACACTCCCAGCCTCAGCTTCTGTGTTTCTGTCTCTGTCTCCTCAGTGGGGTAATCAGCCATTCTCCTGCAAGGTAATTCCTGCTCAGGAGTGCATATGGCCGACACTGCGGAAATTCATTTTTTCGTTTAATTTCAGGCCTATTGATCGTGGAGCGCTTTGCGGCTGCATGACATCCATAATCACAACAATGGTATGACAGTGCAGATAAATAATGTGGCAAAGGCACAGAGAGAAGGAGGGATATAGGGATGAAAGGAAAGCAGAATTGAAAAAGCCAGAGCCAGGTTCCATCTCTTACTGCATTCTGTATTAATTACTGAACTCCACCCTATTACATCCTCCAAACCTGAACCCCTTCACCTGATTGATCTCCCATCACAGACCATAAATTAGTTTTCTTCCCAAACTTATCTGAAATCTGTTTGTTTAAGCATCCATTAAAAGATAGGAGCCACTGCTCTACAGTAATTACCAAGGCTACTGTAATATCTATAATTATTATGATTAGTGGAGCAGAATTAAGTTACTGCTTAAACCCACAAGGGGCAAAAGCCGCAGCATGATTATAAGGTTTTACATATACTAATGCTGTAGTAGAGAGTAAGCCGGAGCAATCTACAAAATGAATACAACTTGATCCAGGCAGCAGTAGATGCATACTGAAAAGCAGAAACTATTGGACCAAACGCTACATTTAGAAGCATGAAATGAATTTGTCCTGCTGGCGCGCATTGACCAATACACAACATGACACTGGTTATTCTTAGTTTAAAATCGGATGTTTTCACTTTATTTGGAATCTTTTATTAGTTATTCGTGGACATATGTGCACATTCCTGCATTCTGTTATGTGATTTTTTTATTTTTTTTTTTTTTCCCGCAGTAAGCATAAACACCTATTTTAGAAACAGCCAGAGCTGTGCGGTCCACTGTCTGTGTGGTCAGAAAATTTAAGAGAACCCAGAGGGCTGAGTTGGTTTAGGCCCACAGAGGTCTCAGTGGGTCTTCTGCCCACACTAGGTGTGTACACAGACCATAACTTGACAACAACCAATTTTACCAACACAAGCTACACTATATATATCATATAATGAGATGTGACAAATTGAAGCTGAAAATGTGACCTTTCACAGTGTACATGCAGTTAAATAATAATGGTTTCGAGTAAACGGCGATGCGGCAGTGCATAAAGCGTGCCTCTTCTTATTGTTGGAGACTGAGGGGGCTGACAGCTCCCACTCATAAAATGTCTCAAGTCAGAAAGGCGATAAGGATGCAGGGTTAATGCGGCTTGGCACACAGTTTTATTTGTGCAGAGGCGGAGAAGTTGAACTCTTCTCCCCCCTCTGGAGTGGTGTGGAGCTGAGTGGATACTGTTGCAGGACAGTAAGAAGTGGGGCCGTGGATGAGGCTTAGCTGAGACAGAACAAGTAGGTGTGAATAGTTTATTTTTATCCAGCCAAAAGGCAAAGGGATATAAGTCTGTATGAGTCAATGTAGAACTTAGCTGGTGAGTGATTTAAAATGTATGGAAGTATGTTTTCCAATGATATTACACTATTTTCACATTATGAGCAAACGGTCCATAAACCACTGTGTTCACGTTTACAGTGTACAGTTTCGTGTGATAAATGTTCTAGTGACAAGACATTCTTTAACCTTAATGACATCATCAGGGATCATTTGGACTCAAGACTGTCATTGATTCTGGATATTGTTTTTTTTTTCAAACACATCATCTGACTCTGAACTAAGTGAACATGTCAGTGTCTGAACTTAAGGCCAGTTATGAGC
>JAPTYQ010000008.1:8498374-8517410 GCA_029814465.1 Ostorhinchus cyanosoma
TTTTTTTTTTCAAACACATCATCTGACTCTGAACTAAGTGAACATGTCAGTGTCTGAACTTAAGGCCAGTTATGAGCTGAAATCTTAAAATCTTATCAGTTAGTTTCATCAACTCGTGCAGCTGTGAAGTTCTGCTGCCATATTAATATATATTAAGATGAGGTTTGGTAACAAAACAGTTTGCTTGTTGGTGTTAGGGATGAGCGCCACTGAGAGTAAATTGTATTACAAGGCTCCACACCACTGATCAGCTGTAGCTATTTGTATGTGAGTCAACACCCAACCTGCTGTCTTTTTAGGGAGGGCCAGTGACCCTATCATGGACACGACCTGTTAAGAGAAGCAGCCTTTTCTTATCTGCATGCCCTTGGAGTATGCACCCATTGATATGCCACCTTGACTCTATCTTCATGCCAAGATGCTTTCAATTATGCGAGCCGCTGGAGTGAGGCGGAGCGTGGGTTTCTGTACGATGAAAACTCGTCCATGGTTAATGTGATCCTGCTGCTTTTCTTCCCACAGGGATGGTTTCCACACATGGAGAGGGAATTAGAAGAACAGCCATTTCTCTACTGAACACTTCTCAGTTCACCACTTTGCCCACATTCTCATGACCCCATAAGGTAGACTGATCTGGTGACTAAACGGCTCATCACTGGATCCTGAGCTCTGCAGCATCTCGCATCCATTATCAGCAGCAGTTCCATATATCAAACATGGGAATTTTTGCTGTGACATCAGTTCCTATGTTATTAATCTTTTTTTCTTTGGACCTAAGATGCCTCTTTTTTTAGACAGTTTGATGCCGACATGCAGCCAGGCTGAAGCCAGGATTATGACTGACAGGAAGCTGTCAATCAGCTGAAGTGACAGGCTCAGTGTTGGACAGCCACCGGGAAAAGGGGAGATGGATAGAGATGGGTTTTAGAGACAGAATGGTTATAGCCCATGAAAGCGTTTCCACCACCAGCATGTTAGTGTCAAACATGATTCTCTTCCTCATGCCTCTCTCTTCCAGTCACATCTGTCACCACTTTGGTCTTTATTTCTTTTCATCACCACAGCTTTCAGAAAGTCATCTACAAACTGACGGTACACCTTGAATCTTATGTAATTCTGGTGAATTGAGAACAAAATGTTATCCTGTTCACTTTTCTCTTTTTTGTAAAGTTCTCAAACATTTCCCTCATTTCCAGAAGAGGGCAGCACTTCTTTAGCCAATGTTACTGTAACTTCCCAGACATTTATCTTACACATGGAGCTCTGCTCTGTTATTAAAGAGAAACAGACAAAGGTCATCATTCTGCCTTTTCCACATCCAGAGGATGCTGGTCATTACCCATACACATGCCACCCCTTTAATCTTGTCCAAGTTCACAGTGTTTACAAAAGGAATGTAGTCAGACAAAGTGAAGCCTGTTGTGTACTTTGTACATGAAAAATGTGAACAATACAATTTACAGCAGACTCAGACTCTGGCTTCTTGTATTGCCCGTCGTATTGCTCTCTCCCCTTCTCACTCAACTCGCCTCACTTTTCGTTTCCCCCCTCTCCCTCTTTGCTTCTGCTCCACCCTATAATCACGCTGGTTCATGGCTCTCATTTGGAGTGGTATATATAGCAGTAATTGTCAGGGTGCAGTACAGAGACTGGGCAGAGCGTGTGTACTCTCTCACAGGGCTGTTTTGCAGTAAATCTCGTAAGGGGAGAGGAAAAGATTGAGGTGGGGGGTGGGGGTGCAGGGTTATGTACGTGCACAATCACATGCACATACTTACGATACATTCACTCATATACTCTTTATTGCAAACAATATAGTTAGCACATAAAGAAGCTGATAACATTTTACAAGGCACTGTACTAATTTGCAAATGTTCCCTTTGCTTCTGTAAGTCAAATCATTTATCTCACTGTCTATTCATTTACTCTCTCAATGGGCCTCATAATGTGTTTTTCTCTCCACACACTAGTGCAATTATGCAAATGCATTCATTATTCAGGAGAGCATCTCCTTATCAGTAAATATTAATAATACCAGGTGATGAGTTAAGGGCCTGATTTATTGTATGTCACTAGTCTGCTTATGATCCATGAGCACACGGGAGCAAACTCACATACTGCACACATACCAACCAAATGAAAACAGGTAAATCATTTATAATGGGAAGTAAACAATAATGAGCATCCTCATCAGCTTTTCAGACTACGCAGCACCAACTCATCACCCTGAACTGGTGATAAAAAGTGAATTATCATGAGAGCACCACAAAACCAGACAGCAGCGCCTGTTATCAAAGCCGCTGCGTGGCTTTGGCTGAAGACATTCCTGCTCAATAATCTGAAGTCTGATCACAAAAATCTCTGCCCATGTCTGTCTACCTTATAAACCACGGAACACTGCCTCCAAAAGAGATGACGGCGAAACCTGTTATGCAGTCCAGTTGTTTGCATGTGTGTGTGTAACAGGGTGGGGGTTCCTTGTAGCTTGTATGGACAGGTCTGTCATTCACAGAGGGCACACAGTCTCCATTGTAGAGCTGTCTGTGGTCCCCATTGGGTCAGGGTGGGGTGGCAAGGGGCCTCTCAAATAAAAACATGCGCTGCAAACAGGAAGCGGGCCTCTAAGGATAAAATGAGAACATCAAGACTGGGAGTGTTTACAAATGCCGTTTGCTCATTTTCGTCGACTCTTTTTCCTCCGATTGCTTTCTTTCTCTTGGTCTGATGCATCTCGATAGATTTTTCTTGGGTTTCATTTCGGGTCTAAGTCCGCACATGTCCGCAAGAATGAGTCGACCTGCTGATGAGATGTAATCAATTTCTTATTTACCTAAGATTGTATTCCAATCTCATCTTGTGTTTGCCTGCGGAATTTCTGTTACTGTATCTGTTTCATTTCTAAAGAACCGTATCTGATGCATTGAACTGTAGTTAACTCTGGGCTAACTTTCCTCCTCAGTCCAACAGCGGAGACGTCCACACAGATCAACATGAATCAAACTAGTCAAATAAGACATCACACATGCACACATTGAAGGTTTTCATACATTTAATTGTCGTCCATTCATTTCACAAGGGTTCCATAACCACAACATGGCTAAACTTAACACTTACCCAAATTTTAGGCTTAACCTAACCCTAAAACAAGCCCTCAAGTGCAATGATTTACACAGTGGGGTTCAGTTTTATGTCCCATCCCACAATGCAAGCTGTTTTCCCACAATGTAGCATGAAAGTCAGGTTTACACCCTCATAATGTAGGATAAACATGGGCACAAATACACACACAAACACTATTTTAGCACCATAATTATGTTAAAACAAGAAAATCTGAATACCAAAGTGAATGTGATTGAATATGAAGTATTGGAATACAAACTGCTGCTGAACGACAGCTCTATACGTCATCCGGAAGAGAGTATTTCAGCTATTTCACTGGCACTGACACGTTTCTGAAGAACAAGTACAACTGAAATGATGGAAAATGAGCTTATCCCTGGATTTTTTTTTTCTCCACGGGTTAAAAAATAAATAAATTTTGAGACTTACTGTAACATGAGTCAAGATAAACTGCGAGGTCTTCTTGACTGTGTGTTGACAGGATAACAGCATGCTGAAAGAGCATGAAAGGAACCTGAATGTGTGCGAATACACCCCAGTGAACCCAGGTGCTCTGCTTTCAAGTATCCCTTTCCTGTTTGCCCAGCAGCTGTTTCATCCCAGCGAGTGACCACTTCACAGCACCCGTGTTTTCTTTCTGGGTGGACTTGTCAGCTGTGATCAAATCAGACTTTTGTTAAATGAGTAAATTTCCTCTCCAGACATAGCTGATTACTCCACCCACCTACCAGATTTTGATATGTTTGAGTTTATCCATTAAATTTCTGGACAGTTTGGTGTGTTTTTGTTTGCTCAAATGGCTTGTCAGTTCCTCAGTTTCCCATGAGAGGCGATGTTTGCAAAGGATTAAGTCACAGAATGTGTACTGGCATCAAAAGGTTTGGGCAGTGTAGTCACTTTAGGGGAAACGGGATTAAAGGCAGTTCCAGAAAACCCCTGAACCCACAGATCAGACTGGGGCTTACCACAGAATGACTCCTCTTGTCCATTAGAGCAGGTGGAAATACAAGAACAAAAAAAAAAGAAAACAACATATGATATAGTATCTACGGACTTCTTGACATACGATTCAAGCCACTTTATCATCAACAAATATTCTGCAGGGTCATGCAGAATAAAAAGGATGCAGGAAGCAGAGGACAGCTTTGTATGTGATGAAGTTTTATTGATTCACAGTAATGATGAATGAATGGATTGTGATTCGTTCTTAAACTGAAACTTTCCTCTGACTCAGCCAGTGTCTATCCACAGTTATCCTAACTTTTCTCGAGGAAAAGGGTAGCAAAAGCTTATCACTTCATACCAAAATGCAAGGAAAAAAACAAAATGAAACAAACAAAAAAAAATAAAACATGTGGGTACAGATTTACTTTAGTCATTATGTATGCACCACAGCTGAAAGAAACCGAAATCACATCACATATAAAATGTTCTTTTTACTCTTGATGAGGTCAAAGTCCCTGAGAGCACAGCTTTCTATGAATATGATTGTAGATAAGCACCATGTAGCTCACACTCTCAGCTTTAAAGACAAAATAAGAAAAGCATAACTGGCCATGGAAAATAATATCCCAATACTATGCATTTAGCATGGGTACAATACAGTAATATGATGAATCTGGTGATTATAAACCAAGATATGGATTGGCATAAAATATTAAATAACACATAGAAAAATCCATGGTAATATGTAAATACCAACTGTACAAAACCACAAAACGACAGAAAAGTGTCAGCAAAACACTCATGTTACACTACTAATTTGTTCTTTTAATATGGAAGTTCTGTTTTTAGGTAGGTTTGCAATGCAACGTAATAAAAGGTAATTCCAAAAAAACAAAAAACAAAAAAAAAAAAAGCTACAGTTTTTTTTTCCAAGTCTCATTTGTGGAGTATAAATCATCAAGGCCCAGTTAAGGAAGAAGACAATCTGCTGAAGGAATTAATTAAGTCTACAGTCGTCTTTATGAGTGACGTGTCCTTTCCACTTTGTGTCCCAGAAACCGTCCATTAGAGGACTTAACAGGTCTAACCACTAAGGACAATAAGCCAAACACATCAAACACATTAATGGGCTTAAAAAACACTGGATTAACACAAGTTCCATGTTGTAAAGCAAATGAAGTTGCATCATTGTTCGGTAAAGAGGAGAGAAGTGACTTATTCAGCAAAGATGTCGAAAAGATACGCTATGTTTTAGCAGGTTTCGCTTCAAATAAGGCCAATGTTTACTGTGATGAAGCCTGAATTGAGTTTATTTTTTCTCTCTCTCTTTCTCTTTCTCTCTCAGACAAACATGTTGTTCTCTTTGGAGAGTTGAAAATGCCAGCTTGTGGTCTCTGAACGGCCTCATAAGGCAGCTCTGGTAGTAAAAACTGTATGTCTGCATAAGTCTTTCTCCAAACTTCATCTTTTTCCATCTTTCTGTCTTACTTTCGTATATATTTCTTTCAGTGCTTGTCTCTCTGGTTCTCTGAGTTTCGATCTCAGGGTGTTTCTGAGCTTGAGTAGAAATGTAAATCCAGATTCTTTTTTCCCTTTATGTCTGTGATTCCATAAGTAACAACTCCATAGTGTTTCTTTATAAAGCACATGCTATAGCCTAACCTTAACCGTAACCTTAAGTCTAACCCAAACAGACGTAATTAAAAGGCTTTTTATATGGTCTCAGAACCCAGCCTGCCTGCCTACCACAATACTGTGGTTTTGTCAGGCTTTTTCTCTCCCATCAGAGAGGCTGGAAGAGAACAACTCTACAGTTACAGTTGTTTTAATAACTAAAATAAAATAAATCTTCAAATATTCAACTGCATCGTTGGAAAGTTAATACGTACTGTACTTATGAGATATTTTTTTCCTCTCTGGTTAATTTACATAAACAAAAAAAACAAAAAAAACCAAAACAAAACATAGAGTATTGTAAATTAAAAGCTAACAAAACCTTACTGAGCATGCCATGTATGTGTAAAAATCCATGAATAAATAATGTTACAGCATAAATAGTACATTGCAAATGAAAACTAAAGACAAACTTTATATTTCACTTACTAAAATGTTAAAAACAAACTAAAGTATCATTTCAATAAAAACCCTGAAATATCAATTTGTATAATTTAAGATTAAAAATGTATTGGGCCAAGATTAAAAAATACTGATGTTTCAAAGATAAAGTGCTTTGTTCCATTAAAATAATTTGACCTCTTCAGATCTATTCTAGATGAGAAGCAAAACCTGTATTTTTTTTTTTCCCTTTATAAAATAATGATCGTGTTTAAACCAAAGAGAGAATAAAACGCCTACAACCCAAAATGCATAGTACAACACTGTTCACCTGAAACATAGTGAGGTTAATATAATGACATACAGTATTGTTAAGGAGCACCAGTATTAATGTAAAGCACAAAAATTCCAAATGATCCAATAAGAATATTAACAGTAATTTAGATAAAATAATCCTAACAGAGCTAATCATAGTACTTCATACTATTTGTGCAGCTCTCAGTCTTTCGCAACAGAAATTATGCAAACTTTTTTTTTTTTGATGGTTTTTTTTTTCCAGTTTTTCTAATCTTTTAGTCTTGAGATTTCCCAACAGAGCAACAAAACAACAAAACCGCTGTAATGACAAACAGTAAAGTTTTCGTTTCTTAGCATTTTGATCAACTAATTAAAGTCATTAGTAGTCCACATTCACAAAACTAAATACTTTGAATCAATACCCAATATTTTCTTAATTAACTAGAATTAAAAAAAAAAAAAAAAAAAAAAAAATGGCACCTGTTCTTCTCTTGTTGTCAGTGGCTGTTCAGGTTGAGAATGGAGTCTCTGCGATGGTCACTTCTGTGATGTTTTTGAATATTGAGCTACATCTGCCAAAGAAATGCACAGGCGCCATTTTGTGTCTTGCTGTGGGTCTTAAGGTCCCAAAGACTTGGGGCCATTGACATCAGCCCACCCTGAGTAGTCTCTGGACCCCAGAGGAGGGTCACCGCACTGGTCTGAGGGATGGGAGGAGCTACACAAAGTTGTTGGTGATTTGCCTCTGGTGCTCGAAAAGGTCTTCGGTCTCCGCGCTATATGCATCTCCTATATCAGAAGAAAAAAAAACACAGTGATTGACAGATAAAGAAAGACAGTGGAGAGTGAAAAACATAAGAAGGGTTCCTCATCCTTACCCGCGTGACACCCATACATGAAAGCTCTGTGCCCGTCGTATTTGCACCGACATCTCATGACATTGTTCATGAAGTCAGACTCCGCCATGTCCATCGAGGGATTGACTTCCACCTGCAAACAGACACAGTCATACACACTTTATCAGCACTGATCCAATGAGTCCACAACAGACCAGCAAATAGGTTCTCCATCATTAACCCATAAAGAACCATTCAACAACCAAAAGCCAAAAAGCATCATCTGATCCAAACTGTTTAATACCTGTTAGACCAATAATCTGATCAATACATGTCAATAATTGGTGTAAAATACAGTTTATCATCTTTTCATGGTCATCAGATATGACCCATTTGGATGTTCAGAGGCTCCGTAGTTACCATGGAAACACCGTCATCTTCTACAACACTGATTCACCACTGGATCAACACTGACACTGGATGGAGACACTTGTTTTATGTGCATCTCTTTTCTTCAATTTTCTCTGTTTTGATATAATAACCTTTTATATCTACTGTCAATTTTTATGAAGATTGAAATTAAATACAGGAAAATGCATGATTTACAGCGAAAAATGCAAAAATACAGAGGATGATATTACAATAAATGCTGATAAATCACTTAAATAGAGAGAAAAATTCATTTGGGAACTGACGCAATCATAGCACTGGTTCTTTATGGGTTAAGACAAACATGTATATATATATATATATATATATATATATATATAGGAACATTCATCACTTCAATCCAATACAGTAACTCTTGCTCCAACTCCACTTACACACTGACAAAGCCTTTGGAAATACAGAGTGGTCGGATGTAAACTTGTAAGAGAGCTTGTTATTAAACAGCGCTCTTGGCTGCTATTGCTTTATAGTCAATCCTTTTCTCATCTATAAAAAGCTGGATTACTTTTCCATACACTATTTCTATTCTAACACATGAATACATTGGCCAGAACTCACTCATAGACTTAACATTGGAATGATGTGCACTCCGACGTCTACATCTGAGCATATGGACTGAATAACGTCCCAATAAAACACTTTTACCATGTGTTATGCAAAGCACGAAACGCGCTGGTGGATCTTTAAGGAAAACCCATAGTAAAATATTTTATTACTTGTATGAAAACATGTTAAAAAAGACAGTGTTGCCCACACAAAACATGAAAACTGACAGCATGACAACTTATGCAACTTTAAAGCCTGAAAATGCGGTCACACCACACTAGAGCCCCCGACTTCTACCATGAGAAACCTACTCTCCCCTTTTTAGCAGCGGTAAGGACTCGATTAGCTTGTAAGTGAAGACTTTTGCAACAGAGCGGTTTATGCATAGGCATGTTTATGCGTCTGAAATCTTATTCTGAGTGCTGCCATACACAGTACTAATAGTGTGTTATTTGGAGAGCAGCTCCATAACTGCTGATACAACCATTCTCTTAATCTGGTCTGGTGATAATACTGAGAAGCCATTTACTCTAATAGCTGCTCTGTAAACTGCTACACCCACTTTAAGTACAGGTTGCAAACAGCTACAGGGAGAAGGAAGGCAACCTACACTAAAAAAAGGAGAAAACTTTAAAAACTTTGTGAATGCACAAAAACTGTCTCTTAATTTTTCAGGGTAAATTACAGTGTTGGAGTTGGGTGTACGAGGCCTGTGCAGGGGGGCCGGTTCACAGGCAGAATGCGTTGCTCAGTGAGAAAGTGCCTATAAAAATAAAAACAGGCCAGGAGGAATTCCTTGGTGGCAAATTAGCCGTTCCTAATGGAAGGGGGACTAGGTGCTGTTTGACTACAGGGAGTCAATAGTTAATTTGGGTAATTGGTGTGTTTCATTAGTGCTGGGAGGTTCAAGGGTAGGCTCGCCGAGTCTTTCTGTAATTCCTGGGATCAGAAAAGTCAGGCATCATCCGCACTTTACTAGATAAATGAAAGAACCCAGCAAAGGCAGAAAGAGCTGTTGTAAAAGCTGCTTGTATTTTTCCAATTCTGCAGCCTTGGTGAATCACTAACTCCCTGTGTGTCTTAAGTTTGTGCCTTTTCATTTCTTTTTTTTTGTTCTTCTGTTAAATTTGGCATTTGCTCGTCTCCTTAAATGACCCTGATCTTTTAACCTTCCAATTTCTCTCTCTTTCACTGCAACTATTTAAGTCCCGATCCATCATTCGTTCCTTCTTTCCGCCTCCATATTGCGCATAACTTTGAAACGCGCTTCTTATAATTACATCAAACTATACATAGTTGAACTACATCCAGTCGGCAGATGCATTTATATGTGTCAGTCACATCTATTATGAGTGAATTAAATAAGTTCATCTCCACTCAACTGAGTACAGTGTATGAATGTAATTACAGGAGCGCATCCTCTCAGACCACTGAGTGAGACAGCGAGTTACACTAACCAGTCTCCCACAGCCGCGAGGTAATTGGCAGTATGTTAAGATCAGAGGAGCGTTGCATACTGTAGTGGGATCGGTAGTCTGAACTAGAGATGGTAGATAATAGGAGACAGTCTCCTTGATGTGTTGAACTTTACACGCCACAATGACTCGACGACTGACTGGGTAAGTAATGACAGGCAGTCGGATGATTGTAGTGGGCTGTGAGAGGTTCAGAGGTAATAGGTTAAGAGGAAATTCATGTGTGGAGTAACTTGTCCTCTAAATTCAAAACATCTCCGGTTACCTCCACACAAAAGATGCTATGTCATCTCTCGCATTTATCCTTTTATCTCTCGCATTTATCCTTTTATCTCTCGCATTTATCCTTTTAAAGCTGTTGGAACGGTCAAAACTGCTGAAACTTGGAGGAAGCCGTCGGAATTTGTTTCACTTTCTTTAAGATTGGAAAAGTTAGAATGTTGACAATTAATGCTGCAGTGCTTTATAGGTTTTTTTTAGCATCACCAGGCAAAAAAAAAATCCATAATTACCTTCAGGTATATTGTAATTTTAAGTAATCTGACTCATTGCTTTAGCAGATTTTAAGCTAATCCAAGGTGTTTTTTCCAAATAAGCAGGAGTAGCATTGGGTAATATATTGAATAAATTAAATTAATCGAGGTTTTGTTTTCTGAAACTCATGAAAGATGCCTAAATTGAAAAATCTGGATTATTCCTCTTTCAAAATGCAAACTGTTTCCTGCTGTACATGGACTGTAAATATGGTTTACCAATCATATATGGCATCTAGTTTTAGCAATAAAGTGAATTAAGTTTTGTCTTCACTTCATGCAGACACCAAAAAAAATCGATCAAGTTTTTTTTTAAAATTTTTTGGCCATATCATCCAGCTGTACATATGAGAATGAAATATGTAAAATATGTTAAATAACCAATCAGTGATCAGATTCACTCAGATGTAACGAGGATACAATTCTATTGCTCTACTCTGTGTCTGATAGGGAAACTTATACGAGTGGACTCACTGTTCTGTAACAACACGAAACAGATTTTGCCTCATCTATGTTTATATTTAATTTTTTTTTTTTTTTTGGACTGAGAGGAGAGAGCTGCAGATGGAAGGTGTGTATTTTCAGTTCTAGTGGGTTTATTTGTCATGATTTGGGCTCTTGCAAAACAAAGTGATGAATAAAAACCAGAAGAATTAGAGGATTATGGGAAAAGTCCGTTAAATTCACAATAGTGGAATCAACAGGGGAAAAAAAAGGAGGAAAAACAGACGTCGTAATTTATGGATTAATAATATTGTTGAATGAAAAGAAGAGCTGGCTTTAGTGGAGTGACCTTCTAGTGAATCCTATTATATGTTGAAGAAATGTGAAATGTACTGTTCGAGCAAACCAGACCTGGAAGATGTAGTCTCCTGGCCGTACATCTGTCACGTCCACCCACTGACAGTCGATGTCATGGCGATACGTATCCCAGCAGCCCACAGAGATACCCTGATCACCCATGTTGTAGCAGGAGAATCGCTTCTGGACTCCTGACACACACACACACACACACAGATCCAACATCATCCATCACATCATCAAAGCTCATTTAACGCTTGACGTTCCCTGTAATATTTAAAACGTCTCGGACTACATACGAGCGCTGCCTTTTTCATATAAGCTAATTCATCCAACGATATATAAAAAGTAAATGGAGAGTGAACAAACAACATTAATGACAAAGTGGGAATCTAAAGAGCTGTAGTTGAAATATTGATATTAAATCCTGTCACTAATGGGAGAGAGCATTACCATCAGGGCAGTAAGTGTCTTCCAGGCAGAAACTGGCCTTGTGTCCCTCTGCAACCCTCGAGCCGTTCAGAGTCAGCAGGTCGTAATGCGTGAATACCTCGATGCTATGGTAGTGCCTGAGAGGAGAGAGAGGGAAACTCCAGGTGAGAGAGCGTGCACATTCCTGTACGTATATAAGTGTGTGCATTTAGGCTCGACGAACACTGGCTCCCTATGACGAGTAGCCTCATGACCTCACTGTTCGAACACCGGCCTGGGTGTCACCGTCACACCTCTCACAGGAGCTTGTTTAAGCGCTACCTCGGCTGAGCTGTTTACTTATTTCAGGTGAATGGAGGGCTTTGAATCACACTTCCATAGCTCTGATGTGTTGTTGTAACAAACTGCAGCGTGACCGGCCTCCTGTCCTTTGTATTAAACCTGACTTACGCTAACGGGATCAATTCCACCGTCATTTCCACAGACATGTGCGGTGTGGCGGTTAATGAATCTGGAGGGATGACAGCACTGTTTCAGGCCACCCATAACTCACGCAGACACATCTCACACAGCCGACAGTGTGGGCTGCTTTAAAAGGCTCCTTCTTCTCGTATGACGACAGGCTTAAAAGTGCTCTCGTCATCAACTAAATAAGAGGAACGTACTATGAGTTACTGTGGAATGTGTTGAAACCGAACCTGTGGACAATATGTCATCTATTTACATCTAACGGACAAGTTCCTACTGAGGCCAGGTGGCAGACAAAGGCTCTTATGTGTTAAGTCTGTGTTGCACGTTACCTGCAGACCCCCAAAAAAAAAAAAAAATCACACTAACCTGTTTTCTTTCCTGGTAGCAATTGAATGCAATTACCTTAAATATAACTTGAATTAGGCCTACTCATATGATGGTCATTATGTCTTTAATGCAAGTACAAGTCAAAATTGTGTAAGGAACAGGTGCAAGTCAGAATATTTTTGACTGCCTTAAATAACCTCATGAAACCGCAGCTCACCTGTGTCCGGGCTAATCTGAGCCACTGTTTCCAAAAACACTTAAATGACCCAAAGTGCAACCGCAGCACCCCATACAAACAAAGTATTTAAATAGTTATTCCTATAGCAACACCCCAATGTTATTTTAATAAACACTTGCGGGATGATGTACCTGTGACACTGATGCCATGTCCAGCTCTCCCTTGTTGCTTTAGGTCTAAAATCAGAACGACCCAAGTTCATGATTCGGGATGAGAAGCGCAGTAGGCGGCGATGACCATAGGGCCAGTTCATCCTCGCAGCAGAAGATGACAGACAGTTCTCTTCATTGGCACATGTGAGCAGGTGCAGAGGTCGGTCTTCTAGGTAGGCCGTCTCTTGCACCAGCTGGGCGTCCAGTACGAGATCAGGTGCAGCTAAAGTACATATAAGATTGTTACGTATAGACTCGAACACCTTTTAAACGACAGCATCAATTGATAAAAAATAGGGTTTCCACTCACTGTCGGAACAGCTGACTCCAGCGGCCTTAGTTCCACCTCCTCGGGGACAATGGACATGGTTGTTACGGCGACACTGTTGAATTGAAAGCTCGGTGCCGACGCAGTGAGTTCCGCTAAGAATCAGTTCAGATGCATTTGGGTCACCGGTCCAATACCAGGTTTCCTGTTCAACAGAGGGGGAGGGGTCGTAGGACATGGACAGTTTGTCAAGTTTTTTTTATCATAGCTCATTGTCAACAACAGATATTTCAGGGACAGATCTATGGATTGGCCTCCATCTGTTCATTTGTTGATCATTTGTTTTATAATTCTTTATCAATAACCCTGTTTGCCAATTAGATTCTGTTGATGGTTTTTGACGTCTCGGAGGAATGATGCCTCGGACCACTGCAGTTTTATTTCGATAACATGCCTACTAGTTAGTGTCTGAAATTCCACTACAGTCAGACACTTTTAATAATGGGGTATGAGATTCCAATGTGTAGTGATGTTCTGTATTTGTGTAACTTGTCTGATGGAAATGTAATGGGAAATAACATATACTTTTAGTGGCTTGTAAAAAAAAGGAAAAAAAAGCTATTACAAAGAACTGGGGAAAGACAGAACTACCAACAAAGCACCATTGGATCACAATTATTGCAGGAATATATACAATGCAAAAAAAATAACTCACAAACTGCGACTACAAGAAGCACAAATGGACAAAAAATGGAATAAATGGACTGATAACATAAGCTGTAATGGTGGAAGGACTGAATAATGTGAATGTAGTGTCGTGTAATGTACCCAAGCAACGTTTATTTGTTCGTTTTTGGTGACAATGCGTTTAAAAATTTTCGATAAAAACATAAATAAAAAAAAAATTGGACTTTTAATGAAGTTTTAATGACTGTTGTGCCAGTTTTGCTCCATTTTGATGCGTTACCTGATGAGCACTGGCAGCAAATCCCAGTCCCAGTTGTCTGCACACCACCATGGCTTCGTTGATGCCCCAGTTCTCGCTGCACACGGACCCCCAGCGCTTACGACCCCCGACTTCCATCAGCACCTCTACTCTGCCTTCTGAAGGGACTCTGCCACCTGTCAGTCGTACCTGGAAACGAACAGATTAAAGCTTTAAATCAGCAATGAGCTACTAGAGTTTGCTGACTCGTGTGTATCTTGATAGGGTGTGGTTTACGTACTGTGTTTTCTGAGCCCGTCTTGGGAACGTTGCAGCGCACTGATGCATCCTGGCTGTGTTTGAATGTCCACGGTTGGACCTCCTGGAAGTAGCAGTCCAGAATGGAGCGCTCGTTCCCCATACACTGGACATTGTTCATATGGATAGGTCCTGTGCCTGGAATGGAAGAAGAAAATGAGCTTGAGTGCAAGTGTGTCTTTTACCTTAATGAGTGTAAAAAGACAAAAGCAGAATAAGTGAAGTATAGAGTAATTCTTATGGATTTTAACAATAGTCACTAGATTACCCTAAAAAAATCCTGACTGAGGTAATTTACATAAAAAAAACATCAACTGAATTAAGCTAGAACATCTAATTAGTTGATATTAGATAAAGAAAAGTCAACTGAAGTATTCTTACAATCTACCATATTCCATCAAATAAAAACCAGGAGTCGATTAAAAGGCCGAAGTTCTAGTTGATACATGTTCTCAACTGCAGATCAGGTGAAAAATAATATAAATAAAACCTCTGGCAGGTAAGCAAAAAGTACAACTCTGCAAAGATGATACATTAAAATATATAACCAGCTACTTTCAACAATCGCTCATGATGTGATATTGTCTGTTTTCGGTCACTGCAGGTGTGTGTGTTACTTTTTTAGTGAAATTGTCATTTGTAGAAACTTCCAAGCTCAACCTCTGTTAAGTATTTGAATGGTTTCTATTCACTGAAACACTAGAAAGCTTTTACTTTGTGTGATCGAGGAAGTACTGACTTTGTAGAAAAGTGCATTCCAGTCATTTTAACGTTGCAAACAGAAGAAGATCAAAATAAAGTTTTGCGGTGCTTATAACATTTAACAGAGGAAATTAAAATACAGATCTTCTTCTAATACAAGTGTTGTTTCATTGAAGACCTGGCACCAGTTTTGGCAATTTCAGAAAATACAGTACTGTAGCTTAGTTATGCTGTGTGGAGTATGTTTTTTTTTTGTTTGTTTTTTTATGAAAATGTAGTGAACAATATAAGTGAAACTACTCTCTTATTCTCACTGTGTCCAAGTTAAGGTAAGGTAATGTATTTAGTTAAATCTCAACTGGGAAATGGTGTAGTATGACAAATTTAAAGACTGAGCAAAAATATAGACAAAAAGAGCACCTGAAACAGCTCTTGAACAATATTTCTTTTTATTTGGGGCTACGTGACGGAAACACAAAGGCGTAGGCAGATTTTATCAAGCTCGCATCATTACATCATGGATTAAAACTTCGTCTATATGGATGTACTTTCTATTTTCAGTGTCAAACGTACAATAAAAAGTTCCTATCTGTCATGACAAAACGCTCCTGCCAGCCAAGTAGCATCAGCTTGGGGGATCTGTCACACCTCATTACCATTACTCTGTTGCTTTAGGCACAATAACAACAACACTGTCTGCGTGCAGTCCACCACCCTGGGTGTCTGTGTCAACAAAATAAAGCACTTTCACTCGCATTTATTTGTCATTTAAAACCAGATTATTCTTAAACAACACCGAAAGTAGTGGTGGAAAAAAAAAAAAAAAAAAAAAGCTTAAGATTTTGTGACAGCAAAAAATGCTACGCCACAATGAGTTAAGTTTATAAAACACAGCAAACACTGGCTTCAGTGTTTTCTTAAAACAAAAGGCACAAACTGCAAAAATTGGAATTGAGTTACCATTGGGATAAACATAACCAAAGCCGCAGAAACCGAGGGAAGAGAGAGAGAAAAACTGAGAAAAAGGGTGAAATTAAGGATGGGTTAAATGGTGGGGACCAGATTGCAGCCTAACCCAGTCTGTCTCTGTGTTGGTTTTGGTAGATTGTAGGCCTGGATCCAAACTGGTCACCATGCGTGGGTTCATATGTATAAAAAAGATATATCTACACCACTTCCACTTCTATCTACATGAGGAAGGCCACAAGCTCAATCCAGATTCCCACTGTTTTGTTATCAAGACAAATAGACTACCCACGCTCTCGAGATCCTCAAAATCAACAGTGACATGTTGTATTTTAACTGTAGTTTGGGGAAGAATCTATGAAAACCTAAAATAAAGTGGCCACACACACAATAATTCAGTGTGTTTAGCCCCTTATGCATGTAAGGCTGAGTACGCTATGGCTATATGTTCTTCACGGGTAAAATTACACAGTAAAATAACAAAGTTGGTCAAGAAAGGAAATAGAAACGTTATCCCTGTAATTTAGTTTGGTGATGGTGATGATAAATGCAATGATGATGGGAGTTAGAGGGTTGGCAGATGTAGCCCGAACAGAGTTTAGAACTTTTCCTTCACTTTCATTCCTGACATCGACAAAAATTGATTCACTCCAGCAAATAATATCTAAGACTGCCATTAAATACAGCCATGATAGGTATAATGACACATAATCTAAAAGTAGTATGTGCTTTTTTTTTTTTTTTTTTTTTTTTTTTTTTTTTAAATAAACATGTTGAGTTTGATTGCTTTATAATTAGAATTAAATACCAGGAAAGTAGGACGGATTAAAAAAAAAACAAAAAACTGACTTTAGAAGATGGAAAAATGGCAACATAGGTCGCATTTTTGTTGAGAATAGCTCAAATAGTTGGTTAGTGGTTAGGAGGAAAACCCTGTTCTTTTTGCTCTCTTAAATTACGCTCCATTTTAGGCACATTAATGTAGTGTTTGTAGTGTTTTTCTTTCCACGGAACGTCTCTTTCTGTGTCAATCTGTAAGCAAATTCCTGTCATCAGATGGGTTTAGGGTTATAAGATTCTTGCTGAAGTCATGTAAGCGTGCAAGTATGGGTCTGTATGTGAGCATTCAGATTTTAGAGGCAAACCAACAACAAAATTACTTCTTCTTTTTCGTCATAAATTCAAAACTGATGAACGAATTGTGTTAGAGATACTTATCCCAGTCCTGGAGCACTTGCATGTAAAAAAAAAAAAAAAAAAAAAAAATGCCTGCAAGTAAGAGCTTATTTCACCAAATCTGATGGAGACTGTATTCAAATCCACAATCAGTGAAAGTCATTTAGTCTAACAACCAGTCAACTGCAAATCTTATCACATTATCAAACTGATTATCATACATAATGGAGTTCTCTCACGTGTGGTCCTTAAACCACAGACTGAGAGATTTGATAGAAAACATGAAGATGCTTGAGAGAAAGTGAGCTGATGAGTTCAAGTTCAACAAAAAAAATGTTGATGCTTTTTTTTTTTTTTATATCAAAACTTGCACAGGTTACAAAACTACAGAACATTCACAACAATTCCCTCTTTCACTCTTTCTCAGTGAAGGTTTGTTCTACCAAAGAGTGTAATTTAAGCTTTTTCCAACAACATATAGACCTGTGTTTATGTGGCCATCGTGCACATGGAAAATTACATGTCAGTAAAATGTCTAGCAGGCAGCATGTTACAGAAAGGAAGCTGTAAGATGACTGTGAAGTCAATGATCCTGCCATGGTAACGTACAGTATATGTACAACATATGTAAGAAAGGGAAAGGGAGAGTGGTGCATTTAATAGCGGGGGTGTGTGAGAGAAAGTAAGACTTTTATATATATGTGTGTGCTGAAAACACCGAGTCAGGAAACGGTATAGAAAACCTGCATTTTCAGATGAGAGACAGGAGTAATAAGTGGTCAAAGTGGAGGCTAAACCTGCCATATGTTCAAGCAAATTACAGCTGCAGACGTCTTAATGTTATAATTCACAGTCAGATTTTATTACACACACATTAGGGGAAATATTTTTGGTTGAAACTTGAAAGCTTTCTTGCCCCTCCCTGACAATTAAACACCTCTGCATTAGACTGCTGTAACCGAGAACCTGACCCCTGACCCGCCGACTGACGGTGCAGACGGGAGCCAGTGTGAAAAGATACTAGGAAATCCCCTTAGAAGAGCTGACAAGTCAAAATGAAAGGTAGCGGAAAGTGACATCACTCACGCAAAAAACCCCGATTTAGGAGGTTAAAAGGTAAAAGGGATTGATCACACACACACACACACATATATATATATATATATAAATATCCCCAGTGTGATCAAGTGAACAGCTAAACCAGCAGACTGTCATACCACATTTCATCTTGATCAGCATGATTAAAGACTACACCCGACCATGAGGCATGGGGAAGCTGTTCTCACATCTCATAAGGGTGGGAACGCCACTGGTGCAGCTGGATACTGACTGAATCCGTGTGTCTCCACGGCTTAAAATGTGAAATTCTTGGAAAAAGACCACAGCACTTAGGGACTGAAAGAAAAAGTTTGCTTGAACCTCGCAAGATTATGTCTGTGACTTCAGTTACCAAATGCCAACGTAAACCACCGTGGCTTATAGTATAACATTTAGTATGCCAGTGTGTGTGCTGTGTTTAGGCAGCTGGGACCCTTGGCATAAGACTCACGTAATCACAGCTGGAGATATAGCAATCAACACATTTGCAGCTTCGCGAGCTAACGTACACAGACAAACACACGTGTGCCCGTACATTATCTGATCAGCGAGGGCAGACAGGCGCGGCGTCTAAGATAAGCAGAAGATAAGCAATGAATACCATAACACAATGATTCCAACCTCCAAATTGCAGATTCAAAACATCTAGATTAAAGTTGTCCAGAAATTCCAGCCTAAGCAGCGGAGAAAAAAAAGCCTCTCACCTTGTCCCATAAAGGCTCCGTGCAGCGCATCCTTAGCAGTTCCAAACCCCAGCTCTCTGCACACTACGCTGGCTGCACTTCTGTCCCACATGTGGTCCACGATAGTTCCCCATTTTCCATCTCGGAGAACCTCCACACGACCCTCGCCCAGCCTGGGTCCCGCCTTCAGACGCACAGGCTGCACAAAAGGACATAAGCTTA
>JAPTYQ010000008.1:8517510-8529653 GCA_029814465.1 Ostorhinchus cyanosoma
GAGAACCTCCACACGACCCTCGCCCAGCCTGGGTCCCGCCTTCAGACGCACAGGCTGCACAAAAGGACATAAGCTTAGATGATTACGTACAGACTGTTTTCACTTTATAAGAATGAAGGCCTACATCAATCAGGGCTATTCAACGATATTTTCCCATGGGTCAAATTGTCAGAAAGCTTTGGAATATGCAGCCGGACCCCTGTAATATTACTCTTAATATCATCACTTTTTCAGCATTTTTATTTGACTGTTAACCTGTTGTGTTAAATTTGAACCTAACGCATATACCATCACAGTCACAGTAACTGTTGGCTTTTAATGCAAGTAAAAACGCATATTTAAAGCAATTCATGTCCTTTAATATTGCTTTATTGCCTGACCAAGACAAATCACATTTAGTTCCATTTTCTATTGTCACCGTCAACTTCGCGCCATGTTTTCATATTAAAGCCGTTCTCTTTGGCCTTCCGTGAACAGTGACAGTGCAGCAAAATGACACAAAATGACGTAAAGTGTCACAAAATGGCCTTAAGTGTCGCTATTAAGCTATTTATTTACTAGTTGTAGGTAGAGGGGCCTGTTGAATAGCCCTGGTCTACATGATTGCAGTAACATTACCACAACTGGGTACGGAGCCTGGGGTCTTCCGGAGGAGATTCGGGCGAACTGCGGCCCCGCGACGCACTTGACCACCACATGCCTGCCGTTCTTACAGGGGGTGGGGCTACGGGGGATCGAAAGCTGGGCGTGACACTCGGACAGGCTGTTCTCTGTGCCCAGACAGTGCACCTTTTCTACCCAGAATCCCTTCTTCTTTGCCATGATGCTCAATCTACAAAGAAAAGGAAGTATTTTTTTCGTCATTTTTTAATCCGGTTCAACACATGAAGTCCAATTTCAAAGCAGTGAGTCATTTGTTAACAAAATTTATGAAAGTCTCCTTATTACCTCGTTGAAGGATCAGCAACCTTTGTATCCCATATTTTCCTGTAAAACAAGCAGAGAATAGATTAGTCATATGTGAGGTTTTTACAACAAAAGAAGGTTTGTGGAGAATCTTAAGGCAAATTAGAGTAAAACTAGTGTCCATGGCTTAATGTGATATAGAATTATTCATTTACAGAGCTACGTTATCCAGTAAAGATAGTTAGTTTACATTATATGACGATAAAATTTGTAATTTAATGTGACTTAATGGCAAAACCTTGGTACTGTATATCTGTACACAAGCGGATGATGTGTTTTTATAGTTTATTCTTTTCTTATTTTACTTTCCTTGCATTTTTTTTTATTATATCTTTTATTTAAACTTCATTAGAGGCAACATCTACCAGCAAAGAACTCCTCAGATTTGTATAAAAGTGATTCTGCGTTCATAAGCGACAAAAACCAACATTCACAGCATTTTCGCTGGTTAAAAAAAATACTATAATATACAGTTGAGTGCATTGTTTGCTACCATAACACGTGTCTTAGCATTTTATTACAGGAAAAATACCATGTTTAATCTTCTTCTGTGTCTTCTATGTGCACAAGTTTATGAAATTCAGTTGAATGTATTCCAACTATAGACTTCTGACTGAACAGTAAGTACAATGGAAGTACAGTTTTATTTCAGAAATGTGTTCAAAGGAAATGGAACCGAAAGAATGTGAAAAAAAACCTAACTTAAAATGCTCTTTGATAGCTTCCGCCTAGACAGCACGTACATCCTGTGAAACCTGAAGGGAAAACCCCAGTGTATCGGGTCTGTACTGTGTATTTACTGAGGTTACACGTACATATTATCCTGTGACGTGACCCTGGAGACCTGTTTCGAAAAGGTAGTAACTGTAACATATACGGTAGCGTCTGCTGTTTGTTTTATATGTAACCTGACCACACAGGAGGGATTTCTTTCACGTACACACGCGTATACCTAGACTTGCTTATTACGAGAACGGTGGTCTTAATCGGGGGCGACTTCAAATAGACACAGACTTTATCGAAGAGGTGAATCACACGGCGCTAAATATACCTTCTGCATATAAAACCGGGATGACTTGCCTGTGTGGCTTTGTGGGGAGTATAAAGTTGGGTGCATTTGATGGCAATGACTTGCATAGTGTAAGGAAAAATCCCCTGTCTGTGTTGTCTTTTAATCAAGTCTACTTTCCGTGTCTTTTTCCTCGCTTTATAGGTCCAGTAGCTTGTATTTTTTAGCTGGAATGCGGGCTACTTTTTATTCACTGTTTTTATTGTGCTTATGTTTAGAGTATATAGTAAGTGTATCTCACATTCCAACACTATAAGGAAACAGAACTTCCTGCCAACCAGTGTACACACTGAAACATGCTATTGAGTAGTTTTAAGCAAATCATCCATTATTATGTAGTCTTTTTGTAGTGCATCACTTAGATTTGTGCATAGCTTCAGGAAGTAAGCACTATAAAAGGACAACAAACATAAGATATTTTTGAAGCGCGTTGTTAACCTCCAAAGCCACATGCCGTCCAAAAAAAAAAAAAAAAAAGGAGGCAAAAGAAAACATGACATTCAACATCAGTGATATACTGGTCACATTTCTGGGAAAACAAGGTTTGACCAAGCACAATGTACAAACAAAACCTCGGCACTATGCTGCACTGCATGTCTGAGAAACACATGAACCAAGCAGAGATTTATGCACCAAAAAAAGGCTGGATGGTTCGGAAGAGCAGTGGAGAGGAAAGCCTTCTATTCTCTTGGCAGACACGCAAGACAGACATGCCATACACACCGTGCCAGGACGTCCTCAAAGCAGACATTCACATCAATTACAGGAAAACACTCAGAAACACACACGCCACTGCTTTGACTCATATTTTGATGTCTAATACAGATCGTGCGATACCAGCATATACAGTCGGGGAAAAATATATTAGACCACCTCTTGTTTTCTTCAATTTCTCGCTCATTTTGTTCATATAAAGGACAAATATAATGATAATAACAAAAATAGCTCATAAGAGTTGAATTTCAAAGCTGATTTTCCATTGTTTTCTTGATAATAACCCAAATCACTTCAGTTCTTATATCAATAGCTATGGTATTATAATGACAAAAACAGTGCTTTTTAGATATTCCGCGTTCTCTTTTCTCTGTTTTAGTCACATGATACAAACAGGAGTTAGTACTTGATTGCATAACCGTTGTTTCTGATGACTTTTGATGGTCTAAAATTTTTTTCCGTGACTGTATGAAGTGAATAATGGACAAACTGTAAGTCCTAACGCAGTAAAAACACGTTTGGTAATTAACATACTAACGTATTTGCTTGAAATATGAACAACGGTGGAAAAAAGTTTTTAGACACTTCATGCATTTTGCGATATATTGCTCCATTCTCCAAACCCACATGCTCTGTTCTGTCGAGGTAAAAACTGTATGTTTCGGCAAGATAATGAAACACATCCAGGACGTGACATATTGAAACTGCCAAGACTTTAGTGTTGCTATTTTTTCTTGTTAACAATAAAACGAAAGAGAGGAAAAAAAAAAAACGCATCTTTTGAAACACAATAAAGATTTTTTTCCCATAAAAATTTCAGAATAATATTTGAGACTGTGTAAACTTTTTTCCATTACTGTAGGTTAAGGCATTTTTACAGCTCATATGCACTGCCTGGCCACAAAAAAATTCATTGGACTGCCTTTAGCTTTGATTACAGGACACATTCGCCTTGGCATTGTTTATGCCACGTGATAGAAAAATACTGAGTTAACTGTGCGCCGTGATGGAAAACTACTGAATGGTATAACCTTATGAACCTGATAACTGTGTTTATCTGTTCTCAAATGAGTAACTGCACTTAATCAGTATGAGGTACACTCAGATGCAGACGGCTCCATCCATTCCTTTTATATCTTGTTCTGTGGTTAGAATATAGTGTCCTTGACTGATAAATGTATATGTGTACAGACAGGATGGATAAAAGAAGTGTCACTGGACTCTGTGGTGGTCAATCCATGTGTAAAAATGAAGTCTAATGCTCCCTGAACTACTCTTTCACAAGCCCCAATAAGCCTGATAAATTCTGTTACTGTCCAATTCTTCAACATCAAGCAAATTATAAAAGATGTTTAAGTCTAGAACTATTTTTATGGCGACTTCCAAATCTCTATCATCATGTTTTTCATATTATTCTGTGCATTTTGAAGTACAAATTATGTGTTTTCTCGCATTTAACGTAGTAACCATGTAGTTATCCACGAAAGCTCCGAGTAAATTTCCAAGAAAACCAAAGAAAAAGTGACTTTTTCAGCAAAATGGATCACTAACTTAACATAAAAACATGTATCTACAATCACTCATTTATCAAACTCTACGGGTTTTACTGGAGAATCAGTGTTTCAGACGATGACAGTAGTTCCACGTTCACTATGAAGCCTCTCAACGTCCAAATGGGTCATATCTGATGACGATGCAAAGCTGAGAAAGTGCATTTTACCTGAATTATTTAACTGTATCGAAATGATTCCTGGTTTAGAAGTTATTAAAACATTTTAGATCTGTGATGCTTTAGATTTGAGGGCTAAGAAACTGGGAAAATACTGCATCAGTTGGGGTTAAATAACCTGCTCTTACCTATATACTTTGTTGAATCCAATGTGGACTTAAACCAGGCAGTGCAAATTACAGCTTTAATCAAAATAAATATTAGTTGATGTGTACTTTCCGTATCTACAGGTACCACATACACATCATTTTAATCCCTGCAGAGCTATATATCAGCCTGCCGTCATATACTTAGTAAAATCGTTCCCTTAACACATTTCAAAGCTGAATCTCGTGGTATTCCCTTTAAAAGAAACAAACATGCCCAAGGAAGCACAGGTAGGTAAATATTTGTGACATGAAACTGCGGACATTCCCGTAAAGTTAGGGCATACACTTTGAAAACAAATCGAGGATGCCAGAATCAAGAGAAGCATTGTCACCGGTATGATGTTATATAGATGGTTCCCTGAAGTCACGTGCTGCTGACTGTACATTTTCCAGAATCACAAAATAACTTGTTTCCTCTTGCTGTGCGTAGACAGGAGGCGAGAAATGACCCTGCTGCTTCTGTGCTTAGAAATACAAACAATCTCTCATTGAAATATATTAGCTCCTCTTAGGGAAATGTACTAAAATAAATGTTGTTCCATTTCAACGATCATTTAGCGAAGAGCAATTTGGCTATTTTGAATAAAAGTCTTGAAATAGACTTGTTTTTCAGGCCCATTTGAAGTACAAATGCTGACCTCAGTGCCCGGCGTAAATTATAAACACGTGCGAATGAAATCTCAGTTAATCTTAGCGAAATGATCTTGTACGTTCCGTAGTTATACCAAACGTTTGACCTCAGCGAGAAAAATCTTAGGAAGACATAATATTAAATCCCGCTCATTGCACTAAATAAAGCTTCATATGTGAGACCAGCTGCGAATTGCGACGCTGACACACGTATAGAATTTAGCACTTATCCTTTACAGTGTCTTGAATTGCACTTGTAAAGTATCTTAGATGTGTCTACCATGTGGCTGTGCAGGAGCATGGCCTCTGCGAGCAGACATAGAAAGACCGTGAACACACAAACACACACATTTCCCCATGAGGCAAACATGTCTGTGACTTGTTTGTGACCTCACCACAGACCAATCAGCTCACCATTTTCCCTCCTCAGAAACCAAAAGGACTACTATACAGGCTATAAATGATACCTTCAGTTCTTTCATTTGACTGAATTACACCACTGTTTTAATAATGTTGAATTTCATACCAGGATAACAAACAAAATAAAAACACATGCATTTTTAATATGGATAAATTCATGTAAACACTAAAGGTTATCACCAGTCAGTTACATGTATGTTATAGAAATGGGTTCATTTGGGTAAACAGACAGCCTCAGTATTCGTTTTCCACCTCCCTTCATCAGCCTCCTTATCCAAACTGTGTGTTTCAGCACTTTGCTGTGGAGCCAAAAAGAACAGAAGCTCATGACGGGGAGTCCCTCCCGCCTGTTAAAAGACGAGTATTACACCACTGTTTGGGTTTAATCCCCCTGACTGCTTTTTTTTTTTTTTTTTTTTTTTTTCTGGCAAATTTCTAAGGCTTATTGTTTTCAGATTTTCATCGGCACACTCTACCTTTACATGTTTTATCCTGTTAATGTGTTCTTTTATTGGAAGCTCCAGGAAAGAGTCTAGATTTGTCTCAGTATCAAAGTTGACAAAGTTTATTCTGATCACAAATAAGATGGATACGACTCAAAGAACAATGACAAAGGATGAATTGTACGGTTATTTCCCTATGGACGGGCTCACCAGTACAAATGGGTTGGTCTTTAATTTAGCTTTATCTAACTAGATCAAACAGAGGTGGGGCCTCAACTGTAAGTAAACTTATACCAACAATAACTTTACTTTTTATCACCTATGTCTGACAATATTATGTGTGTGAATGTGTATTTAAAGGAAGAACAGAAGATAATTAACAATCCTAAAAGAGTGAACAATTATTTAAACTAGAACAGGGTAAAACATAAATCTGGTCACAAAGAACTTATGACAAACAATATTAAACTAAAACAAATTCCACAAATGAATCCTATGTTAAAACCTTAACTACTAACGAATAAAATAATTCATCCTAATACTTCAATATGTGAATTAAAATAATATTTCAATGTGTGGACGAATGATGCATGTGACTGTGCGCATTCTTCTTTTTTTCCGATTTATTTGCACTTTTTACCATTGTACCATCTGCTACATGAATCAACTAGTGCACGGTTGAATGCACATTATGTCATTTTTGCTGCAATGAAACTGATAAGAAACATAGTTTGATTGAACTAGTGGTGGATCATGGAAGTTGTTATTCATTACAACTGCTGATGAAATTCTATTGGGCATAAATCAGGCATTAAAGTTTTATCTACATTATATTCTATGGTGTGTATTCATGCCATTTCAATTTTATGAAACAATATAGTGTTTACTCTGATGCCTGGGAGGAATAAATATGACATTGTTTAAAACATTTGATAAAACTTTGCATACTTGTAAAGTCCATAAGTCAACTAAATAGATATATATGACACAGGAAAAGTCATTTTTTGATATTTCAATCCAAAAAAAAGTTACATATTGTACTTTTTACTGCAATGAATAATGTCTCTCTGCAGTAAAGACATGCAACATTGGTAGATCAGAGAAAAATACCACTTTAATCCTCACCTGAGTCATAAAAATGGTTAATAACTCTTAAAATGATGTGATGAATGATTATAGCAGAGGCTCGCTCAGCTCATCAGTAACATTATACTTAACCCATAAAGACCCAAACAGCCACTGACAACCAAAAGCATCTACTGATCTAAAATGTTTAATGCATTTTAATAAACTAATCCTATTAATATTTGTAAATAGTGAATGTGGAAACACCGTCATCTTCTACAAGATCGATTCACTAGTAAAATCCATATTGTTTGATAAATGATAGTAGATGGAGACACTTGTTTTATGCTCAGTTAATGATAGATTTGTTAAAAATGTCACTTTTTCTTCACTTTTCTCTGTAATAACTCTTAATAACCTTTGAATTTACTCCGAGCTTGAATGAGCATCAACATGATCAACGGATTAAATATAGAAAAATACTTCATTTACACTGAAAAAATGCTAAATACAGAGGATAGTATTATCATAAATGGTGATAAATCCCTTAAGAAAGGTTAAATAGTGAGAAAATTTCAGACACAAAAGTAACACTGGGTTGCATACAAGAGATTACTCAAACATCACTACCCAGATATAGAAAAATGGAAAAGGGAAAACCAAGATGAAATATTTAATTGCTTGTCATGAAGCTTCATTAAGTCAGAATAGTTTAGTTTTAACATGCCCTACTTCAAATAGCGAAGACATGGGTCTAACGTGCCAAATAGTTGTTAAATATTTGTCTGCAGACCAGGGCTGATAAAAATCACTATGCCTCAAGTCACTTCTGAAAACCAGCTTCCACAGCCTGTTCCAAACCACAAAAGGAGCCGCTGGCATGCACAGAGAAATTAAAAGATGGGAAAATAAATTAGAGAGGCGGTCATTGAGAGAGATCACACAGACATCAGACAGCAAAACCAGACTCGGTCACACCAAGTGTCACCCAAAGGCCTGCAAATGATACCCTCATCACAGGAAAATTTCAGCTAAAACATAATTAAACATAAAACACCGGTTTAGTCCCCAAATCACCACGGTGACAGAGGAAGACAGACAGCTGCTGACACAGCAGGCTGCACTGTGAGCTGCAGCTGTAATTGGACATATTTCACACGAGCAAGTGAAAATTTGGCTCGTCTGACTGCTGCTCTAATTCTTTTTCTGCATCTCGTCTTTCTCTTGTTACTCTCTTCTTCCTCCTTCGCCAAGTCAGTCTTACGCTCTCTCTCTCACACACACATGGCTATAATTGGGGGTATATTTTCACTCTCAGCAAAAACCCTTGAGAGCCTCGGTCGTGACCAACCTGTAATTACAGCATCTTCAGAGTTCCATCCAAGAGACACAGAGAGCTGAGAGACATGGCATGCACCAGGATTTCTAAGAATGGACTGCGAGCAAAGGTGGAGAAACAGGGGGGAGTGTCACCAGCTAAATTTGGTCAAACCATTGCAATCCTTAGATTTCCTGGCAGCTGGTAAAGTGGAAGATGTTACATGAAACATCATATTGTGTGAAACCCAATTGTTTCTTAGTGAGTCTGCTCAGATTTTGTAATTATAATTACAGTGGTAATTTTAGTCAAAGTGCAATCCTTACAATTATCCATAATCCAGCCCGAAACATTACATATATTTCACTTCTCAACCAACTCTTTACATGCATATGATTATGATATAAACATCCCATGTGGAATAACACAAACAAGCAGAGTTTCTGCCGAATTTAGATTAAATGCAATTAATTTACCTAAAAATACCCTCACAGCAGCTTAGATATTGAGGCATATGTAGCTACACCTTGAAATGGTCTTTTTGGAAAACATACACGAGAGACAAAATATTCTTTGAGGTAGAAAACAGGTACAGATTTGGAAGCAAACACATCATCGTGGTTCAGGCCACAGCAAAACATCAGGTCACATCCAGGACAAGCAGACCGAGATAGATCCAGTCACCACCGCCTTCATGCTACAGCCATATAATTTACACACACATGACAAAAATCACCATAATGATATAAACTACACAAGCCGATATGTTGGGTAAACAGTATCAACTTCAGCTCTGTGTTGTGGTTTAGGTCAGACTAAAAAAGCCTGCGGAGTGCTATCATTTAAGTTCCATATTCTTGACCTGAGATGAAGATTAAGAACAAAACAAAACAAAACAAAACAAAACAAAAACATCCTGTTACAGCCAGTGAGGAGCTGCAGGCTTCAGTCCAAGCCCTTCAAGCCATTCTGCCCTGTCCTCCTCTATCTGGTGAGGAGCCAAATCTCTTATGTTGCATATAGTAGTAAATCTGGACTGCGATAAAAAAAAAAAAAAAAAAAAAAATAACAGAAAAGCGTGAAAAAGCGTCATACCTGCAATGCGGGGATTTGAGGAAGTTATGCTCTAATAAATGATCCTGTGCAGATTATACACATAGTCAGAATGGGCCGTTCAGCAACAGCTCATTATAAAGACCTTTTATTACTGAAGATATGATGCCCTCCTCCAACAACACACTCCAGTTATAACATCACTGTGTTCCCAATAATACAGAGTTCAGAAGAGACGGCTTAATTCAAGGACAATGCAGGAAGGCTTTCGGTGACTGAGGCGGGATGTACAGTCAATAAAAAGTTTGCAAAGTCTATAAAACAAATCTGTTACCCCCTTCAACAGTTACAGCCTTTCAGCAGCAAGAGGAATCTAGCACCTACAGTACAGAGCACATGTTGTGGTCTGTCAGCAGTTGAGTCACACTAACCCCGGCCAAGTGAGAGACGGAATAGCTAAACTGTGAATCACCTAGAACCGGCAGCTTTCCAGCAGCAGAATCCAACTGGGTCCCCCTTCCACCGAGGAGCAAACGGTCAGACACAATTCTGTCTTATAATAGCACTGGGGTAATTCTCTGCTAATGTGTGGTCCTCCTGTGGTTTAAGAGCAGAACCTTCCCAAAAACCACTGTCAGTGTTTTTTTTTTTATTCAGTAGGAGGAGGGGAAGCACAGACTGGTGTCAAAGGGACAGAAACAGACACTAAATACAGACCTTAAAGCACGTCTTCCAGTGGTGAAGAGCATGCAGAAAGAATATGCAGAGACAGATGCAGAGTGGAGCTGGGTATTGATCCAATATGCTTACCACACAAAATGTGTACAGCAGTAAATGTGCAAATAAATCAAGTAGGATTTACAGGGAAGCACATGTGTATGTTGAAAAAAAAAAAACATCTTACATAGACTGACTGCCAGGAGCAAATTAATATATTGGTGAATTAATGTATTTGCCTGTTATTAACCTATCATGACTCTAGGTGTGTTTTCATAAGCATAATTAATGCTGTTTTGAACTTTGCCATTTGGAAAAAAAAGGCTGACTTGAAGTGGTTATTGCCTCTTCTAAAAAAAAAAAAAAAGAGTAAATGTTCATAAAGGAAACGTAGTGAAGACTCATGATTGATCATGTGACTGCTCAGCTTTTTGCTGTGTCTCAAGTATTCCAATATGGAGTGAAAACACATCTGGTATAAGAGGTTGTGTGGATTGATGAGGAGTACAGGTTATTCTTCTGTCTCATCCGTGAAAAAAGATACCACTTCCATTTTAGATGAAAGACCAAAGCAGAATCCTCTGCTTCTTCTATCCTGTTTATTAGATCCATGTGTAACGTAGCCTTCAGACGACAACGCACAACCTTGATCGTTCACTGCACATATATTTATATTTTTCATGATTGTCAGTTTCAGTGACTAAACCTTCACACTTCTGATATGATACTATCATGATTTTTGTGATTGTTGTGCGAGGTAATTATCTGCACTGCAAAAATCCATATCTTACCAAGTGTATTTTTCCTCATTTCTAGTCAAAATATCTCATCACACTTCAAATAAGACATAATCACCTAAAGAGTGACTTTTCAGTGAGATATAAGAAGTTACTTTTAGACAATAGAGCTTAAAAATCTTATTTCAAGAAATCTTACCAAGATCATTTTCACTTGTTCCATTGGCAGATTTTTTTGCTTAACTCATTTTTTTTTTTTTTTGCTTTATTCGATTTCTTAAAATAAAATTTTCCAGATCAAATCTTAAAATAAGTTCTTATATCTCACTGAAAAGTTACTCTTTAGGTGATTATGTCTTATTTGAAGGGTATTTTGACTAGAAATGAGAAAAATACACTTGGCAAGATTTTGATTTTTTTTTCCCAGCGTAATAAACATAAACTGAAGAGGAGAAATACCTCTAAATGCCAAAAGAAATTATGTATTTATATTTTAGTGCATTATGGCGTCAGGTATACAGAAATAAACTAAAATCAACTCCAACAGGAGTAAAGAGCAAGTAATGGATGGTCTTAACTCAGTGCTTCACACATACTGAATGTAGTGCTTATACTTGCAATAAAATGTAGAGGAACTTCATTCTTTAGAAAAAAAAAAGTCAAAATTACATGCTACACATCACTACATATTACATCTTCAAATTACCCCACCCCTGTTACACAACTCCCAATGGCAGCTTGGTATGCACGCTGTTGGAGGACATTTTAAGACGTTGGAAGATGCATTGCTGACTCAAGCCTGCAGAGACTGTCCTGCCAATAAGACAAGCTGCCTCACAAAGACCCTCTTCGCGCTCTCCAACAGCTACCTCTGTCCCATACCACAGTATTGATGGGACAGTTAAAGCACAATCAGCAGTGGTATTAGACTTCAGCATGGGAATTTAAAAATCAAAGTGGGGCTGTTTGTCTGGGAGCTGCAAGCTGGAGATAGCATCAGAGAAAGACACAGAGAGAGAGAGAGTGAGAGGGAAGCAATGAGGTGAGCAGAGGTGATTTGCCTTCAGAGAGGTTTAAAGAAAGGGCAGTACAGAGGGGACAGAGATCCCTTTATCATCATCCTGACGATAGCC
>JAPTYQ010000008.1:8529665-8546342 GCA_029814465.1 Ostorhinchus cyanosoma
GAGTAAAGGGGGACATGGGGGAGAAGTGGCTGGGGGTAGAAGATAAGCCTGACATAATGCTTTTACTCTCAGTGGCTCTAACCAGGATGCCACTGTTGTTCCTTTTAATTCTTTAGGATATGCTTTTATACATCTACCAATAGGATGAAAGGCAGAGCACGCTGCCCTTCTGAACTACAGGCAGCAGCCCAGTGTTTGACAGTCTAATAACTTCAGTTCATAAAGGTCAATTGTGTTGTTCTCAGTCGAGCTCACAGTTAAGATTTATACTCACTTATATGTTTTGACATTGTGCTGGGTAGCCTCTGGAAAGCCAAGCATCCCGCACACAACTCGGCTGCTGTTCAAACTCCAACCCAAGTCGCAGACCTGCCTCCATCTCCCAGCATGCTTCACTTCCACCACACCTTCAGTCATCAGGCTCTTCTTCTTGGTAGCCATGAGGATAGGCCGGAGTCGCACCTCCTCGATCCGCACCTTACTGTGACCCTTGGGGAAAGGAAATGACAGCATGTTACGCATATTTCTAAGATGAAATAAAAGTTCCGGTCTCTAGGGTGGAGTTAAGCAGACATGTTACTGTACCGGGTACTGCTGGTGTCTGTGGAATCTGGGTATCTCGTATGGATGTCCATTTCCATAGTAGCCATATCCAGGGTGCCTGCGGGTGGACACAGGGCCCTGCCACTGGGGCGCGGTGTTGCTGTGGGGCCTAAGGGTGGTGTGGCCTCTACTGGCGGTCTGATCCAACCTGCGCTCAGGGGTGCACACCACCCCCAAGTCCTCTGTATGTTTGCAGTCATTCACCCCCCAGCCGTTGTGCTTGCAGTCCTTCAAGGATTTCTCAGAGCCGTCGCAGCGTACATTGTCCATCCATATGGGTCCTTGAAAGAATACATCATTTATTGTGTCATAGAGTGCATTGAGGAGTCTTGATAGCAAAATGGATTGACTAGGCAATGCATCTACACAGAGGCCAAAATCAGCTCCTAAGTACCTAACACTTGACTTTTACAGGCAGCCTGATTTAAGGTTGCACCTTAGCGGCGTGTTTAGCGGTAGATACATAGTATTTTACAAGGAAGGGTGCTGTAGATCCAGCTCCTTGAATCCTCTCAACCTTCTCTTTAATTTGGATTTAAAAGCAGTAGTAAAGAATGTCTATAAACCACAGCAAGTGTTGCACAACTCTGTAAGGCGAATGCTGTCATTATTCTGAAACAAATGCCCTTTTCCAGCCCGTATAGTTGCTGTGCCAGTCTGCCAGGCGACCTTAATGAGATGTAGACTGCGTTCCCACAACAAGTTATCTTTGTAACTTTATGGTGCTAGTTATTTTAGATGTCTTAATTGGTGGTCTTTTCATAAAGCCATGCACTTAGTGTGTTACTGGGTTTTTGGTGTAGTATGTACAGGTTAAAACCAGACCAGTATGAGTTCATGTAATTATTCAAGTCACTTTAACTTATTTTATAAACTTTCAGTGTCTTTAGCTTTGGCCTCCACCATGCCTTTTCTGCACTTGTTTCTGTCTTTGGAGATAATTTCAGACCGGAAGTGCTCTCACCCTCTCCTTCTCCATACTTTGCGCTGTGAGCCCACGTGATGCCAGCCTGGTAACCCAGTTCTCTGCACACCACATTGGCCAGTTTGATGTCCACCTCGTCGTCGCACACGGTCCCCCAGGTGTTGTTGTGCAGCACCTCCACGCGACCCTCGTGCGGCTCTCGCGCAAAGTTCCCGGCGAGACGTACCTTGGCGGCGGGCGCGCGTGCCACCCTGCGCTGAGAGGCCGTGGTCCTCCGCGGTTCAGCGCGAGCGGGACTGAAGACGGACAGGAGGAGGATGAGGAGGAGGAGGAAGCTGAAGCAGAGGGTGCGGGTCATCCTGGTATGAGAGGAGGGGTCCTGCAGGTCAAGGTTAAAACACACTGTGAATGGGGCTGCGCTTTTTATACACTGAAATGTTAAGTTATTTAATTTTATATATTTTTTATTAAGTTAGCATAGTCTGTAAATATCCTATAATTAAAAACACATCATAATTTAGAAATATTACGAGACAGTTTCCTTCAGCTGCAGACTGGTTAGTAAAAAGCCCAACGGTGACATCCTCTGGACAAAACAGTCCAGGTATTTCTACAGAAAACTGTTTTTGGATCCACTGTCATCACGAAATGACACTGGTAGTTTATCTGTTGACAACCTGAGAGATAGCCTTCAAGTTGAAGTACTTATTTTGTAGACCTACATTTTATCATAGCATCAATCTTGCAGAGAAGCAACGAAAGCCAAAACGCATAAAATGAGTGTTTTTCACCCATGTCAAACATAGGCATGTAATTACAGATTCAGCAGCACACTAGTATTGCAAATAAACATCCCCCAAGGCTAACAAACCAGACAGAAACATGTGGCAGGTTATAACTGGAGGTTAACAAGTGTTACAACTAAACAGAAACAGTGATGGAGACAGACACTGGAACACTAAATCACTGCAGGCCACACTGGGCAACATGTATTCATGATGATAAAAAACACTGAGAAACAGGCCAGCAACAAGTAAATAGGCTTTACAGAGCTCAGTCCAGTATGTACAGAAATAAAACCATCACTTGTCATGGAATTTACAGACGTTAACTGTTACAGCTGATCGACATGTTACCCTGATCAAGTGATAAATGAGAACAAGAATGTGTTTAAAGCCTTAAAACACCTGTTACAGTAGTGCAGACGGTAGATATATGTTAAATAAAAGCAGAATAAGAAAGAAGAAAGTCAAGCTCCTTATTATAAATGTAAAAGATAAGGTGAAGGTTCACTCACCTGGCAGGCAGCAAATGTTTGCAGTCCTGGATGTCACTGGCTAGGGGAGAGTGACTGAGTGAAGGAGTGTGCCTTCCAAAAGCTCCCCTTAGTCAATCCTCCCTTCTTCCCTCCTTCTCCCTATATCCCTCCCTGCATCCCTCCCTCCTGCTGTGCTCTTTTACCCTTTAGGTCTCATTCTCTCACGTACAGTCACTGACTTCACTCTTTTATTATAATGTAAATGTAAAACTGCTTAAGAAGAGTTTTATCATTTCAACTTAAGGTGTATTCCTTTTCTAGCTGGCATTTTTTTTTTAATTATATGTGAAACCATGAGGCCGTCATTCCTCAAAAATGAATGAGTCATGAATGAGGTGGATTTAGTGTCATATGTTTTAAAAAATGAGCAGCAATCACCGTTCATACCTGACTTAAAATTACTCTGGTATTTCTTTAATGGGCTGGTGATACGTTACGAAACTGTACGCAAGGCTGTTACTCAACAGTCGAGTAAACGTGTGTGTGTGTGTGTGTGTAAGTGTAACCAACAGGAAAGACATGGTTCCAGAATAGTTTCAAACATCAAGTTCCAAGTGTCTTAAAGAAGCTCCCTATACCACAGGGTAGATATTTCCTTGTTGAGATGACCGCAAACCACCAACTCTAAAATAAGCCCAGCCTCACCGTAGCCATGGTGAACGTGACTGATGAGAATATGCCATACCACCCCTGCCCAGGAGTATGTAACTATAGTAAAACCTACCATAAAGGAATAGAGAGCATAAAGATTTAATTCAATTCAGGAGTCTTGTTTATAGCCTTTGAGGAAGGGGTCACTTAAGTGCATTAGTCCTCATCCAAATTAGATCTCTCAACATGTTTGAAAGCTGTTTATTTGTTTTTTGAGACATTTCAGTAGGATATGAGCCAAAATTAGCTCCATGGAAATATTTGGCTCTGGACTGTTGTGTTGATAAAGTGTATTTCAGTAAACCTCAGTGGGTACCCTTTTAATGCAGCAAGGTTTATTCATAGACATGAAGAATTACAATCATGACAGGTGGGAACAGAAAAAGAAACATGAAAATATGCAGATTTCTAAGTCATACGTGTGTATTTGTGTGCACACGTGCTAACTTAAAAGGTGTAATTGAGATGTTTGTGTGCACTACTTGATGGTGCAACTGGGTGGCAGGATGGTGGTCCCTCCCTGACTGGTTAAACCCTAACAGGAAAAGCAGACCCCCTATTAGTGCAGCTAAATCAGAGGGATGGCCAAGGCCGACAGTGAGAGTAAAGAGAGAATTTCTAGGAAAAAACGCAAAAGGAATAGGGGGTGCATAAGGTTAAATATATATATAACTATCAATGCAGTGTGTGACATCTTTATGTTGTAACCTTAGGTGCACTGTTGTATATCACACTAATTAAACTAGACCAGACAGGTGTACCTGCCTGTGTGCCCATGCTCAGCAGCTCAGTGGGTGTGTACAAGTGAGAGTGTGTTAAAGGGGCGATCAAGAGGCTCACGAGGCTGAGTATCTGAGCGCAGCAGCTCTCTGTGGCAGAGCGCTCTCTCTCTCTCTCCTCCTCCTCTCTAATTACACCAACCGAGCCGGCTCTGCCCTTACCCACAATCTGTGGAGGCATGAAATAAATACATGCTCTCCAACAATAAACAAGTGCCTTTTGAAACGGCAGCACCTCCTCAGGCTAACCCCCACTGCTTTTTCTCCAGACTTTCATAATGCTGTTACTTTTATAATGGCTGTAAGAGCATGGAGGCACATGTTATACAGATTATTCTATACGTAACAGTCATCATACCTGTCAATAAGGCCTATTTGCTGCAGCCAAAAGTGGGCTTTATTACACAAAATTGCCGTCACCTCATCTTTGCAGCTTCTCAGTATGTGTTAAATAAAAGTTATTTTCGAGGCCAGACACTCAGCTTTACTGTAGCATTCTCACGTGCACACGTGTCCACATACATTCACTGGTGGCCATCAGGCTTCAGTTCCTCTCTTGTGGCATAATAACTGCCATTCCCACACATTCTCAGTACTGTTAGTCATGTCTCAGTGTCCCACTGGTCTGGGTGGTTACAGATTCCCCACTGTATCTTTGATGCTGGCTGCACAAGTGTCTACTGGTTATGACAGGGTTACCATGTGTCCCCCACACCAGCCCTGCGAGTTTTGATTTACAGCCTCTGGGTTATGAGCACCTGGAACGACTTAACATGGCATCCCCTCATCTAGAGATCAAAAACACGATAAATGTGTGTCTTATATTGGGTGGTTAAGTTGGTGATGTACTGTATCCAAATGTAAACCTTTCATGTACAACACTGCCGCCATGTGGCAGCCAGCATAACCGCACACCACTGCCACAAATTAACATCGAAGAGCAGACTTGGAAATAAGTTGTTCACATACATTTATTAAATACAAAAAGACTTGCAGCGTTTGCAGTGCAGTAACAATAATAAAAAATATTTGAAGAATAAACACGATTGCAGTGCTATCATAACCAATGTTGCATCGTAATAAAAAAATGCAATTTCCTGAAATGGGTGTTAAAATGGGTTTAAACGATTAACTTAACAAGTACACAACATGGAACCCAGAGAAATCGTATCAAACTTTGAAATATCCATCAGATAAAATGACAATAGTATATTTTACATTATGATAACATTCAACACATGTTGCAAGTCTGCAAAAATAAATGCACTGCACCTCCAAAGTTAACAGCACCGGTCACATTATAAACAAGCCAAGCAGTTTGTTTAATCAACGAGTGCAGTCTTAAGGTTTGGTGTTCAATTCCTTTTTCACAAGTTTTGGCCACAAGACAGTGAGTAATAGAAGAAAAGCAGAAGTGCATCATGTGACAGTGTTTGTACCTAATACTTAGAACAGCAAAGGGTTCTTTATCATGCTTGTTTTTTGAACTGTGAGTGGGGATATGTAAAAAATAATTACTTTAACCTACTATACGCTTGTGTAAAAACAGTAAAGCCAGCAAATTAAAAAGCCAGAGTTATCTTCCAGGTTACACTGTAATAAAAAACACAAAAGGTATAAATAAGAAAATAAATACTCTTACTATGCTGTGCATAGTTTACTAGTGAACGTAGTGTGGACTTACACCAGGTGCCAAGCTGTCATTTTTGTCTTGTGGATGATACAGACCCATGTCAATGGGTTTCAATGCACTGGTTAGTGTTAAAACTCATAGAACAAGGCTGTTTCTGGTGCACAGGCATCAGATGAAGCATTCTTTGGTTCACAGAAATACTGAAATGGAGGCCCTAGGGTCAAAAACACTGCTTTTCAAAGTTTAAAACTTCTGTATGACAACACTATGACTGAACATATATTTCAGTAAGGCACCGTCCTGCAGAATGTAATTGGACCTTTTTCACCAGAAATGAAAACCTAGTAGCCACTTTCCTTTGCACGGTACTGCTGTCCAGTGAAAGCCATGTTTTAGAGCTTAAAACTGAACCATTTGAAGACATATTGGATTTGATAAGATACATTATCACCAAGAAAACAAAGGATTTTCATAGGACAGCAACAGCAGACAGAAGCATTGTGATGCTTTCTCTACAAATGTGCCATTTAGACAATGTCAATGGCATGATTAGGACTTTGGAAGATTACTCATTTCATATAGATCAGTGTCTCAACTATCTCCTATAGGCCACAAAACAGGGAAAAGCAGTCTGCAGAACTAAAAACTTAATAACCAACATGTCACACAATTCAGAACAACAAAGCTCATTTCACCTCGAGCTTTTACACAGCTGGTATTATTGTCCTGGATAGTATGATATTGTCATGTGTCATTTGCTTCTGCCATATCCTACAATATCTGCCATTTTGTGGAAGCACTTAGTGTTTCCACAAAATGGCAGGTAATGCTTAATTAAAGTGAAACATAGATTACACCAAACTTCTATCGATGTCTGACCTTCTGTAAAGGGTAACATGGCAGAGTATGAGAGCACTTAGGGAGAAAAACCCTCATCTGGATTAGAGCCCGACCGATATGGGATTTTTGGTGCCAATACTGATACTGGAGGCTAAAAAACCTATATCCAATATATCGTCTGATATCGATATATTGGCCGATAACTGATATATCGGGCCAATATATGAAATACGAACAACGATATGCGTGATATCATATTAGATACATGATCTTGTATTAGATAATGGTGGACATGTGAATTAAATTTACATAAATCTTTGTTTATCTCACAAAGATAATTTACAGAAATTTAAAACGCTGTATAATGGTCTTCTATTACACTAGTATGTGACCCGTGGTTCCCTACAGGTTGTAGATGTGGAAGTTTTTAAGACTTTTGGGAAAAGATGTATCTATATTTAATAAGTAGTGATGTAAAAATAGTTTGATAAATCATTCTTTAAAATGTAAGTGATGTGGGGTGGGAGGGGTCATAAGACGGGTCGGATAGCAGTCTGTGGTTTTTTTTTTGTGTGGGGGTGGGGTAGTGTGATTGTCAGAGTGGAAGTGAAAGTGAAACTAACATGCATTACTATTCCTCTAACTCTCCAGGAAGCACAGACACACAGGAGCAGCGAGCAACAGAATCTCCACGCAGCAAAAAAAGTCAATACATCTCTTACATATTGACCGATGTTGATTAATCAATGATACACGATAATCCAATGAATTGGTCAGGCTCTAATCTGGATCATAGAGGCACTGAATTGTCAAGTCTATCTGGCAGTAAGTCTATGGTCTGGAGCACAAATTGCTTTAACACATGATCAAAGGCTGACAATTGTACATTTTAGACCCACAGACCAATGAGACTGAGGTGTCCCTGATAAAACAAAACCCATGATCTGAGCAAATCACTGTAGTTTTCAATATGGGAGAAACGATGCCGTGTTCTAAAAAGGGGAGGAGCAGGATTATCACTGAGGAACCCTGGTCCAGGATGAAAAAAATAATAATAAAAGAGAGAGCGAGAGAGAGAAAAAAAAACCTAATCAGAAAAAACACAGTGTGCTTTCATTACTGTTGAACAGATCCATGAGGGTTTTTTTCCAAAAGTGGTCCAAGGCTATTCCACCTCCATGTTTTGGGGGAAATCCAATAGATAAATTGCAGCTGTAGGCCTGTGAGGCTGTATCACTTAGAGAAAGGACAGGTTTTTTTATGTGCCACAAACAGCTGAGAGCAGTTTTTATTCCAACCTGCACCAAAATGTGTTGTTCTTTCTAGTTAATGTCATACGTGCGAGTTAAAATCATCAGTTGAAATAAGAACTATGCTGTCAGTCCTTTGAGGCACATATTTCTCTAATTTTATCATGGTCCACTCTGCCAGGGTGAATATTTTAGCCCAGAGAACCAGATCCAGTTTGTACCGGTTCATTTAGCCTAGTCTGACATCCTGCACACTACTGAGTCAGAGGATAAACCGAGTTCAAGGCTGCCAGGGCTTCCTGTCCTTGCCTTTCTGATCAGGAATGTGTTTATAGCGACATTTGTCCCCAAAATGGCAGCCGGTAGTTCTCCAGAAGTAACACTCGTCTCCGTTCACTGGGCCACGCCGTCTAGGTCTGAGCAGAAAGCAGAGATCGCAGGTTATAAAAACTGTTGTATTCATTTAGTTTTAGAGAGTCTTGGCGGTGCAGATGTAGCGTTTCTTACCCAGAAGCTGCCCCTGCCTGCTGTGTGACAGGGATACAGGTCTTCAGTGGAATGGGAAGAACCCTCTGAGTGCGACGGTCAGGATAGCGCACCACTAAACGTGTATTCTCAATACAATAACCCTGCAAGAGAATAACACACATTGAGCTGCAGGTCGATGTGCTTCTTCACGATCTGCTTTACTGATGCGTTTATGGACGAGCCGCTGAGAATCATTCCTCTCGGTTCAACTGGACTGGTTTTTAGCTTTTTTTTTTTGAAAGCGTTTCGTCTCTCATCCAAGAGACTTCTTCAGTTCCGCACAAAGAAGAGCTAAACCAGTCCGGTTGAACCGAGAGGAACTACCAAGAAGAATGATGGCCTGGGTAAATGAGAACCTACACAGACACTGAGAATCATATTTATGCATTTTGAGCTTCCTCTTTTGTTGAATGAAAGTGTAATAATGACAGTCCAAGACTCTATTAATGAATAAAAGAGGATGTGACTTTGAAGAAAATGAGCAGAATACTCACATTTAGTTTCTCCATGGCTCGAGCGGCCATGGTTGCATTTTTGAAGTTTACAAAGGCACAGAATCTCTCATGCAGCACACGGATACTTTCTATTTCACCACACCTACAAAGGAATAAACAATGTGCCAGAGGTGTCAATAATAACCATAGTTAAAGATTAGAATTCCATGTTTCTGTTCAAAGGGTTTGTTAAGGTGTTTAATCACTTACAGAACTGACAACAGGACTGATTGACTGTGTTCATTTACACAGATACTTAATCATAAATGAAGTCAATATATATATATTTTTTAATTCTATCTTCAATTCATACACAAACAGACAGGGCAGGACATAAATTACAAATAGATGTGTAACACAAATTTAAGTTACAAAGGTCATGACCTAGTTTCTGACAAGTACGCTCAGGTCAAGTGCCCTGCTTCAACAGAACCAGACTCTGAATAAGGAGTAAAGAAAAGTACCTTAAAACTCCTTCAAAAGCGTATTTAGAACAAAAACAGGCAAATCACCTGGGTTCACAAATGTTTACAACTAAATAAAGTACAGTACAGTACACAAGGTCAATATAAACTTGAATCTTACATTTTAAAAAGGTCCCATAGGTGTTTCTCAGTTAACTCCGTTGTCACATTTCCAACCCAGAGAGATGGGCAAGGGCTTCTGGGAGAGAAGAGCAAGAATGTGACATGACGCCATGACATCAGAGTTCAGATATGTGACATCTGCATATCTCTTACAATATGAATGTAGGTGCTTTTGTTCAGCCACAAGAGAGTAAACATTAAAAAAAAAAAGTTGCCTACCCTGGTTGTGGATCTTGGCTGGCAGCTACAAAATAAAAAAACACCCAAATTAATGTATAAAATGATTTACCCATTTATCGTTAATGGTTTGCTGTTTTACATTGAAAATTCTTGCCATTTAATAATAATAAAAAAAATGTAAGTGATGTTACCTTTGACAGCATCAGAACATGATGCTATAACTGCCTGCACAGTTGAAAATTTCTCCAGCAGTAGGACACTTTGCATTTCTTCGAAACCTAGGTCCTACAAGAGAGAAAGATATAATTAAAGGAGAGAAAAAAAAGAAGCAATCATGAAACTACAAAAGAAAATAAAAGTTTTAGGCTCAAAATTGACTCATTGATAAAATCTTGCTTCTCACACTGGAAAGTTAAGAGAAAGCTTCCCTCCCATTTAGAGCTAACAAGCTTATAGCAAAACTGTAGCCACTTTGTGAGTGCATTTACCATTAACTGCAGCACTTTGCAGTTAAAGAGGTCAGTTACTGCCTCCTCACAGTCTTTGTCCAGTTTCAGCACCTGCTCCATGGCCTTTTCTGCCTCACTGTACCTCTAAAACACAGACGTACAAATCCATGTTAATTCAGCCAAAGAAAAGGTAAAAATTGGGTCGATATTTCATCCTTTGCGAATCATAAATGGCCTGTACTCACCTTCATGCCCATGAGAGCACTGCCTTTGCGGAAGTGTCCTTTGGGCCAGTCTGGTGCCAGCTGAATGGAGCGCTCAGCGTCTGCCAAGGCTTGAGGGTACTGCTCTAAGCAGATGTAGCAATAAGAGCGATTCCCAAAGAACCTACAGGGAGACAATTATTTTAATAACAGTTCAATATATCTAGAGAGTATAGTGCAATTTGTAACAGGCTGTGTCCACAGATGAGTCACCTATAATCCTTTGGATCACATTTGATGGCTTCTGTAAACATACTGACTGCTTGTGCGTACTGCCCCTCCTGCACCAGCTTTATCCCTTTTTCTGCAAAAAAAGAAAAAAAAATACTCATTAATAATTTCCACATGTAGAGAGCCCAAAGGCTTCACTAACCACGCACAGCAACATATTTGTACAAAATTATGTGTAATCAATATTTTTTTCCTATGTCCTGAATAACCTATTACGTACTTGTTACAGAGATATTATTTACCTGTTAGAGACGCGCTTTTCTTTGTCATGGTGTCAGTTCCATTTGTCTGTAACAAAATGTTTTATTTTCATCATTTCATTCGTGCAGCTGTGTTCTTTGAAAATGAGCTGCAGATGGTTGAATGTTCCAACTTCATTGCATTCGTATAATACATACTAAACAAATGAAGCAATGCAACAGCCACAGCCCTGCAGTTAATACAGATGATAGTGACAAACTCATTTTTACAGCTGTTCTAAAGGCTTTTTCAATACAAAGGTCACTTTTTCACATCAGACTTTGGACCCAGCAGAGGAAACACTGCTCCCATAAGCACAACAGTTGTAAGATATGATATAAACTCCTACCACACTTGCTATCTGACAATATTTAGTATATTTAGTACAATATAAAGTAAATGCCAACCTCTCTCCTGGCCTCATTCTCCTTGTTTTCTTTAGATTTGCGACTGGATCCTTTGGGTTTAATATGGCTAGCAGCATTGGCGAAAAAGGCACTGCTCACATCCCACTCTGGTTCCTGTGGAACACAAGATGGCAGACAGATATTCTTAAGCAGGTGCCAAAGCTGGTAAATGTGTCATTTCATTGGTCTATTAACTGTGAAAACCAAGTTGCAAAGTTCCAAGTTTTTAGTTGGAATAGAAGTGTGCATAAACTTAAATACTGGTAAATGACAGATTTTACACAACTAGAGGGATCACTGCACACAGCTCACTTCAAAAGTAATAAAATATGAAGGAGTAATAATAACATTATTCAGATTTTTATACATCTGCATTGAATGTTAAGAGTTTCATGGAAATTCTAGTAATCCTTCTTGGGGAAATCTTTGGCAATTTTTAACTAAGCATCAAATAAATTATAGAATCATACTAATAATACTAATAACACAGAATAAAAATGTAATTCAAAGCAATGTTTGACAAGTAAAGTTTTTTTGTTATTGTGTTAAATTGGCAAAAAAAAAAAAAAAAGATTTAACCAACAACTAATTGCATTAGTGCTTCATGGATGTTCAGTACATATTTACACTAGATGCAGTGCTAAGCAAACAACTGGGGTGGGATACAATGCAGCACATGATTCTAGGATTGTACTATTTATGGCTTAAAAGATTTGGAGTAGCGCTTTAGGAGTTAAGAGAAAGAAAAACAACATGCACATGAGAATTTCCTTAAAGAAGATCTATGACAATGAAGTGGGTAAAGTGGTTCTGAACTCTAAACGAGTTGCCACAAAAAGACCCAGCGATATAAAACTGCTGGTATCCGTCTGGTGAAGCCACCCTTCTCTTGCTCCTACCTCTTCAGTAGATCTGGTTTGTGTCTTCTGTTGTCCTTTGACGCCTGAGGAAGCAGTGACTGCAGTGGTTGTATACTTGTTTGACGCGGCTGACTTTGCCTCCTTTTTCTCGTCTTTTTGTACATCTTTCACCTCTTCTGCTTCCGACTCGCTCTCATCCAACTCAGACTCTGCGCCCCCGTCCTCGTCCTCATCATCCTACGGTAAAGCATGAGATGAGTCAACAGATGTTCAAATCAAAACCAAACAGTTAACGCTTTTGAGTGAAAAACTGAAAGTTACCTGTTCGGCACTTTCGTTTTGTTTAACCTGCTCCTGCTTCTTGCGTTTTCGACGGCGCTGAAACAGATTTGGCATTTTACACGTTACAAACGGCATCGCGTCATCCATCGTGTACGATCGTTGTATGATTTGTGGGCTCACCTTCCTCTTGGCTCTACGTCGTTCTGCCTTTCGTCTCACTTTCTCCTCCTCACTAAGGTCCTCCTCTCCATTTAGTCCATCCTGAACACAAACACCCAGTTATACCATATATGCATGTTGTACTTTTACCTTTCCAATACCGATTGCACCATCAGGCAACACCATTTGTTTACCTGTGACAAAGTGGTATCATCATTTGGGTCAGGGGTTGCGATGTCACAGTCCATGTGTTCCTCCTCCTCCTGCTCCTGGACAGGGGGGCCTGCTTGAAAATACAAACACCACTCAGATTCAAGGATTTTGTCTCACGAATTATACAGTGGACAGGAAATGTGCACACAGCAAGTCATTACAGACATTAAACTCGTTCCATTAGTAATCTGTAATTACAGTATGAGTCTTTCCTTGTGTATCTTTGCAGTAAAGCTTGACCAGCACATCTCTAATTACATTTCTTTACCCCTCAACAAAGTGAAAGTGCATAATGCTTAGTGCTGAGGAAATATGAGATGAGCAACATTATCATTTAATCTGATGACACAATTGGATCCTTCTGTGCTACTACACCAAATGCAAATCTTTCACTGGTTATCTATAACACAGATTCAAATAAATGGGTAAATAGACAAAACAAGAAAAAAGACATAGGGGGAAACGACAGGAACAACACCACTTATAATAAATGCTTTTTTTGTATTTCTGCTTTTCATCCACGTCAAGTGACAATATATCGAGCAAGAGAACTACATGATACAAGTGACTAAACTTAACAAATTGGTTTTCTGGATGTTTCATCATCTTTATTCATAATAATATCTAACCGGTTTGACCTTAGGTAGCCAAAAACTGAATACTTAATGACACTGGGTGGAGACAGAAAAGATGATGTAATAGCTGCTCATAAAAAAAAAAAAAAAACAGTAAGGGAACAGTCAACATCACAAAAATGCACACGGAACAGAAAAGTGCCCAGTGAGACAGATTCAGAATGTTTCTCTTTGGTCTTAAGGAGATGTTTACTTTGTTAAGTTTCCACTGCCATAAGCCTGTCGGGCACTGCTGTTTGAGTACATGCTATCTCTTCTCAGAAACGTTGGAAAACGAATGAACACAAGCACTGGCCTGAGTATGGGGTGTCTGTGTGTTTGCATGTGCAATGTGGATGTGTAAATGAGATCAAGCGATAACCCTGTGGCAGATTTAGGCCTAATAGAAAAAAAAAGAAAAAAGGGTGACAAGACAATAGGAAGCCAAACACTGGGCCATGTGGGAACTGGTGGTGGAGGTGGCAGGCTTCCATCATTTCAACAATGCTTTCCAGACTGGTGATAAACTCTTAGTTCTCTGTATTTGGGTGTCCTTTAGTAAAGAAATTCCCCAATCGAATGAGTCTCTATACTAAGTACAAGGAATTTCAACGGTCTGTGTTTAACGCACTGCTCAAATGACAAGACACACCACTGTTAAACTACGACTACAACTCCATCCCATTGAAATCATGCTTTTTGTTAAATCTCTACACCATGTATCGCTACTCTCTTAACAAATAAATGATACAAGATCCGTGGACCATGGCAACAAAAGCGTCTCTGTTCCTCCCCTTGAAGGAGACTGCCTAAATTAGTGTTGAGCTGAAAGGTGAGCTCTTTCCACAGGAATGCAAAATACAACAGTGTATCATCAGGGATTGTGACTGTAAGCAGGAAATCAGCCTCGAAGCACTATTTCTTCACTCGTCTACAACGTCAAATCACAGAGAGAAAAAGGGAACAATGTTAAGAATCAATGACGAAGAATTATTTGAAGTTTTCTTGTTAGACCCGAACGTCAACCAAAAGTATCTGCTGATCTAAACTGTTGATCCACTAATCCTATCAATACATGTAAATAATTGGTGTAAAATGCAGTTATTCATCTTTTCATGGTCATCAGATATGACCCATTTGGATGTTCAGAGGTTCCGTAGTGAACGTAAAAACAGTGTCATCCTCTACAACATTAATTCACCTGTAAAACCAATGGAGGTGAATCACTGACAGTGGATGGAAACACTGGGTTTATGTTCAGTTAATGCTATATTTTACTGAAAAAGAATCACCTTTTCCCCAATTTTTTTCTTTTTGATACAATAAACTTTGAATTTACTCTGAGCTTTTAGGAACATCTACATGATCAGTCAATTAAAAATAGGAAAATGGATGATTTTCACTGGAAAAAATGCAAAATTCAGAGGATGATATTATAATAAATGGTGGTAAATCACTTAGAAATTGTTAAAAAGAGAGAAAAATTCAATTGGGGAACTGACACAAAAGTCACACTAGGTCCTTATGGGTTAAATTAATAGTGTATCATAGTACAATTCAACAAAACGCATACAGGTAATGATTTTGACTATATTATTTGTGTGTGGAATGAAAGCTTTAGTAGCAAAAGAACAACAAAAGTAAAGGATTATAACCCATAAATACCCAAACACCCACCGTCGACCAAAATCTAAACTTTTAATCCACTAATCCTGTTAATATGTTAGAATTATTGGTGTAAAATGTAGTTTGTCATCTTTTTATGGTCATCAGATATGACCCATTCAGATGTTACGAGTCTCCGTAGTTACCATGTAAACACCATCATCCTCTACAACATTGATTCACCTGTAAAACCCATGGAGTTGAATCAATGACAGTGGATGGACACACTGGGTTTATATTCACTTCATGATACATTTTTACTAAAAAAGTCACTTTTTCTTGAGTTTTCTGTGTTTTTCATACAATAACCTTTAACTTTAATCTGCGCTTTTATGACCATCTACATGACCATTGAGTTAAATATAGGAAAATACATGATTTACACATAAAAAATGCAAAAAAAATAAAAAGGATATTACAATAAATGGTAGTCAATTACTAAAGAAAGTTAAAATATAGAGAAAAATTCAGACATAAAAGTAGCTCTAGGTCTTTATGGGTTAATTCTGCTTATATATACACAAGTGAAGCTCATTATCTATAAATATATGTGACATGATAAAAAAAAAAATAGTGGCTGTAGGTTGGTTTCCTTCAAGTCAGTAAACTAACCTGTTCTGCAGCTTATATTTCTACGAAACTAAAACAAACATGGAGAAGCCAGAAGAGGAACTGGGCACATGACACATTTAAAGACATACTTGCACATATAGACGTAAAAGTGAAGCACTGGCATGTTCAGCTGCAACACTTTGACGCATTGTTTTCATACCGATACACAGCAGAAAAGTCTACGAAAAACAAATAAGTGGTAGTTTGTATTACTTTACCCTCGATTAATATTCCCTATTAGTTACTGTAAGTAAGTTTAAAGGTTGTAATTTGTAATAATAAGTGCTTATAACTAATGTATAGCACCGACTGCGCCAAATGAAGTGGTGCAACTGAAGGCAAAGGGTGTAACGCTAAAAACTGGCAGAGGTGGAACTTCATTGTTTGACCCGAGAAACTCAATTTTAACTTCGCGACAAAAGAAGTAGAACCGCGTTTCAGTGTGGAATAAATCACGTCTTATATGATGATAATAATCTCAGTTTCTCTATATCTCTTACACACACACACGCCTTTTCCTTATCGCCTACAGGATCAATCGAACTTGTGGCTTGAGTTGAGAAAGTTTTCGAAAAGGGGTACTTTTTTTCTTACCGCTCCCGAGTCCCAAAAGCCTGCATATGTCCCTGGTGAATTTCATCAGCGCAACCATCCAGCATTATCGTGTCAAATATCTCCCAAAAATATTTCTTTTTTTTTTTTTTTTTTTTTTTTTTTTGTAACCAAACGTTTTGGCCGGCGTGAATACGTTAGTCACATTGGAGCAATCGAGTGTCGAATCTGTCTGCGGGAATCTTTGGTGGTTTCGTCCACTTCCTCAGCGTCAAACACTGACGTTGGTTCCACCCTGAACGACGTCTTAAAGGGACAGTACACCAATTATTTAGCGATTAC
>JAPTYQ010000008.1:8647973-8660262 GCA_029814465.1 Ostorhinchus cyanosoma
ATATATATATATATATATACACATAGTATATGCATACACCCGTAATTATACACACACAGACACACAAAACACACTGAGTGTGTAAGCACCCACGCAAGTGCACCCATGACAGGGACTGCTTCACAGACTGTGCACAGACTCTGCATGTGATTAAAATGGGAGTGCGCTTCATAATCGAATGTTCATAGTCGTATCTGATGCTTTTAAAGTAGAATTCAGTACCAAGTATTTTTCAGTTGTGGTATTTGAATTGTATAATTCAATGAAAAAAAAAACAGAACAGATTAGACACAAATTGAAAGGTGTTTGGCATTTGAATTCAGAGAGAGCAGAGAGCTTTTCCAGCCAATTAAAGATGAGCGGATTATAGTGATTATCTCTGAGACTGGGTCATTTATTCACGTTATTTAATTATGCATCAGCAAGGAACTGGAAACAACAGGGGAGAGGAATGGGAATCGGAAAAGTAAAAATCTAAAAATGCAGTGATTCTATTCGAAACCTCCCTGAGTATTCTGGAACAAAGCATTTTCCAGTTTGTTGACCACAACTCTGAACAAACACTGTCAGCTGCTGCAGATGGAGAGAAAGTCTGCTCCCTCTGGAAACTGGAAACATAATATCATTGATTTACAGCTAATACAACCGCGACACTGCCATCCCTGAGCTGTAATTCATGTATTAATGTGTTTTACATACTGTACAGGTCTGTTTCATCCACAATCTCAGATTTGATGATCTCCTCGATGACGTCCTCCAGTGTGACAATGCCCATCACTTCATAGAAGGGGTCTCCTTCCCCCTCACTGTTCACCCTCTGCACCACTGCCAGGTGAGACTTTCCTAAATTCAACAGAGTAGAAAAATAATGAGCCAGATATTTTTCATGCTTTTGTGTTGCACTGAAGCTGAAAGCGGTTCGTGCAATGTGGTAACAGAGGCAACATCATTGGATAAAAATAACACCAAGTCCAAAGCCTCCAACTTCATTTGTGCAGTCAACGAGAAAATCAGCATTAACACAACAACTAGAGCTGAGAGAGAGAAACCTTAAATACATGAGAGTGAGAGCAGAAAATTCTTTTTGATACTAGCGCTGACCTGAGTAACTTAGATCTTAAGTAAGTAAGTGGGCATTTGGGATTAGTCTGGGTACACTTTGACAGTTTAGAAGACTTGCCCCTTATGTAAACACCACGATTACACAATCAGTCTGGGGATGCCTGCATCTGCTGACTAAACTGCCCATGCTGCTGCCACCTCTATGTGAGCACAAACACACACACAAATGCAAACACAATACAACCATGAGCGCTCCTACTCACTAAGAGTTTGGGTTAACATGACAAGCCTGCCAGATAAAATGACGCAGCCCGCCGACAGCATCTCTGGAACGAGTCGATAAAGCAAATGTGACAGGATGTCTACATCGCCATTACGCCTGGGCATCACGTATAGAGAAGGTTGGATAAATTACCATAAGTACTTTGGCAGAAACACTACATCAGAATTGTACTCAGTCATCAGTGACAGCGCACATACAGATATTATTCTAAAATCTAAATATGTTGAATAAATGGTGCTATTTCAGGTTAAACTTACGACTGCTATGATTCTGCTTACATCAACACATAACCCAGTTTGGTGACTAAATCAGTTATCTAACAAATTTTTGTGATGTCACTCGGACACTTTCCACTCTCCAAACAAAATCAGTGGCTCATATGAGATGGGCCGATTTAGGAGATCATTGCAGAGGGATAAACTGGATCAAATGCTTTAATCCAACGCAATGACAAAAAAAAAAAAAAATTCTGATTGACTGACAGTCATCCATCTCCAAACACGGAGGTCTGACTGAATGAGATTGGCTGAGGTGAGGCTGAGCTCAGCGGCCGGGTCAGCTTGTCTGAAGAGCTCAGGTGAGTCAGAGGTGGATTTGCCCTCAGTTGCTGATGTGCCTGGGCACTGCATTACATCATTCATATGTTACATAATACTCTTGTAGAATGACACGCACACATATTTAGCAGACTCACACACGCAGACAATTACGCTCAAGGCAAAACTGGATGTCCCTTTTGCGAATGTTTCTGCTCCGTCGGTTTCCCAGGCTACTCCAGTCGCTGTTTAATCTCCATGCGTTGTTGTTGATCACAGATAATGTGTTTACTTGCGATGTGTATGTTCATTGTTTGTTTTTTCAACTAGAAACTATAGGCATTTAGTGCCACCAGTACAATTAAATGCAAACCCTACTTGATTTTATTTTTTTTTAGCAGTTTGTAAGTTAAATTCTATGAAAACACCCTAAAAGTTTAAGTTATAGTACCTTCACAAACATAGATTTATGTGTTTTTTTTCCCCCAATTCTTCCACCTTCCAACATCTAGCGCCCCTATATCAACAGTGACGTTGCCGTAGATGTAACCCAGATTATGAATCATAAACATATGTGCTCTGATGATATAAGCGTTCAACATGAAAAAAAAAACAAAAAAAACTTTGTATATGATATTTTATGTATCTATAGGCTTCTGTCATATTCACACAGATATACACACTGTTCCAGTTTTTAGTAGTATTCATATATCCTCCTGAGATCCAGTAAAATAAAGAAGTGAATGTTGGTTTTACTCATTAAAAAATTATCTTGGGTTAAAACAGCCTGATTTTTCAGATATATAATTTATGGATTTATTCATTTTATGGAATTTCCTTTGCAGTGAACAGTTTTTTTTTTAACCCATTAAGACCCAAACATCCACTTTCAACCTAAACCATCTACTGATCTATACCTGTCCACTAATCCTATCAATACATGTAAAATGCAGTTTGTTATCTTTTCATGGTCATCAGATATGACCCATTTGGACATTCAGAACGTGGAAAAACCGTCATCTTCTCCAACATTGATTCGTCTGTAAAGTACATGGAGTTGGATTAATGACAGTAGATGGACACACTGGGTTTATGTTCAGTTATTTATACATTTGTGATATAATAATCATCGGCTTTAATCTGAGCTTCAATGAACATGTACATGATTAGAGAATTAAATGCAGGAAAATACCTGATATTCACCGGAAAAACACAAAATAAAGAGAATAATATTGCAATAAATGGTGATAAATCACTTAAGAAAGGTTAAACATAGAGAAAATTTCATTAGGGAATCTCCAAAAGTAGCATCGGGTCTTTATGGGTTAAAATAAGCTCTGAAACTCTTGTCCACTGCAGAGGATGCATTACAAAGTAGGTAGTTTATACATATGTGTTCACTTATATTTAATATATGTTAATTCAATTACATTTAAGTGCATGTCAGTGAATTGTACTGTATGCTCACATTCCAGCTGACATTTCCACCGCCTCTCCTGACACAGACTCACCCCTACCCACCACCCTTCTCAGTGAGACATCCTCACTGTTTCCAGCCAAGCTTCCTGAACCGCAGGAGGCTTTAATCCGTGAGAGCAAAGTAGCAGGGAGGCGAGAAGGGGAAAGGAAAGGTTGGAGTTGAATTTTTCATGGAGGCTCTGCGGGTTTGGATGGCAGCTGCCTACAGAGCAGAGGAAGCATCAAAGTCTCCGCAGGCTGACAATTAGGCGCAGACATAGAGTTTAAAGGTGAAGCCTAATAGTGCTTCACACACACAGTCAGACTTTAACCAACGGATCGAAAAGCTCTCCGTAATTACGCAGAAGATTGAGCTCAAACTTGCAAATATCAGTCTAATCTGACCCTCCTGACGTCCACCTTGTGTCCCCTCTCGCTTGGTTGGAAGCCTCATTGAGCTCCTCTTTGTCAATGAAACAGATTTACATCTTAATCCCTACAACATAAGCCAATGTCAATGGAATTCTTACATAACAGTCGTTCCAGTAGCCTCTCATATGTCTCCACTTTACCATGCGATGCTGTCAGGGGAGCAGTTTGAGCTGTTTGCTACCCAGCATCAATTCAGAATCATATTCAACGTTATCATCAAGACTGAATGGGGTCCCTGGAGGGAGTCGACACACTTTAGCTCGGTATTGAACAGATGCTATCTCTGCCTGTGTATGAGAGAGTGCAGTAATACTGTGAGAGCATTTATCAGCAAAGATTCTTATCAGATAAAGAATGTGTAAGTCAAGGAGAGCAAGAGATTAAATCCATTGCTACTTCTTTCTCCTGCTCGAATGTTTTTAACACATGATAAATTCACATTAGATGATGCAAAATATAAGGCTGCGACTCACTCTCGAGGTGAAACTGAAAACTGATGGACATTATAGAGTATAAAAAGCAAAGACGACCTGTGGTAAAATGGAGCAAGTAAAGTTCAGCGTGTTGTTGTCATGGGAAAAGGACTTTAACTGCATAAATTCTTCAGATAACCTCATTCTGGTCCTTGGTAGCCTCTAACCTTTGGTTGAACTACCCTCACTGTGTGACACTATCATATTTCCCATATGGCTCTAGCTGTTCTGGGGATCAAAGAGCTTCACTGGCAAGCCCACTGTGAGCCAGAGGACTGATGTACACTGACTTATGCGCTAAAGTTGGTTTTAAGAGAACAATGACTTCAAAGGGCCTTAAACTCTTAGGTGGCAAGAGGCAGAGTTGCGTTTGTGGAAGCTGCTCCAAAACACATGGTGCCTCGTAGGCTCAGCCCTGACTCTATATTTGGAGGACATAAACTACAGACCCGCCTCCTTTAGGAAGGGTAGAACTTATCTGACCTTCCATGTGATATATGAGTGCTGTTACCTCTTTTAAATTCCTCCAACATCACATCCAGCTTGGTGTCATTGAACACGCAGTGCATGGGGTGCTTGTAAAACTGAGTGATTGTTTTAAGGGGGGTGCAGTCGTCAGGATCCACGAACGCCAAGTCTTTGACAAACAGGATGTCTACAATGTTGGATCTCTCATTCTCATAGACCGGAATCCGAGTGAAACCACTTTGCATCACGTCGGACATTGTGCAGAAGTCCAGGACTGCATCTGAGGACAACATGTAGCAGTCTGACAGGGGGGTCAGCACGTCCTCCACGGTCTTGGTCCTGAGCTCCAAGGCTCCCTGGATTATATTGAGCTCCTCTTTTACCAAGTCGTGATAGGGGTCTGTGACGCGCAGCATGGCCACTAACTTCTCTCTAGTGTAAAAGCTGCTGATCTCTTGGTGAAGCATGATGTCCAGAATCTTGGAGACTGGGTAGGCGATAGGAAAGAACACCAGCATCAGCAGGCGGGTGGCGCACAGAGTCTTGGAGGCGATGGCGAGACTGTGCCTGGACGCCACGGAGTGAGGTAAAATCTCCCCAATAAAGAATATACCCAGAGTACACGAGGCAGTAGAGAAAGCAGTCATACCTAAAATCTGACACATCCACACCACGAAGCAAGTGTTAGTGAGCACGTTCCCCAACACCACAGTGCACAGGATGTAGTTTCCATGCTTACGTACGGATTCTATTTTCCGTGCGTATTTTTGCTCCTTCTCCGTGCCACTGTTCTGCAGGACCCGGAGCTCCACAGGGTCCAGGGCCAGCATGCTGATGTTCAACCCACTGCAGAGCGCGGACAGTCCCAGTAGAAGCACCGACACACCAGCCTGGAGCCAAACATCTCCCTCTGGAGGTTTCTCCGCCACCGCCAACCAAAAGTCTTTGGTGCTCAAATGTTCCCATTTCACTCCATCAAAGGCGCACATGGAGTAGTATTTGATCACCTCTCCTCTACGCAAGTCTTTAGCGAACAGCTCCACCAAGACGGAGTTGTGACTTGAAGTGGATCTGAAAGAACCAAGGAGCTCGATGTCTGAGCTCCGGGCATTCTCCTCTGCGCAAGGGTTCCCCCCTGACCGGAGTCGCCTCTCTCCGTCTCCGCTGTCCCCGTCTGGCTCTTCTATAAACGCGATCCACGGAGCGGCTGGAGTGGTGATGTTCAGGCTATTCGGATGGTCCGCACCTGGAGATGCAGAGTAGTAAACCCTCAGCATGAAGCGGGTCCCCTCCGTCGCTCTCAGTATCCCATCCTGCACTGACAGCTCTCCGCTCTGGGTGTCTTCTGGACGCACACCGAGCAGGGCTGCGGTCGGGGCCGGTAGAGAGGAGAGAGTGACGGTCAGGAAGAAGAGAGGGAGCCGGCGCGGATGCAGGATGCTGCAGAGAGCATCCGCAGCATCCGCAGCCATCATGCTGAATGAACTACTGAAGGACATGGGAGAAGTGGGTCACGTGGTTTGCGGATGGGGTGGATGGAGCAGCTGTGTGGCCATATCCATGAAGAAGAGGATGGGTATGTGAGAGAATGAGAGGGAAATTTTCGGAACGAGAGAGAGAGAGAGAGAGAGAGAAAGGAATGGGGCACGAGAGTCCTTAAATATACATGACACACCGTGACGTAGGCTTGTCTTATTTGCTTTCTGCCACTTTCTATAAATAGAAGGCAGGATATGCCCGATCATGAATGATTTATGTGATAACAACATAGTGAGAAAAAAAAACCAGGGTTCCTCTTACCACTAGGACAGAAAAGGTTTTTTTTAGATTGCATTTTATCCTACAAATATCACAGACAGAAACAAAAAAAACAAAAAAAAAACACTCGCACTGTTGGAGCATAGCAACTGTGACTGCACCAGAAAATGGGTCATTTCACAAAGTTAGGTGTGCGCGTAAGTGTGAGTGAGCGTGCGTGCGTAAGAGAAAAACTAATACACCTCCACTCTGGTAGTTTTCTCACCCTTTTCCTCCACTAGATGGCACTATTGTCTCCTTTTTCAATGCAGTCTTTCCTAACTGGACTCTCCTTCTTGCACCACCAGTTATACATATACTGGAAAATATGATTTACTGGGAAATATTACTTTACCTTTATCACCTTTGATCCATAAATACAACCAAATTATGTTTTTGTTATTTTAACATATATATTTTTAGGAAGAAAATGTAGGTAAAGTTACTAAAGTTGCATTAAAGTTATTAAAACTTTTATGTCACAGATATAATAACAAATACAATTTTCCATACTGACACTAAAAGGTGTGAAAAACGACGTCACTGCCTATTATTATTATTATTATTATTATTATTAGCTGTATTTACTGAACATCTGAATTCGCTGAACGCTTTCTGTCGAATTTACGAGACTGAAGGTGAGAACAGAGTCTCGCCAAGTCTTTAACACTTGAGCAGCTTTTCTGTTCTCCATCAGCAACACTTCCAACACAACTTTTAAAAGAAAGACTTTACAAACAGAAACAAACAGTAAAGGCACGTCTCTTTCCCACACAGAATGCGTAATGGATGTGTTTGCCAGTGGATGCAAGGATTAGAAAAAGAGTTCAAGTTAAATAAAAAATATCCTTTTAAACCTAAACCTCAGTTTTGTCTCAAACTACACTCAGTCGACATGTGCAGATCTGGTGAAATAATTAGAATAATAGAAAAAGGTAGAAGGGTTCGAAATAAATCGTTGTGGAGGTTAAATATTATCCACAGAAAAACTGGACTGAAAATGTAACATCGATTTATTTTTATAATTTATTTCTTTACCTCACAGATTGTCGGATAATGAGGGTGATGAATTTCTCCTCTATTACATATTTAATGGAATCGAACAGAGACATATGCATTATAATTTAACTTTATAATAACATATGTGCAGGTTATTTCAAAACATAAAAACTACTGATAACCAAAGAAAAGAAAGTCGTATGAATAATGACGCGCTAATAATTAACAAACTTTGCAACAAAAAAAATACAACAAAATATAAAAAACGTCGGTGTTTTCGATTTTCGTTTCGTTTTTCATAGAAGTGCATTTTCTTATTAATGTGCATATGGAGCTGATTTGATTAAGTTTTAATCTGACGTTCAGATCTGTCCAAAACATTTGAGGAAAAACATTTCATTCAGATCGTCGATTACTTAAACAAACTCTGCTCATAAAGTTTCATAACGTCTGGAGCAACGTCCACAGAAAAACACCATGAATGGCAGAATCATCTCAGTCTTTTCAGGTGCCTAACTCCACTATAATCGCGTAAACACACATGTAATTTCCTTTTAAATGATTGCATAATTACATGGCGTTTAGTTAGGATAAAATTTCTTTTTACACTTCTTATGAAAACATCCACACAACTATGTGACATGCGAGATGTCCCACAGCACAGTTACAACTTTGTGAGATAATTTAGGATCTCATGCAAAATAAAAAAAAAAAAAAAGTTTAATAAATTTCCTTGTGATAACAAAAACGTCGGTCATATTAAAACCACATGTTAACTATGTTGTCCAACTGTGCCAAAATGTCAGCATGAAGCATCATGGGGTTTTTAGTGGTCTGCTAAGGTGATAAAAAGAATATCTGCAATTAAAAATAGTAACAAAAAAATATAATAATAATAAAATAAAATAAACAATACTTGGATGTGTAAACTCTTAGATATTGAATTCTGTTTAATGTCTTTATTGCAATGTTACTATTATGTTTGTATGAGACATAGGAGTCACCCATAACTCTATATTCTCCTTTTCACGTATAAAAAAAAGAATTAACTGCATCAAAAATGGCCCGTCCTCTCACCCTGCTGGATTCTTTCAATGCGTGTAATTGGAACTTTCGTGCGTAAAACCTGAAACATCTTGTTTAATTTCGTTGTAATGTTTTATTCGTGAGTAGGTGTTGCAGGCCTGGATCAAATGATTAAACTGGGCGTAATTCTATGAAGCTTTTCTCGTGTTTTTGCTGTTCATCTGTGAGACAGCAGTGACCTTAAACGACCACTTCTGACACTATTCGCCTGAGGAAACTTTGGCGCGCTGCACACTGGCCAAATCACAGGCTGCACTTTGTTTTGTGTGCTTTTTTTTTCTCTCGCCAGTGCCCCACATCTGCAGAGAAACATCATATAAAGTGTTTATAGGTGAGTTACATGTGCAGGAACTTAAAATCCCAAATTGGTTTTGAATGTTTTCTGAGAAAGGGCCAAATGTCCATGATGCCATCTCCGAATGTCATTTGTATTATAAAATGTGCAGTCAATCAGAATTGTCAAAACAACTTAAGTCTTTACAGTGCCCAGAAACATGACATATCCTGTTGACAACAACTCTTGTGTCTTTTCATGGTTTGAAGCGGGCCCTCTTTGTTCCCTTTGAATTATTGCCTAGAGTTTCGAGTAAAGGCCTAACAACATCCATTTTCTGTTCGAACATATACTGTACATGGAGTGATGACGTCTTAAAACGGTTAACCGATGACCTTGGTGTTCAGATGTATTTGATCGAATGCCATCCCAAATCCTACAGTATGATATATCTGTATTCAAAATCTATCCTCAGACAAACTGGGGATACTTTGTGCAGTTATAGTTCCTAAAGAGGATTTTTGTTTTGTTTATTTTTCCTATAAAAACCTACTGAACAATGTATTTTTTTTTAATAGATTGAAAATAACAAAAGGGTTCCTGGAAGCTTTACACCAACATGTTTAACTTCCTAATTTTTCAACCTACAAAAGCTTCATTCATCTTTTTTTATGACCTAATGTCACATAAATAGACTTTCACACCTTTAATTTTCACATGACATTCATTGAAATGCATTTTTCTTTCACTTTTTTTTCTGGACAAATGTAATAAAATAGGTTATTCTCGTAAATGAAGCCACGTCTGCTGATATTGTGAGACTTTCCTTGCAGCCATATGAGCTGAAATGACTATTTTGGAGCTTTCTAAACTCATACCTCAGAGAACCTTAGAGGGGCGGTGCTGCCTCCTCCCCACCTCCCAGCTGCTCGCTCTCGCAACCGGGAAGGCTGGCTTGGGGCGTGCGCTCTTGTGTGCAGCTCCCAAGGAATACTCAGAAGGGCGGGGGGCAGAGGGGTGAGACAACCAGACAGGAAGACAGATCCAGATCGATGAGGCCGAGGTGAAGAACCACAATCGAACTACGCTGCAGCAAAGTTTGTTTGTTTTCTATTTTGACCTTTAAGCCTCATTACGCGCTCTGAACCTCCTCCTCTCCAAGCCAAGAAGATGCCCAAAACCTTACCGTGCGCATGGTCCTTTTTGTGGATGGCATCTTTGGCTTCTTTAGTGCTACAGTCGGTCCTCTCTTCTTCCTCCTACTCCTCTTCCTCCTCCTCCTCTACATATCAGAGACCTGCTATCGGTGGAAAGCGACCGGGCTTCATGGAGAGGACGCTGGTTCTCCTGGACGTCAACACCCGGAGTCCGATCAGAGTCCTCAACGAGAACTTCCTCTCTCTGCAGCTGGACCCCTCGATCATCAAAGACGGGTGGCTGGACTTTCTGAGGTACCATCTACATCTATGTAAAGCAAGAGTTAGTAGCCTTAACAAGATCTAGTGGCTCTTTCACGCATTACGCATTCAGCCACGTTGTTCAATTTTCCATGGATGCATGCATGGTTCTTCTTCAGTCAACCATTGAAAGGTTCGGTGGTCCATACTCTGAGCTTTAACTGACACAACCAAAGTCCAAACCCATCACATAATTGCAGCTGGACGATGATAAGCGAGACGAATTGAATAAATGCACATCCATTTATCCCACATGGCGAATACGCACTTTGGCTATAAGTTATTGATGTATTTTTTTAATTTTATTTTCTTCATATTTCATTAGACCTATGTAGCCTACCTTTTCACGGTTTTAACCTCCAATTTCTTCCTGAAACAGTTTAATTTATAGTTTCCATATGTCATTTCAATGTGGTGCACATTATGTAACCATAACCTACATGTAACTATAATCTATGCATTTATCATATGGTTTGACCCAGAATTGCATGACTTGGCACATTAAAAATAAAATAAAAATTAATTGATCACCATAAACATGTACATTTGTGCAGTGCAGCCATGAGTCATTTGGTTGCGCATCCTAGCACTGACGCACAATCACACAATTACATATATAGTTAAAGAGATAAAATATTTTTCAGTCTGTTTCAGCTTTTAATTCACTGTTCATATGTCAGAACTATTTTATTTAAAGGTACTTAAACGCCCATTGTGGACTCAATTCAGTAATAATGATCTGTGTGTATGCGTGTGTGTGTGTATGTGCCACCGACTCCTTTCATTATAAATTCACGTCTATTTAAATGTTTCCATAAAACAACAAACCTGCTTTAATATTATATATAAATAATATGACTTCTATCACTATCATGTAACCCCCTTTCTACATTTGCAGGGTGTTAGTGGTTTATTTTGATTTCAGAATCTGTTCAAACTAATGTCACAGTCACACATTTATCCTCATGACCCACAGTTTGGATATTCATGCAGTTCAACAAGTGGTCTTTGCGTTATTTCATTGTAAAACGTCTTCCGCCTGTTTCTTGGCTTTTCAGTCCTATGGTTGACTCGTGGAATTAATGGGGGAAAATATATTTAGATTCTAAAAACATCCTAATGCTATTTTATTTATTTTTGTGAAAGTGTAAACATTTTTTTACCATCCTGATAAAAGCCCAAACGGCTCCTCTTACACATGAAAACAATATACCCTAAATGTAAAGGTTATGAAATAGGATATAATAAGTAATATATATTTAAATTGCTAAAAAAAAAAAAAAAAGAAGGGAAAATGTAAAGAATGCTTTTTAAGGTGCAGTGTTCGGAAAATTTCTCATTTCATATCCAGTAACTTTAGAAATAGTGTGTGTAAAAGAAGAACACATGTAATATTATTAACTTATTATTTGTACTTGTTGCTTAATGCTTTATCCTTCATGTTGAGGTTTATGTTTGAATTTCGAGAAAAAAAAATATTATTATTATTTATTTTATTTTTTTGGTAAAAGACCTAATTTGTGTGTTTTCTCTGTTTTCATTTTGGCTCCAGGCCTACATGAACTACACCGAACTGAACATAATAAATACTGAAGCAGGAATCTGTCTCATTTTTCGAGCTATTTTCAGGCAGGATAATAAAACTCGGAATACGGCACAGCTGTGTTTTTTCTATAATTCTGTAGTGATGAGCGTATGTGTGTGTATGTGTTTGATTTTCCTTTTTCTTTTTCTTGGGGCGTGTTTGCTCAGTTCCAAGCGGCTCGTGACCCTGGCGCGCGGCCTGTCGCCTGCCTACCTGCGCTTTGGCGGAAAAAGGACCGACTTCCTGCAGTTTAACAACCAGAAGAACCTGGCTAAGTTCAGAGGACCAGGACCCGACTACTACCTGAAAAACTACGAAGATGGTGATTACACTTTTTACATCTTTGTCCAACTTCTACGCTGCGCTTTTTTACAGTTTC
>JAPTYQ010000008.1:8668316-8684298 GCA_029814465.1 Ostorhinchus cyanosoma
CTTTTTATGATTATCTATGATCAGTGAATTTAATATAGTAAAATACCTGATTTTCACTGAAAAAAGCAAAATACGAAGGATAATATTACAATAAATGGCGATAAATCACTTAAGAAAGATTAAAATAAATAGAAAAATACATTTAGGAACTGCCACAAAAGTAGCACTGGGTCATTATGGGTTAATTTCATGACCATGTAAATGTTCTTAAAAAGTAAATTCAAAGGTTATTATATCAGAACAGCGAAACTCAAGGAAAAAGAAGAACTGAACATAAAAGCAAGTGTCTACAATCAGTCATTTGTTAATCTATATGGATTTTAGTAGTGAATCGGTGTTGATGTTGAAGATGATGGTACAGTATTTCTGTCTATGAAGGCTCTGAACGTCCAAACGGATCATATCTGATGTGATTGAAAAGATGAAAAACTGCATTTTATCTCAATTATTTCAGTTTATTGATATTAAATGTATTAGATGAGTAGACGCTTTTGGTCATTGGCAGCTGTTTAGGTCTTCGGAGGTTTAGATATGCAACATAATATATATAATACAAGAGAATCAAGGGAAAAAAAGACATGCTACCATACCACTAGAACCTCAATAAGACATGCATGCAGACACAACTTTCAAATATCTTTTGCCTTTTTTTGTTTCACAGTTGTCTGTTATTTTTCCTATTTCACAGAACAGACTGAAAAAGAGAGCGAGGGGGAAATAACATTTATTAATGAGCCATGATCAAAGGTACACAAAAATAAATCCAAACAGTGGCTTCGCTAATGACCCGAGAAAATACTTCAATTAAATTTAGAAACACCAGTGAAGGTGAAAGGTGTTCTGTTAAATCTACGTCATTTGATTTAATAGTTTCATGGCGAATTAATTTTGCAATTGGATTAAATGATGTCAACAATCAACACCTTTAGTGCGTATCAAAACCAGATTCAGGAACGTGTGAAATCACCAATAACACAAACCAAGCGCAGGAAAACTTGGCATGTGGCGGTTTGCGTGAAGCACCTAAGCCAGCGATCACTGTCTAAATCTGGCTGTGAACTGAACAGCTCTAGTTCAGAAGATAGTCGGTTTTTGTGATGTATCTAAAAACTCATGCTTTTCCAAGTTACACTTCACTACTTTTCCCATTACTTGTGTTTATTTTTCACTAATAAAACAAAATTGACGTCCAAAATTTAGGGCCGTGGTACACCACTTCACACATCGAGGCTTTTCATTTTACGATGAGACTAAACAGATCTGTCAAAGCATGAAAACATATATATAAAAAAAACACATCCATTTTACATCCATTTGACCACATGTGCTGTATATATTGCTTCATTCTTAGCGGTCTGTTTGCATTTGTCAGCAGTGATGTAAGCAGTGAATCCTATGCACTCCATTGCTCGCTATATTGCCATATTGCATGTTTTTTTTTCTTTCTTTTTTTTTCTCTTTCCACATGGCCAGTACAGAACCAGAACTGTCTGTTTTTCCTCGATTGAAAGAATATCTAGAGTGTTTAAATCACGGATGGCCATAACATGTAATTCCATGTGTTTGCAATATGCCCCAGACAAGTGCCAGCAACCTGCAAACGAATGTAATTTTAATAGCCTGATGCATGGGAAATGTTTGAAAGCAGTCCTTCCTCTCCTATGATTGTTTGGCATGACATCCAACCTCCACATTTTTCCTCAGAACTCTAGAAAACATACGTTTTGTGTCAAATTTCACATCATGGCACTGTGTTCTTGACTATGCTGAGCCAGTTGTACCAGTGAGATAGACCTGTAACAGGAATGCCATTACCTTTTGTGTGTGTGTGTGTGTGTGTGTGTGTGTGTGTGTGTGTGTGTGTACATGTTGTGTATGTGTGTGTTTCAGCCCCGTAAAGGTCCAGATGAACAGATGAAGTTGTTATCCTGAAGGCAAACATGCGTCCTTCATTAGTAGCGAGACACATTTTATTTCCTTAATTTGACTCTTAGGCTGTCGTCCGTTATTTATGAGATTGCACCGTGTGTGTGTGTGTGTGTCTGCGTGTGTGTATGTGTGCATTTGTTTGTGTTGTGTGTAAAATTTGACTTGAAAATAGACAAAAGTAAGAGGTTATGAAGCTGTAGCCGCTGATTTGATCTGATGTTAAAGAATCTTGCACTGATGTTTCTTCTATAAACTATTTACCTTGGAATTTAACTACTCATTAGTGTGTTAAATTGTGTGTTTGTGTGTGTGTGTTAAGAGCTTATCACCAGTTGGGTTGCAGATGAGGACTTGCGTAAACTATTAGCCTGAATAGACTAAAGCATTTTTCACTTTACAATGCTAATTAGCACATACCTTTTGAGAGATGTTTCCAAAGATATCATCATTAGAAGGAAATTGTTTTAATGACTCTATCAGCAAAGTCTGAATGTAAAACAGCAGGCGAACTTAACGTGAATAGGATGTGCACCAGGACTTTATCGGCAGTAGCCAGGGGTTCAGCTCTTAATCACTGCCCAAGACATAAGAATACACAATAATAATAATAATAATAATAATATGATACAATGAAATAAAAATACTCTCCTTTATGAAATGCAGAGGTATAACAAGATGAAAATGATATAAAAGTTCCAATGGAAAAGACATAAGATGAATGTTTTGTAAGAGGCAACAACAAAAATGACATAAAAGAGAGTTTTTGACTCATCGTTTGGATGATGCAAGAGTTATATTTTGGCTATTTTAGATGTGTTTTTGTAAATTTGGGTCCTGAGGAGACAAAATAGAGTTTTAGTCAGGTCTGAAAGACTGAAGCCTGAAAAGTAAAATACGTGAAGTTGCTTGTCTATCATACATAAAGTTGCTTATTCATTATATAAAGTTGCTGCTCTATCATATAGAAAGTGTCTGGTCAATTAAACATAAAGTTGTTTGTTTATTAGCCTATATAAAGTTGCTTCTTTATCATACATAAAGTTGCTTATTCATTATATAAAGTTGCTGCTCTATCATATGTAAAGTTTCTGGTCTATCAAACATAAAGTTGCTTGTTTATTATATAAAGTTGCTGTTCTATCATATATAAAGTTTCAGGTCTATCATATATAAAGTTGCTTCTGTGTTAAGTTGCTGATCTATTGTACATAAAGTTGCTGGACTATGAAAAATAAAGTTGCTGGTCCATCATAGATAAAGTTGCTTCTCTCATACATGAAATGGCTCAAAGCTGTTCAAAGTCTGAGGAACTGAAAAGGAACACACTGGTGCATCTGATCATGTAATTTAATCATTTTCTAAGGAAAGTGTTTCAAAAGGCTGTTGTTCCAACTAAATTACACGACTAAAGTGATTTAAAGATACTAACTTAGGCCAAGCTACAAATTTTTTCCATTTTTTTCGATGTTCTGTGGGATATTAACCTCCCTAGGTCAGAGCGTTATGTTACTGTAAACTCCAGAAATTGCTGCTTGCTTAAGAGTTTGGCGTGTTTCTCTCCCAGCCACTTGTGAATCCTCTTTAATTTTGCTTTTTTTTTCCACTCGGAGCATATGGCTGGTTGGATTGTGTTGGACCTTGTCAGAGGCCATCTATCACTCCATGGTGTCCTGCTGAGTTAGAGATTCACAGCACAGCCCTCAGCCCTCAAAACGAGAAAACAACAGTGAGAGGGAACAAAGCAAGATTAAAAGAGAGGGAAGGGAAAAGACGATGGAAGGATTGAGAAATGGAGTAACAGCAACACACCAATGAGAAGAAATACAAGGGAAAAAGACTCCGGAAAAGGCAAAGATGGTTTTCTTTGTCAGAAAAACAACATGAGAGTTTTCAGATCTCCCCTGAGCCGAGCCGACCCTCTCCACCCAAAACTCCAGACTAAACCTGTAGTGTAAAAGTGCTTTCCAGGTTCAGCAAACCTGTGAGTTCTCAAGGTTCAGTAGCTTCACATTTATTAGATTTCCCAACAGCCTCAGAGCACAAATAACATTTTCAGACTGTGTTTAAGAAAACATCTTTAGTAAAAAGACTGTTTCTGAAAATTATTCACAAGCCCCTGGCTTTAAAATTTGTTTGATTTTTGTGTTACCTCTGACATTTACTGATAGAAAGCAGAACTCTGTATGTTTTCTATTTCCCTTGCCATCATGAATCGCATATTTCTGAATTTAATATCTGTATTTTAAGTCTATGTGTTCCAGTGTTATTTTTATTTCTAAAAAAAAAAAAATCTCCTTGCCTTTAAAACTAAGTGCACAACCTGTCTAGCAACTTGAACTGACTATATTTACATTGTAAGAACATTACGATAAAAAAGCATAATAATTGCTAAAACATGTCCATCCTTTTGAAGGGAGACTAAAAAGGAGACTAAAGCTCTACCTGCTCCAGAGGCGTCTCTCCTGGCTGTTTCCGACCTTTGACCCTCACATGAAAGGTGGACCTGTATGCGCCTTAGAGGCATTTGTGAAGAAGCTGTTTCCCTAATTATTCTGTCTGTAAGATGGTGTCTGAAGAGTCTGAAAATGTGTCTGTTACTTGTTAAAAACAAATGCATTTCAAGGTCCAGTGTGTAAGATTTAGGGGGACTGAGGGTTGGAGCAGGGAGACTGAAGGGTTAGAATATTCATTATTGTGCTTTCATTTGTGTGAAAATGCGAATTGTGTTTTTGTTGCATTAGAATGAGCCGTTTATACAGGGGTGGGTCGTCTCCTTGGAGGCCACCATGTTATACCATCTGTTTTTACAGAATAGACTTCCTCTTGTTCTTTCTATTTAATCATATAGTTTTAAGGTGTGCTGCCATTACCTACTGTTTCTGCGTGTAGAGCAGAGTTGATATATTCTACAATAAAAGGCTCGGGAAGGACATAAACTTGTTTTTATGTGCTCGCCGATATTCCACTATTATTATGAATTTGACAGGCATCATATAATCAACATTTTCTCCTTGAATGGTCCGAATTATTACAAATGGAGCATTTAACGATAAAGACGGGGCGATGCCAATACTTTTCCAGTTTTATGAGGATTCTTTGGACATGCATATTTTGAAAATTGATCTAATTTTAGTGTTTTACTGCAAGTTGCGACACAACGACCCTAGTTAAAGCTCAGCTGGAGTACAGAAAAGATCCTAGAGATGAATCCAAAGAAAAGTCCACATTTCTGGTGGAAATAAGAAACACATCTACTGTTAAACATTAGCACAGAGAACATCGGCAAGTTTATAGTTATGAGCAAATATCGGGAAACTGACTTTTTGTCCAGAGGGTGTTTGAAGGAACAGAAAAGAGAGGCCGAGTTCTCACGATGGAACGAAGGTTATAACAGTTTTGGGTTTTTAGTTTTATTTAGTTTTGACTTTTTTTTTTTCTGTGATTCAGTTAGTTTTAATTCACTTATAGAGCAGGTTTGCTGGTTTTTATTAGTTTGCTTTTTTCTAAAGGCTTAGTTTTTGTTTTTTCATATCTTTTATCTTCCTCGCCGTTGTATTCAACAAAATTCCATATAGGACTCTTGTTTCTTTCTCTCAACTTTAGTCTCCATGTTGCCGGGTAGAACTGGGACGAGAAGCTGACTCTAAACAACAAGTGACGAGAAGTGACGGACTGTGAAGCGCCGTATGGTGCCACCAGCTAAAATGGCTAAATTTTAAAGATGAAAATAAAGGGAATTTTATCCCAAATTTTTATCCATTTTAGTCTGTCTTGTAAGCACACAATGTAGTTTCAGTTATCATTTTTCTTTTAATTATAGTTTTTATTTATTTCAGTTGAGGAAAATGTTTTTTCTATTTTAGTTTTCGTCATTTTGATAGATTTGCATAACGATAATAACCTTGGGAGGAACGTCTGCTATCAGTGGACAACGCTGTTTTTACATGAGAAATATTCATGTTCTTTGGTATTTTAATTGGCGTATTCTAAATGTTGGCCTTTTCAGGATTTAGGGAAAAAAAGGAATATTAGAGTCCATGAAGCAGAGGGATATTAATTTAATTACAATCAGAAACGTCACTGTTATATATGATTCAGTATCAGACACTGAACCTTTAAATGTTATAGACACCACTGATTACAAAATGAAGTCATAATTTGCAGCTTGAATTGACAGCATAATCTCAGTGTAGCCGACACTTTCTTCAAGTTTATCAGATCATGGACATTGAATCCGAACCGCAGGACGACAAGATACTAGTTTTAAGTATTTCTTTGAGTCCAGTTACATTTAATCATCAACGGCTCTTTAATTGATTTGTCTTAGAGCTCCAATCTCTGCTCTATTTGTACTAAAATCTGAGATATCAGTTAACATCAGTCAGTATCCCTTTTTTTTTCACATGAAGACAGGAACCCCACAGGTATCCAGCTACCTTCCAAAACAATGATGCTGACCAGACTTTGTCAAACAAAAAGCCAAATAACAAACAACCCAGTATCCAAACAACATAATCCACAGTTCCAGGAAGCAGCTGAAGCTTTGAAATGAAACCTGACTTCACTGCACAGTCATGCATTTCGGATCTATGTTTACTATTCCTGTTTGCATCTCCCTTTAGGTTGAAGCGGATTTCTGGGCTGTTGTTTCCCACTTGTTCTAAACTGAGAAAATGTTAACGAAAGGGAGAAAAGCATGACCTTCTCTGTGTTTTTAGGTTAAATAAAGCTTTGAAAGACTCTTTATGGCAAAAGCCACATTTGTGGATATTCGTTTGTAATTCAGAAAAAATACTAAAGACTTGGGGACTTGGACAGACACATATGGAACCCAGTTTGGGCTTGGCTGTGAGGATGGTAACCTACTTTTATTCAGACCAACAACAGATAGCGGTTTGGCTAGATCTTTAGATCAGTCACCTCTGAAAAGTTTATTGGCTCATTAGAGCAGTAATGGAAGCTTAATGTTAGATGTGTGACCAAATTGTTTTCATTCTCATTTGCCAGGGTCTGTCTTTGTTTCTTTTTTTTGTTAATTGGCTTAAGTATCCAGTAATTGGTGCCTTGGGTTTTTATTTGGAGATTTTATTAGATGCCAGTTGATGTATGGTTACAAGATGACAGGGAAAATATGTTAGCTATTTTATGGCCTTTCATCACTTAGGCACTGTAGCACAATTAAAGCATATTTAATTTATGTCTGAACCGTAATATGCAGCCGTTTATGTGTTGAGAAAAAAAAACTTTGGAAGGAAGAATTAAAGCTGGACTAGACTCATGGCTACTCACTTCACCTTTTTTTTTGTTTTAGCAAGTTGCCCTCCAAGCAGTTTTACTCCAAAGCTGTTTGATTCTGTATGAACTCTGATCTGCAGGATACAACGCTATGTTATTGATGGAATTTTATGAGTCCATAAGTGTGTAATGAAATTTGCCTCGGTCAGAGGAGTGAAGCATGGAAAGGAAAAGTGGAATTGAATTTTCGGTGGTATTTTCTTCAGACCTGCATTCCCTTAGGGAACGTACAGGACTGCTTGCAGTGGCCCAGGCAAGATGAGGCCAAGTGAAACCTTTCCCTGAGGTTTTGAACCTTTGCTGTGAATGGCAGGAGCCGACACCTCTAACCAGGAGCAGATGTTTGGCTGGCTTTGCTTGGCCTGGTCCTTCCGCTGGCAGAGTATCCTGGCTTGAGTTCGATGCAGCCATCGCGCACCACTCGCAATGCTAATAGTCTGGCTCAAGATAGCTCGTTCTCTCCTTGGTGAACTCCAGTCCTTGACAATGGTTCACTGTAGGTGCAGAAAAGACACCAAAACAAGGCCAAGCTTTGGTTGCGGCGCATCTACCTGACATTAACGAATCAACACTGATCCTGTAGAAAATTCTATTGCAGTGTCTGACAATATTAATATTCTGTTTTGTCCATATTTTGACAATGCAGTTAATTTCAATTTGATCAAACAAAACAAGACCCTACGCCCGGAGCATAAACTGAACTAAGATGTCATTATTGTCGTTGCATTTGAATATACTTAACATACAGATTACACAGGAAAAGTAAAGGGATATCTACAGAACCATCATCCCAAAGTATTTAACTCATATGAATGGTACTTTTTTAATAGCTTTCATGAAGCAGAGGAGGAAGTTCCATACACGTTCAAGAAACTGTACCTACACATATGTTCCATTCTACACTAATACTGCAAATAATTGTGATTTCTTTGAGACAGTGAATAAAATGCAAAATAAATGGAATACTTTGAACACATTTGAAGCCGAAACTAATAGAGGATGGAAACAGCTGAGAATTTGTGCGTTTTCAGTCCTCATACCATGTTCTAAGATCAGTGTTGAATACGACAATTTTGAGAAATTTATGGGATTAAGGTGAGTCAGATGTTTTGTTTATTAGTCAACAGATGGAATACAGCTGTCTCTCGTTTTCAAAAGAGGAGATTAAAGATATTATAGGACACTTTGCCTTTTCATCTTCTAAAAATTCTCCTGTTATAGATCTCAAAGATCCCAACATGAAACATTTATGAAATCCTCCAGATGTAACCTAAACATCTTACTCTTACCAGATGTGGAACAATTTCTCTTCACTCAAAAAAAAAAAGCTAAATTTAAATACTATATAAACTAACTCATACGCTCAAATTTCAGATGTCACATGTTATTCCTGCTATAATGTCTCCTGCTATTCGTATTGGGGGACTTTTTCAGCAATATTTTCAATTAACATTTACACTAATAGAGTCAGAAGAAGAAGTAGCTGTATTTGTACATCTTGTGCACATGGACATGCAACACACACTGAAATTGACCGTCTGCTTTTAACCCATCACGAGCTGAACATGCAGGAACACACCACATACTGCAAACTAGGAGGGAGGGCCTTGCTCAAGGGCACAACAGCTAATAATTTCTCTGTTAGGCTTCTGGGCCATAGCTACCACATCGGCTGAGTGCATATGCATTTTTTCCCCCAACTTTTTAGACTGTTTTATGTTCTTCCAATTAAAGCATTTGTATGCCTTTATTGGTACCACAATAGAGATGAGAAAATAAGAAATGTCAGAGACAGAGGGGATTGAAATTTAACAGGACCCTGTGGACATGGACACTGTGGGACATGATGGGCACCATTAACCACTCGACCACAGGCTACACATGAGTGATATCTTCTTTTACAGATAATGAGATGTAGTTGAAAATATAATGTTACTGAAAATCACCATCTGTTCTGTCGGTTAGTTTCACATTCAGTGTTGTGGGGAAAGTTTAAGAACCGCATCCACGTTGAATTCTTTGGTTTCTTTGGATCGGTTTCCCACAGACACATTTCAGTCTCAGTTGTACGAATCAAGAAAAAGAACCAAATAAATTCTCAAAGTATTTATTCAAATGTAAGAGTTTATAGAAACAATTTGACAGATCACAATAGTTTGAGGTTTTTTTACAGAGGGGTGTAAATGAATTGGCATTTGTAGTTTAAACGTCTGTAAAACCTACTGAAAAAGTCTCTCTTACTTTATAATACAATATTGACAGTGTACTAGTAAGTGTAAAATACCTTTATTCAAACACAGCACAGATATGATTTATTAAATCTAATTTAGTTACATTTTTCCACATCATATCACGTATCTATGACCAAAGCTTCATGATAAAACTTCTAAATTTCATTTCTGTACAAACGTCCGGTAACATATGTTACTGTGAATGAAAAGCTATAATACAGGTAAATATGCTGTCAGCGTCTGTGTAGAAATGGATTCAATTTCTTTTTGTAATGACACTCCAGTTGCTCAACTGAGACAGCAAAACCCAGCACAAGAATAATGACACAGCGTCCTGAGACTGTGGGTGATATTTGATAAGGTGAATGATCTGTTTCACTATAAACATCTGGCAGGAATATCCATCATAGTGTTGGACAAGTCCCAGTATTGTCATCAACTTGCTGCAGAAACGCGAATTAGACCTTAAAAGTTAAGACTTATGACATCGAAACCTCTGCAACCAGCTGAAGCAGGTGCCCCCCGTAGTGAGCCTTCACCTGCCAACCTTTTGAAGGAGGCCTGTGGCTTTTCTTGATTTGCAGTTTTCCTATGAACTTATTTTACCACAGACACTGATATCCATGAATTATTATTTGTATGTTGACAGCTTTGGCAGCTGGGCTGAATTTAGAGTTTAGAGTTTAAAGCATTTATGAAAATTAATTACAGAGGCTGCTGTGAACTGTATGTTAATTTTAATCTGAGAAAGTTGAATATGCAGATTTGGGTGTTTTACTCTGTAAGGGTTCATTTATTTGAGAAATTGTCTTTTTGTATGGTTTGAACTCTCTGAAATAATTTGTTCCAAGTTTATGAAGGTATTAGTGGCAAATTAGAGAAGTTATGAAATCAAAAAATGTTATGTCATCATTTATTCCATTATAGTTAATTAAGATTAAATGTTAGTCATTATATTTTGATTACAAAATAATAAATAGCAAGCAAAACCAGTGTAGACAACGCTACATATTTCATCATTTTTCCCAGCATAATTAACTGTTAAAAAGCTAACTGGTGATTCTGTCCCTGTTTAATCTGGCTCTGTTCATTGAGGCGAAGGCTGAACCTCCAGTTTAACTGTGGCATAAGTAATGCGTGCGGATATAGTTTTAGAATAGAAGATGATTGCTGTGATTATGGTGATTATTCCAGCGGTGAAAAGGAGTCTGGGATTCTGTGTGTTTGCTTTGCTGCCCTGGTTGGGATCTGGCCTTCATAACCCTCATCCATCACACACCCTGGGATCAAAGATACCCCCCTCAATCTGGGAATGTAGCAGATGTCCTAAATGCTCTAAAACAAATGCTTGGTTTGCCCATGGTTTGCCAGTCTTACAATTTTTGTCCATGATGAATTTCAAGGTAGTAAATGAGACATTTGTTAAGCATGTAAAAACGTCCTCCTTCGGCTGGGTAATAACCAAGTAGTTCTGTGATTGCTGCTCGAGCAGGTGTTTCATGGGAAGACCTTCAGGCATTGTTTTAAGTCCAAACACGTTGATGGTTCAGGGGCAGTAAAACCCAGGGTGACTCGCTCTTTTGTTTCCCTCTGTCATCCCTGAGGAGTCTTGTTTCTCTGCAATTACGGAGCAATCAGCACTGAATCACAGCATCAGCAGAGGTGTGTGATGAGATGACTTATGGGATAAGAGGTGAAATCTTTACAACCGCTCTCTTTGGAGGTGACAGTGGTACTAATATCTGAGGTGGTAAATGTCAGGTGTGGCTTTGATGCTCCTGCCTTATGGGGGAATGGCTCAGAATAGTGACTTTATCATTGTTTTCATGTTGCAGATGCAAAACAGCACTGTTAAAATTAATCAGCCTTAGAGATTCTTTACAGACAGCAGTTGCATGTGATGGAATGTGTTTTTAAAGGATCTGTACCCAAATGGGAGATATTTATTGTTTTTAAGTTATTTTTTTTTAATCAAGAGTGTCATGGCCTTGTCTGTGCTCATATGAATCAGTATATTATTGCTATTTAGACGATGAGATGTTTTTGCACAAACCCACTCAAATTACGTTTGTTCTTATTGGCTCAGAGTGACATTGAGATTCATTGAGACAGAACAATAGGAACCACAGAACTGCAAACTTTGAACAAAATTCTATTTTTGTCTGTTTTTGAATCTACATAGTAATGTGTCTTGTGTTGCATCCTCTACCCAACAAATGGGACTTGAAGGCCTGAACAACCAAATATGTCATTTGTTTAAACCTTCTCATACGGCCCATGTAAGTGTACAAACAGATTTGTTGGGCCCAGGGAAAGGTTGGGCTAATGGATGAAATATGAAATAAGATGATATACAGATTAGCAAGTAAAGTAGTTTCTGTTAAATGGATGGAAGTCATTGTAAACCTAGATTCGCTGTAAAAAAGACTAATATCTGACCTTTATGCCGTTAAAGTAGTCCTGTCCTGTCATCAGTTTTACAAATGTCTCTTTTATCAGTGTGGTCTTTGGGGAAATGATTTTTAAGCCACAGGGGATATTTTTCATCACAGTAACATATGAGGCCACTGGTGGATTTGGCAGCAGATCCACTTCTGTGAATACATCCACAGCTGAAGTCCACCGTTCAGTTATTCCTACATCCACATCCTCCCACCTACTTACGTAACACCTACATAACTCCAGACTGACCTTGCTCCACCTTTCGCTTTACAAGATGCTGCTAAACAACAGGACCTACCTAGGGCTAGTAATAAACACCCAATGTGCATGTTTTCAACACGAGGACAGCTGCTGAAGAACTTGTAAGTGGACAACCTGTGGCAATTTACATTTTGCACAATAACAGAGTTGATTAAGGACCGACCTGTCTTAGGCGGAAATCAACATACAGTTAGATGTACAAGTCACTAAACATCCTGTCAGGTAGAGTAATGATTTATGAAGAGTTTTGGCTTATGAAAGCAACTGTTAAATTCCTCCTCCTTTGGTTGTGTTTGGTTGTGGTTTGTAGGTAGCTCCATAATGCAAACAAGTGAAGAGACATGGTGATGTTTCCCTCTTGGGAAACATACTTCCACACACCTTGTTTCTTTATAAGCCAAACATAGTGAGGTCATTAGTATCTAAAGAGCGTACTTTTCCCATTAGGGAGTGATAGACAGCGACCATTGCCAAACAGATGTGAAAACCACTCACACCCCGTACACATTTCCCTCAAACCCTGTTCTCCCTACAAGTGGTTTGAGTTACATGGCCCAAAGCCAGTGAAAGGCAGTTGATGTTATTTTGTCCACTTCTCTGTCTTTGATTTGTTGTCTACTGCAGCCTGTGGCCTCGGCTGGCGCAGACACACACACAGAGCAGCAGTGAGTGGATGTACTTTACATCGGGAACAGTGTATGTTAACATACCACTCATCTTACTCACCAGCTCTGTCGACTTGCTCAGCGTCTCCTTACACTGGGTACACAGAGGAAGGGCCACACACAAGTCTAGTCACAGCAAATTCACAGATTGAGGTAATCTTTCTCTCTCACTCTTGTTTTCACACTCACACACACATCGGTCCCCCTCAACTAACAGAATTGAAAACAGGTGCCCGCCACATATCTTACATTCTTCAAAAATACAAAAGTGGTTTGACCTGAATGGTTTTGTTGGAGTTGAGCCACCCTGTATGAAAGAAGAGTCCATGTTAAGATGTGTGTGTGTAAACATGGAGGCGTTGGGTTCTGTGCAACACGCTGGTGGAGCAGCAGACTCACACAATATTAGAACCACATTTCTCCCTCTGCGCAACCCTAACATGCAGTGTCAAGTTAACGTCAGGATAAGTCGCAGATACACCATGTGAACACAACAAACCACCGCATTTAATAGCTTTCAATAAAGCGACCGTAACAGTATACTAGTCTGGCTTTGACCGATATGGATGAATGATCAAACCTTATCACATCGATAGTTGTTCCCAAACTTCTGACTATCTTTATAAAAAAAACCTGTGAATTGGAAACATTGGTCTTGAGATGACCTTGCTTCAGTTACAGGGTCTTTTTCTGCAGCCACAGAGGATCTGGTTAGTGGAGGAGCTGGTCCAATGAGAAACAGAAGGCACCGAGTTGCTAGACGAATTACTGGAGCTGGTGGAGAAAGGAGAGAGAAACCATGATGGAGGAGCTGATGATAAATGTGCCACGCTTGGATTTTCCTCCATTTTTAACAGTTTACTTCTCCAGCTTTCATGATGGGTAGTGTTGTTTATCTGTGATGGCATATGTGCAGGCGTTATGTGTTAAGTATAAATTTCAAATTACTTTTCAATCCATCTGGTAAAACCTTTAATACTGTCATCAGCAATTGTCCACGGCAACTTACGAACAACTTGATGGATGCACAGCGTCAGTTACTTTTTCCACCAAGCTTTCCCTAACTGAGTTCTCAGTGCACATGGAGTGTGTATGTGTTTTCACTGCACGCTTCAAGTCAATGTAATATGAGTTGTTACAGCTGACAGAGAAAATTACAAGCATCTCTGCTCTTACATATGGGAACAGTGTAATGAGCATGATGTCATCACATGCACATGTCTTTGGCCTAAGAGTCGGCCTTTTTAATCTAAAAAATATGAAATTCTTAGTAATTGTTAAAGATATTTCTTAGTCAGTCCTTATTTTTATGTGTTGTAGTTAAGTTTATGAGAAGTGTGCAGCCTGTACAAGTTCGAGTGCAACATGTGCATCTTTAAATTATGGAAAAACACATTGTACCCATAAACAGGAAAAAAAGAATTAATTTCTCTAAACAGCCTTCTCCCTTGTCTGCACATGTCTCTTGAGGATTCGGTTTTGATTTGGCTTTTAAAGCAAGCCAGAACTCGGCTCGAGTCTCTTTTGTGCGTGTGCGTGTGTTTGTGTGTGTCTGACTTTGATGGGACTAAACATCCAAATTGACATTTTCTGTGGCAGTAAGCTGTATCTGGCAGCAAGTTATTATATTTCTGTATGGAGAAAGAAAACAAAGGTTTTGCTGTGCTCTATATTTTGGTTTGCGAAGCGTAAATGATGGGGAATGTAGGTCTGTATTGCCAATTCTGAGCTCAGTTGTTGAAATCTAGGACAAAAACTGTTTTCACAATTTATAAAAATTTAACTTGAGAAACAAAATGTAAAAAGATACTGTTTGTTTCCTCTTCATAGCTATTGACAGATACCTATTTAATTAATATGTCATATGGTTTCATGCATTATAAAATGGCATTTCTTTCTACAAATAAGAAAATGTATGTCAACTGACTAAACTATTTATTTTGCACATTTTATCCCTCAGATATATTCTAGTGCCATAGAAATATTCTAAATACATTCTCAGTATACTTAAATCAAAATTACTCACTTGTCCTGTCAGGCAGCAATAAAATCATTCACTCAGGGTGCAGAAACAGAGAAACGTGTGATATCTTTGGAAACCTGAAGCAGGGGTCTGTTTCATGTGGGTGGTATTAAAACTAACAAACACTGTTAGTATGAGTGCGTACAAGTCCGGTGTATGTAGACCTGTGTGTATTCCAGTGTTTGAGTGAATATGCAGAGCTGCAGAAATGAGCCATAGCGCTGACTGATGCTGCCGGCCTCTCTGCTTCACAGAACTGGCTTTTCTATCAGATAGACAGCTTGACAATATCCAGACCCCACTCTTTCCGTTACACACAAACGGACAAAGGCACGCCAACACACATGCACACACATGCACACAAAGCATTTTGGGTTGTTCTGGTTGTTTTCGACTGGACTGTTAGTAACATAAAAGAGAAGTTGGAAACTGAATAAGACCAGTAAATTACGACCTTTTACACAGGCCGTCATTGTTATATGTAATTGATCATTCATAGTCCTTTTATAGGTTGTATGATAAAACAAACTGTCATTTTCATAAAAGGACCAAATTGAATGTTGATGTTAATGTTCTGTTGATGCTTCTAACAGAAGTAAGAGCTATTTTGCGTTGGCTTGATTGAGTGTCGATGTTTGTGAAACAGTAGATCATTTGTATTGTTCCCATTTGGGAGAATGATTGTCCAATAATAATAGGTGCCGCTATTCTACCGTGAACAATTTATCTTTGTATTTCATGGAATCCTGCTACATTTCTTTATCTTCAACTTTGCAGATGTGGCAGTGGTGTCGAGCAACATGCAAACATATGTCGTATAAGTGCGTGTCCGTACACACTGCGTGGGTAATGTCATTACTTTCTCCTGACTGAGATCAGATTTATCTTCAGGGCTTTCTAGTGTCAGTGTAGGTGCTCTTTCATGTTTGGCCTTGGTGATCTGCAGATTTTCTGACACCAGCAGGGTGGATCTATTCAGCATCTTTTCTCTGTGAAACCATTTGATTCCTTGCTCTTACGAGTCGATAAACGAGAGCTTGGCTGTGCCGGCTAGTAATGTTATACTCTTCCTTAGGCTATACTAGCTGTTGTATGTCACTGAAATAGAAGCTAAAGCTACTGTTCACCAGCAGACT
>JAPTYQ010000008.1:8696542-8718765 GCA_029814465.1 Ostorhinchus cyanosoma
GGGTTATTGTACTCAGGAAGAAACTAAGACTGAACCGAAAATTAGCAGACAGAAAAAAATTTCAACTTAAAGCTGACTTTAGGAGGACATTTCCCACAGTGTTCTGATGATAAAACTATGTAAAAATGAGGAACCTGAACTAGTGTGATTGTTAATGTCTTCAGTGTAATTTTTATTTTCCACAAACTGATCCCACGGGCCGGATTTGACCCTTTGGCGTACCGGTTTTGGCCCGTGGACCGTATGTTTGACACCTGTGATATATGGTGTTATGAAGATTTAATGACTCAATAGATATGTATAGGCAACATAACATAACATAACATGTAATAACAAAACTGCATAAAACAGGTAAAAAATTTCTTGAGGGCAAACAGTTACTGTGCCCACCATACTTAACCCCCAACAATGGATGTTGTTTTGTTAAAAATATTGCTTAGAATAAGTTGTAATATCAAACTGGGGCAGCTCAAGATGAACATTCTTGGAAGAAGTCAAGTCTTGATCAGTAGATAAATCCAAAAAAAAAAAAATCTTTCAGGATAGATATTCTAAATTGAAATCAGTTTATCTAAGTCAGACATTCCTTTTTTTTTTTTTTTTTTTACAGTGAATCAAGCTACTTTCTCTCTTGTAAAACTAAACTAAAATCAGAACTCAAACCGAGAGGTTAAATAAAAATAAAAACTTAAGCCCGTAGCATAACTTGGGCAGGAATACATACACCGAGAAAATCTCCTCTTGCGCATTACTGTCTCGGTATATCTCAGCCTGGACGTGTCTTGCAGCTCTTTTCTAAAACCACACACATTTTGACAGGTACTTGGAAGATGGAGAAGAAAGAATAATTGAATGTGGGACTCCCTCCTCAGTGAACTTGAGCTACTTGCATCAATGAAACCATTAGGAGCTGTTGTTTATCTGTCTGAGTGCCGACCGCTCAAATTTACTCGTAAATAAAAGGTGTGTGTGTGTGCGTACTGTACAGCGGTTCGTTGTGATTTACGAAGAGCTGACGATGAACAGGGAGGATGTAGATGAGAGCTGAGAAGAGGAGGAGAGAGGAGGTGAAGAGGGAGAGAGAGCCGGAGTATCGGTGGGTCACGGGTGTCACGTTTAACGACGGGGTGATTCCTGTGTGTTTGACACTGTTACGAGGAGGTGACTCTTGTGTTTGACAGCGTGACTACTCTGCTGCTCTCAGGAAATAAGATGAATTAGACACTGAGCTGCTCAACAATCCAAATATCAGAGCCGGACAGACTAAACAAGCCAAAGCGGTGAAAGTTGTGGTTCTGTGACATGGTGTTTAGAGACACCGATTTTGGGCCCGTCTGGCACGCCGTTACTGCCAAATATGGAGCGTTTGGAGTCAGGTACACGAGGAAACACACACTTACACACTTACAGATGCATCAGCTCAGGAGGGACTGTATATGGGTCGAGTTTGTTTTTGTGTACAGGATGAGTCCATTAAAAGTTATACTGTGTTCCCAGTATTTTTTCTGGCCTCAGGGGCTGTTTGGAGTTTCTATTTAAAAACCGAAAGCAAACTTTGAAGGCTGTGGAAAGAGCTCCTGAAAACACGTGGATGTGTAGTTTACAGCGTTACAAACTGTGGTGCATTAAAGCCGAGTTTGTTCATTCTAAATCCGTCACCTCACGTTTTTTTTTTTTTTTTTTTTAAGCTTGCTTTAGTATAAATAAAAATGCCTAGTGCAAAAATGTTAACACATACAGCTTCCTTAAGTTCAACTCTCCCGTGCCTGTTTTTGTTATATGTGTTGATAATTGAGTGAGTTTAGTGTAGTCTGTCAAACTGATGTCGTTTGTTGGAACATTTCATGAAAAAGACTCTCAAGTTGATAAAATATTAGCTGAAAATGAAAAATATTTCCATTCTACTAATGCATAATAATGCTATATTACTTGAATGGGAATGAAATGGAATCTCATGACCTGTTTAACCTTAACGTGTTCCTGAGATGAAGTTGAGTTAATGCAATCATAATAGGAACTATCAGATATGTGCAGAGCCACCGTTGGCCATTTGGGTGCTCTACGCATAACTTATCTGTGGAGCTGTCGCTAAAAGAAGAATAAAACTAACATTTTAAAGTCTAATCTTATTTAAACTGAAAAAATGTACTTTCATTTTTTTCAATGTTACTCAAAATTTAAGATTCTTTATTGTCATTGTATAAGCATGCAAAGAGCATGCTCAAAAAAATGTACCAAATAAGTAGAAAATCCAGTAGTATGGTTTTCATGGAAGTTAAATAAAATAAAAATTCGTATATGTTTCTAACCAACAATAGTTTTGGTCTCTAAATTTAAAAAAAAAAAATCTAAGAATCTATTTTACACTTGGGAGTCAGTCTTGTACTTAGGTCCAATGACAAATCTGTCGACCCACAGCCCCATTAAGGGAGTCTGTACTTATACCCTTATTGTACGTACATGTCAGTTTATCCTGTACAGCATATAATGTGCCTTATATTAAATTAAAGAAGACAAAGAGAAAATAAATATGATTTTGTTGATCATCATTGGATGTTGTGGTGCTTCCTCCATCACTATATAACTGACTATGAATGCTTTTTAGACCTTAAAAATGACAGTTTGGTGGCAGTAGTTTTGTATCGTATTTGTATTTACCTGCAGATCAAAGTTATCTTGTAAATAAATCTGTTCTTTTCTGTTCGAGACATGTTTTTGTGCACTGTCCCGGACACTGAATAATAGATCAAATCCAACTGTTTAATGCCAAGTATTGAGATTTATATCAATATTTACATTTTTACTGTATATAGATTTGTTTACACGGTAATTAAATGCACCTTTTGTGTGATGGATTTTTAAAATTTTAAAATTTTTTTAAGCCTATGTAACATCAGTGGTTGTTTTAACTCTTAGCTTTTATTTATATAACTTAGCTAGGCTATATTTTCTATACTTTTTGCATTTTATCTTGCTCTCTCCTTTGGGTGGAAGGCTAAATCGAATATCAAACCGTGAATCTATTTTTAATCTTTATACTAATCTAATTGGTGGCACTGGCTTTAAGTAAGAAAAAGCAAAAAAGAATATTCCTTTTCACAAATGATTTGTCTAAATATAACTCCTCTTCTTTCTTTCAGGTTCATGAAGAATGCTGGCTCTGTTGTAGATGCAGTTACGTGGCAACAGTAGGTATTTTACCCTTTTTTTTCTCTCTATTTTGTAATTTTATCCATAGAATTATCCGCCATTTACAAGCTGCTGCTGCTAAACAGGTGATTACCCACTTCACCGTGAAACACACGGGACCTGACGTGTATTAAGAGGTAGCCAGGATTATTCATTATGATTCCCGGTATCGAGAGGAACTGATGCATAATTTGGGAAATTCTGTTTATTCTTCAAATAGAATAACAGGAAAAGGAGCCTTAGAGATTGCATGTGTTAAATTAGTAACACCTGCCATTTGTCTGTTGCACAGAGTGTAGGAATGCATACAAACATATGAATAGCTTGACCTTTTTTTTTTTTTCCCCCACATGTTTTATCTGTATCTCCACAGACATATGAAAAAAATGTGAACAAAGTCAGTCCCACTGTCAGTGCAGACCAACCCCGAGCGAGTGAGTGATTGGTCATTAAGGTGAAGGTCAGGTCTAATTAGAAGAAATTAGAAGAAACGGAAGGAGGAAGGGTTGTCAGTAAGGCTTAGAAAAACACCACCCACACTGTTAAAATCAAACCATATGCGCTGGCTCATTCTCCCTGTCAATTAGCCCGTTTTACACTAGAGCTCCAGATTCCAGTCTAACCAGGCTGCGTGACAGAAACTCTGACCTCTACAAAAGAAGCCAAACTAATAAAAGTAGAGACCACTCATTAACACATCTACAACACAGGTTTTACTCGCCTGCAGCTGTCTCGGGTGGGTTCGGAATCAGGACGTTTAAAATCCCGCATTCGTCATAAAATGGGAGAATCACATGGGTTTGTCAGAGTTTTTTTTTTTTATTCTAGTCAGAGTAGAGGTGTTGTCTTAAGAGTTTGTGATGATGTTCTGTCGAATACTTGTGTACGTCCAGATCACGAAACACTGATATGTGGTTTGTGTTATGTTTGGATCTTTTTTTTTTTTTCCACAACATTGTAGTTTCCCATTTGGAGCATCTTGTCTTAGTTACCGCCTCCGAATATTTGGATTCACCAACACGAGAATGTTGAGTCATTTTTTTCTCTGTCTGTTTCAGCCCTTTCTCTTTATCTCTGTCCACTACATTAAGCGTTCTTTCCCCTTTAAAGAAATAAGGTCCATTTGTTTTCTGGGAAGTTTTCAAATCACTAAAAAGTTAAAATCTTCTTACTCGCCACAAGTTGTATTTTGCAGATCTAGGTTTTATATCCTTCTGAGACCCCGCGATGCATTTTTTTCCTCTGTAGTAGACAAGAGTTTCACAACTTTACTTAATTTTTTTTAAAGTTCACTGAAAAGGACATGATATAGAAAATATGTATTTTTTTTTTAATTAAAAATGTATCTGAAAAAACTGTTGCATCATGCTGTTCCCAGTTAAGACAATTTTTTTTAATTTTTAAATGGAAAAAATGTTTACTTACTGGGTCTCACAAGAATATGTCCTGGTAATGTATTAAATTATCTGCCTGATATTTCAGCCTCCACCCTTTATACAGTATGATGGATAAAAATTGCTTTTCTCTTGCGAAACTTTACACACCAGAAAAATAGATGATGTCTCTTTTCCAGAAATGGCTTACTTTAATTTTTTTTTATGCTCATATAACATTGTTTATGCTTTACTTCTAGGGGGGAAAGTACTTTCAGTGACAAAAAAAATGGTATAAAGCAGTTCCAAAGCTTATTTTAAGACCAAAGGTGAAGCAAAAATAGAGCTTGAAGTGCATATGCATGTAAGTTAAACTGTAATAAAGAGAAGTTACGTATATTTAAAAAAGTGCAGATGCTTTTGTAAAAATAGAAATAATAATTCAACTTCTTTACTCAAGTCATAGTGATGACGTACAGACTCTAAAATGCACTAGTGTATGAAATTAAATTAATCAGCTGTTTCTGTGCAAATTGATTAAAACCTCCATCATATAAATATCACGTAAAGACTATTAAACCATTCTAACTTCAACAAAATCATTTTAAAAACCACTGAAATTTATGAACAGGCTTTTCCAGGCATTCATTCTCCCTTTAGTGTCTTGTTTTGTCTCATAACATATTGATTGGAACACCAAGGATTATATTCTGTTATTGTTCAATTAATTTAGATTGAAATTGGTTTTCATGTCAGGATCCAATGATTTGAAATAGAAATAATCACTTTTTCCCTTTAAAGGAGTAGAATGTACAGATGAGACTCAGCATTTAATATGTGGATTTTACTATTTTAATTAAATGAGACACACTAAATATAGGCATTTCAGATTATGTAGAATCTGATGTGTAATCTCTTACCATAAATTGTTTAAATAAATATGATTTGTTTAACAGCGGAGGCTTCGTGGTTGGAGAATGATCCAAGTCAGAAGTGTGTGACCGTGCAGACAGCTGCCAACTCCAGCAGTGAAAATATGAGCCAGAAAACTAAATGAGACAAATTTGACCTCTTTCATAAGCGTTCCTGTTTAGACAGCTCTGAACAACACACCTAATGTGAGCTCTAATTGCTCCAGCAGTCGGGCGTTTGCAGCGTGAACATCTCAGTGTGAACCAGTCGGTTGCTGAAAAGCGAACACATGCTCCTGCTAATTTTCAAAATCATGTAGCGATGAAAGGTTCACTTTTACGACTGCTGCCTATAAAAATCACTGGTACTTCTAGGAAGCGCCGCGGCCAAGCAACAAAACCTGAAGGACTTGTTGTTTCTCACTTTGTTCATAAACATCACATAACAGTTTTATTTTCCCATTGCGTGGTCACATTTTAAAGAGGCAAAAGTATCGTGTTATACCCACAATTCTCCCATTTTTTGACAGAATGAGGATGGAACGGCATGCCAGAGACCATGGTGTGCAGGTTATTACCAGCAGAGGCGATAAAAAAAAAAAAAAGAGATATTTTACACGATTTGCGATCTTCAGCTGGGCCGGGAATCACAGAAACACTATAAATTTCCTGAGGATAATCCTGAGGGAAGCTACATATCTTTCACCTGTTATGAAATGACCGGTCTGATCTGACTTTCCTTGACACTTCATGCGCAATATATGTCTATATCTGTTTTAGTTTTTTAGAAGAAATAAAGCTGAATCGTCTAAAAAATTATACTGTCTCTCAAGTGGAAGCATTTTTTATTTGTTGCAGTGACTTTGGCTACGTTCTGATTGTAGGCAAATGTGGCCCAAATCAGTTATTTTTTGCCCATCTGTGACCTGCATCTGATTTATTAAATAGAGTTTGAACAACACAAATCAGATTTTTTCAAATTTCATATGCGGTCCTAAAGCTGATATGTATCTCATACTTTGCAAAACGACTTCAGTCTGAACGTCCAGGTCGCATTTGTCCGACCTTTACATCATTGAAATGCAACAAACCTCACAGGAGGAGGATACTTACTTCCGTAAACACAGTGCGTGCCTGCTTGGTCACGTATTACGTCACGACCTCTTTTGCGCATGTGAGTCACTTCAGGGTCGCATTCAGTTCATACTCAAAACTGATAGAAGTCGCATTTAATGTGTAATATGAACAGGCACGCAAAGAAATTGGATTTCACCAAAAAATCTGAATTGTGCATTAAGGTCTGCTGTGTGAACATAGCCTTATTTTGCAGGATTTAAAACCCAAACGTTAAGTGTGCCGAGAAGCATCCAAAATAAAACTTTATGCAGATGATGCCAGTTTGCAAAAATCAACCAATTTACATCAATGTGCAACTCAAAGTCATCTGTACACTGCAAACATCCAAATCTTACCAAGTGTATTTTTCTCATTTTTAGTCAAAAGATCTCATCACACTTAAAATAAGACATAATCACCTAAAGAGTAACTTTTCAGTGAGATTTAAGAACTTATTTTCAGACAATAACTTATTTCAAGAAATCTTAGCAAGATAATTTTCACTTGTTCCATTGGTAGATTTTTTTGCTTAATTCAAGATTTATTTATTTTTTGCTCAATTTAAGCAAAACAAAAAAAATCTGCCAATTGAACCAGTGAAAATTATCTTGATAAGATTTCTTAAAATAAGATTTTCAAGATCTATTAGTCTAAAATTATGTTCTTATATCTCACTGAAAAGTTACTCTTTAGGTGATTATGTTTTATTTCAAGTCGTGATGAGATATTTTGACTAGAAATGAGAAAAATACACTTGGTAAGATTCATATTTTTGCAGTGTGATTCAACGGTTGTACGATGGGAAAGTGTTCCCAGCATTTTTCCATCATAGTATTGATGATTTTTGACCTCTGCCTCCACCCATCTGTCTGATTTGGCGTGTTTTTGTGTGTGCTGTATTTCTCTTAATGGAGTGCTAGATAGTTTTGGGTAGATCGTCATCTTTTATGTTGAACTGGTACTTGGTGAGAACTGTGTGAAAAAAGCTGACCAAATAGAAGTTTGTTGAAAACATTTGGATGCAGTTTTTCTCTCTTTTTTGCATTTTGACTTTTCCTGTGTCTGCCAGATTTTTGTGTTTTTTTTTTTCTGAATAAAAGATCCTCTAAGTTCTGTTTTTAGGAATGCATTTTATTATGCTTCCCAAACTATAATAACTATAATTCCTTCTGATCAGAATACATCAACACAACAGAAGCCTCCACTGTTTCATGGCCCTTTGCATTTTAATGAAGCAGAAAAGTCTAAAGTTGATGCAACATTTAAGTTTTCTGGTTCATGCTATGACTTCACTGGCTCTCGCGCTGATTTGCAGCTATAACTTCCATTGCCTTTCGTTCTCTCTCCATATATGAACTGGAATTTCTTTCCCTGAGGTATGGACCGTAGAGTTATAGTGAGTCCTGTGCGAAGATGACAGGATAACCAAATAATTTGTGTAAAGCTGTGACTTAATCCGTGCATTGTTTACACTTGGAGGCCAGGGTCTTGGGACGATTCCAACGACGTGACGAAAATTTCAAGGAGGTTAAGCTCAGATTGCAACACGGCTTCTCCCGACATGAACTAAATTCGGCTCAGTTCTCAGCAGTTTTGTTGACATATCTGTCATTTACGCAGACTTTTTCCAAAACAGGTTCCATAGAGGTTTGGCTTTTTGTTTTGGCATATTTAGAGTTTCCAGTTGTTGTGTTTATATGCAAAATACAATACATCTCTTTAGCGTTGACTGCACTTTACTGTGCATTGTTTACTTTTAGTTTGACTCAATTAGAGTAACGCAACTCGAAATTTCTTCTCACTTTTTCATGTGTTGCTCAAAGAAAACAAAGGGGATCCGGTGCCTTAGTAACTACATTTTCTACAGTGACACAGGTGTTGCATCTAACTGTGGTCATTATTATTAATATCAAGAGCTTAGTTTATTTTTAACAAGCCGGTGTCTCGTTATGTTTTACCTTGAATCATCATCACCCAGAAAAAAAAAAAAACAAAAAAACATTTGGAAGTCCTGAAAGTGAATAGACTTGTATTGTTTCTGAGAATGATTTACAATTCACTTCATTCAGTTGATGTGAAGCAAAAATTAATCTTGTGCAGGTGAAGGATTCTGAATATCTTAACTGGACGCCCATTTTTTTTCATTTTTTTTCATTTAATATCCACAGAGGGTGTGTTCAAGTCTTGGCATCTTGTCTGCAGAAAAGTAAATGTGTAGAGACACAGTTACAGTAGAGACTAAGCCGGTGTTATGTTCAGTGTTAACGCGCTCTTATGTTTATACACACAGTAAATAACATGTCTTAACAATTATTCAATTACATAATGTGATGACTAATTATTTGATTTATTGGCTCTAATTTGATTTACGGCACATATTTTAACACTCAACAGCTTTTATTTGCGTCTCCTGTAAAAATGAGATCTAAGTGTATTTTATAGTACCTGAAACTTAAACCAGAAATGGCTTTTGGCCGGATGTTCGATGCCTTTGCGGAGACAGACAGTTCCCCTGCGGCGCAGTCCTCGTGTTTGTAAAAGTGCGAGTTTGTGTTTGCTTTCTTGTGTTTGTGTTTCCCCTTCTGGTCTCTTGCCGAAGATCTTGGAGAGCACTTCTGTTTTCCCACAAATTTGTGTTCTTCTTTGGACTTTGGCTTAAACTGCATTTAAATTCCTCTCTCATCGTATCGTCTTAGAAATAATCTCTTTGCTGTCTTTATCAAACACTGCGTCATCACAGATGGATGTCTGAACTTTTCAGTCTGAGTCTGATATATTTATACTTTAAATCCATTTCTTATGAAACCTCACATTTTGACACATAATTGGATTGTCAGTACGCTAACATGTAATTGACTATGTCAGCCCCTGTTCATCATATTGTGTTCGTCATGATGAAATAACAGGTTGTGCTCTACATCTGTGAGACCTGAATTATATGTCGTGGTTTGGATTTTAAACCTTTAGCTCATAACAAAATGTAATATATCATGGAAAAATATGTCATATTTATTGTTGGTGTTATAAAGACTGCACAGAGCATTTTCTTTCCTTTTTGTTGCAGTTACTACATGGATGGCAGAGTGAAAAAAGTAGAAGACTTCCTTAAAACACGTCTGTTGGACACACTGACAGAACAGATCAATAAAGTCATGAAGGTACAGTATCTAAATCAGATCTCCTACTTTAAAGAATATGAATTGCTTATACACACATATTGTATAGCGACTATAACTACTGTTTCAAAGCTAGATTTGTAGATACAAAATTAAGCCTTTATCCAGTTTATATTTCAGATGTTACATCCTGTTCTTTTCCCTGTAAAATAACTTGCACTACAAGCGGTCAATATTTTCATCAGGTTAAGCAAGCCACCTTCAGGGAAAATAAGAAACTCCAGCAATAGATTTGCATTTCTTTAGTAGATTTTGCCAAGTTATGGATCAGTGTAGCCCTCAGATACTTTTTGGTGATGATACAGCCACATGTGCATAAACCGCAACCGCAAGAGTATGTCTTCAGGTCATGTTATTTTCAGTATTTGCTGCTGTGGCACAGTTGCTGAGTTTTAAGGTTCGAGCGGTGCCAAAGTGCCGCGGGAAGGTCTTTTCCTGGAACAAAAATACATTATATTCAATTTAACAAGGGGGAAATGGGATTCTGCATTAAGGTCATTGAGCTCAGGTTCGTGCATGTGTGTCTGTGTATGTGCACTCAAGGAGTAATGACACTTTTCGTCTGTTTGCGTTGTAGATTCATTCAATACAACAAAAAGAAATCCACTGTCAGATCTTAATCGACTTGATTTCCGTGTTTTGTTCACACACATCGCAGGTGGTGAACTCACATTCTCCAGGTAAAAAGGTGTGGCTGGGTGGACTGGGGCCAGCGTGGGCCGGAGGCATCAGTAATCTGTCTGACACGTACGCTGCTGGATTTCTGTAAGTACTGTCATCATACTCCCAAAACTTACTTTGTTTTAGTATTTTTGATCATTCATACATATTTGATTAGAACCTATTAATACTAGTTATTCTGCTGCTAAACAAGAAGTAGAACTTTTAAAGTCATTTTCATTGTTCCTGTAATGGTAACAATAAAGATCTATTTGAATCTATTCTATTCTGCTCTGTTCTATTCTGTTCTTTTCTATTTTGTTCTGTTCTATTCTAATTAAAACCAACCACACCCATGTTTTATTTATGCATATGTGTATTTCATTTTTCAACTACAGGTGGGTGAACACACTCGGTATGGCTGCTGTGCACGGGGTGGACGTTGTCATGCGTCACTCCTTCTTTGACTATGGATACACACACCTTGTGGACCAGCACTTTAACCCTTTACCTGTAAGTGTCTTAAACTAAACACAGTATACAAAGGCTGCTGGTTCACACTCCAGTCTGACCCGAGCTCCGGCTGCAGCTCCGTTCGACTCTGGACCTTCTCCGTACCAGAGCCCGTCCTGCCTGCCTTGATGGCACCTCTCGCTCTTTCCCGTGGGAGTTATTAGGTGAGATGAAAGGCGTTTAGTGGTGCTGAGTGGTTAGACGCGGGGGCGAAATGCCATGTAACATTAGCCCTTTGTCAGTAGCTCAGGACAGTGTCATAGCTCCCCTCAACCCCCCCCCATCACAACTGTGTGCTCCTCTGTGCGGACAGTCGGCCGGTGACAGACTCGCAACCTGAGATGCCGATACACCAACATGCAACGCTGCGCTAAATGGAAGTGCCCGGTCCTCTGCGGTTCAGTTTGATCTGGGATGGACAGACGAGCAATAAGCTTCACCAGTTACAATTTCAACTGCAAATAGAATGTTGTAGAACAATTGAAATAGAAAGACATGATTTGTTCATTAAAAAAATAATCATTTATAGGGCTGTCAAAATGAATGCATTCAGACAGATTAATCCATCATCATGATTAATCTGATTAAAAATTTTAGCTCAGTTAACCCATCGACAGCACAGAATGACTCTGAACGTCTCTGCCAAAGCATTTGGGGCAGTTTGTCCAAGTAGAGTTATTGTCATACATGTGCAAAAGGGCAGTTGATCTGGTAGTGACCGGCAGCAGAACCAACCCATAAAGATGGAAGACACTAAACAGCACGTTTGATCCTCTGGATTGAAATTTGAGTAAAAAACACTAAGACGGAACAGTTAGTTCAAGTTGTTTTGTTGAAACTGTTAAAGGTGTTTAACAAACACATTAAGTGCATATAGATTCTCTTCCTTCTAGTCTTTTTGCTAATGCAAAATGAAATGCGATTAATATAGATTAAAAATGAATGATATTTAATCATGATTAATCAAAATGAATCCACAGTAGCCCTGTGATTTATCTGATCAAACAGCTTAATCGTTTCACAGCAGTAATTTTTCTGTGTACTTCAAGTTCAACATGGGCTCTTAATTGGCAATATTTTCTTTGCTGAACATGAAACTCGTCTAATATGTGTGGAAAAACGTATAAATTGTAATAGTTGCGAGTGTTAAATTGCATGCCAAGTTCATTAACAAGATTTATTAAGTTCATAAAAAGTTTTCTAATAAGCCAATGGCTCACACTCTGCGCATTCTGTTTACGCCAAATGCTTAAAAATGATGGATTTAAGGTGCACGTTACATATGGGTTATTTTTTTATTACTTCAGCGAGACACAGCTGCACGATGTGCTCTGACAATCTCAAAATAGTATTTTACTGATCATTTCTGCAGATTCTGGCAACCATTTTTCACAAACTCTTTCATTACTGCTGTCTTATGCTCACTTTTTTTCTGCCTCACTTCAGCTAGAAGACATTAAACAATAGAGATGGCTTCATTTTTCTTCCCTCTTCGTCTCCATTATTTTTCTTGGAATGACAGTCTCCCGCTAGGATCACAATGCTTTTAACATGGCTGGATGTCTGAAGCCTGCACCGGCCTACCTGCTGAGAGAATTCACTGCAGGGCCAACCTGTCCTCTGCTCGGAAAATTTATGGCCTGGCCTCTTGCCTCAAAGGATGACTCTTGCATTGGTAGATGTTGAATCCAAGCAGCTCCCGGCCCTTCAAATGACTCAACCACTTTTTTCACTCCTTTCCATCTTTTTACTTTTTGTTATTACGATTCTCTTCCAACCTTTTTTTTTTCTCGCTTTCTTTCCACCTGTTATTTTCTTCCATGGAGCTGATCTGCATATCTGTTCATATCAGTAGAGAAGATGTCTGACTCTTTTCTAAAATATATATTTATATATATAAAATGCAATAAAAAAATACACATATAAAAAGAAACCATTTATTTCAGAGTTATCTTTATTTGCCAAGTACATGAACACGCAAGGAATTATTTTCTAGTCGATGTTGTCTCTAGTAAGTCATAAATACAAGATATGAAAAAAAAACGTAAGGAAAATAAAATAGGAAAAAAGAAACTAGTCATAAAGACACAGTATCTATCTCTAGTACATAATGAATGTTCAGGCTCTATTTGCTCTTTAAAACCCCTCTTTTCTGACTTACTTCAGCTACATACGTCTCCTGCTCCCCACGTTAAACCGTCTCTCTTGTAAACTTTAATCACTATGTGTCATGGTTTTATCTTTTCCTGAATGTGTTATTTGTCTTTATTTTCAGCAGCTGTTGCGCTTTTATTTGTTACGGGAAATCCAATTAAATTGAAATTAAATTAACGTCCTCATTGGTCTAGGTATATATTAAAACTAGATGCAGTGTGATAACGTAGCCTCAGACTTTAAACCTGGGATTAGCTGGGTTTTAAGTATGCGGTCTGACTTTCATTTGCCCAATTAAACACGAAGGAAATTTGTTAATCTCATCGTTATCCTCTTATTTGTTGAATCCCGCCGCTGAAGTTTGACTGATGTGTGGTTTTACTTTTCTGGAGTCCTTCTTTTACTTGTACTGAATTATGTTTCATATTCTTTCTTTTATAGAGAACATAATATTTCTATTTAGTTTATGCACTGTTTTAAAATATAAGTTGGGGGGAAATTGAGTCGGACAACTTTAGACCTCATTGGATTTTTCCTCAATGCTACAAAAACTGTTCATATTTCCTATTCTAGACAGGATTTTTTATCAGCTATAAAATGTTAAATAATTGACCATGTCTTTTACCTGAATTTTAAGACTTAAATACATGTACATGCCACCACACTGGCCCCAGAAAACTAGCTGTTCTTTGTTTAATACAATATACAATAATCATAGATCACAGCTTTGGCCATACACTCAGCCATCCATCCCTCTGCCTGTGGCCAACACTATACAGTTCCATACTGTGCTTTGCTTCTTCGATGCCTTGGCAGCAAATTAAGTTAAAGCCTGCATGGAAAAAAGAAGCCCTTAAATGTTGCCATATGCAGGATTGCATGGGAACTTCCTGAGGAACACATGTTGTTCTGGGTCTCTTGGAGAGGTGTTGAGTCTGTGTAGTCTGTAGAGTGAGACACAGTATGTTGGACCACTCAGCAATGATAACAGAAAACAGCATTTCATGATGGAGCATAATATTTTCTAAAAATGTCATATTTAAGATCTGTCAATTCTACCACCGGTCAGCCGCTGTTAGATACAACATGACACGTTACATGGGACAACCGGCTTCGGTGAAAAGTGCTGAAATGTTTTAACTCGACATTTTCGGGAACATACATCTCCATGTCACCAACTTCTGGTTTTGCCTACATTTTTCTTAAGTCTCACAGTTTGTGAAATTCAAACTTAAGTTTCTACAATCACGGCTGAGAATTTAGTTCTCATGTTTCAGGTTTTCATCAGTACGGGAGGGAATAAAAATCCACGCTTTAGACTTTTAAAGAACGTGTAGTAGAACATTTTATATTAAGGTACACACGTTCATCATTAAGTAGTTTATTAGCTTCAACGTAGGGGGCATATTAAGACTTTATTACTCATTATTTAGCACTTATTAATTCCTAATGATCAGGAAGATAGCCCTCATAATTAACACTTATTGATGGTAAATAAATAAGTTAGTTACAAGCTTATAAGATGGTAATACTGCAAGAATAGGATTATAATTTAACAATTTATATTAACATATTATCAACCGTTATCTACGACCTGCCCACCCTCAGCACAGTCACTAAACAAGTAAAATCATGGTTATTGGACAAACAAACCTACCTCCACAATCTCATATAAAGTCATCTGGCACTCGGATATTGTGTGTGTGTGTCTGTACGTATGTTGTGTACAATGTAGTATAAAGGTATGTAATGTGTTTTTCTTGTCTGTTGATCGAGTTCACTAGATTCTACTGTTTTACGTAAACTGTTTTTTTATGTAGAGACTAAAAATGGAAATTAGTCCTTGACTATAATCTAAAGTAAAGTATAATATAAAGTTTATTAATATGTACTGTCCCTTTAAAGAAGAACTTCCTTATCAGTGAACAATAATTGAGTAATTGGGAAGTTATTGAGGTAAAATATTACTTGCATAGTCGTTGTAAAGTAAATTTATGAAGAAACAGGCATTAAGAGTTCTTTAGATTATTTAGATTTAGATTATGCCACTAATAATAACGAAATGGGGAATATGCATGCCATAAGGTTTTACTGAATTTTTTGTCATAATTGAGTGGTAGATTTAAATATTGCACTGCCATGAGTATTCAGGTGATAAGATAAGATAAGATATACTTTATTGATCTCCTAAGGGGGAAATTCAAGTGTGTACAGCAGCACAAGACAGTATGCGTCAATAAAATCGAAAAATAAAGAGATAGAAAATATAGACAAGTTTGTTAAAGGGGTTTAAGTGACAAAAAATATCAATAATAATAATGATAAAGTAGCAAAAATAAATGGATTATTGTATATTCTTTAGTCCTGAATATGATGCATGTGTTGTGATGTTGCCCCTGCAGGATTACTGGGTTTCCCTGGTCTTCAAGCGACTCGTGGGTCCGAAGGTTTTAGCCGTCCGAGTGGCCGGACTGCAGAGGAAACCCCAGCCAGGAAGGGTCATACGAGACAAGCTACGTATCTACGCTCACTGTACCAGCTACTCCAAGTACGTGCAACTTGGCAGTCAGCGTCGTCCTCTGCGATTTCGTCTTTTTTTTTTTTTCTCATTCGAGGCTGACAGATGACAAAGCACACATCCTCTTAGGTTTTCAGTGATGTGTAGCAATGCTTTGGGAATGTCCTTGAAGAAATAGATGGAAAACAGACTGCTGTACTTTTTACTTTTTCTTCTTTTTTTGCACCTGAGGCCCAGTGTCTGGTGGGGAAGAACAAAATCCCCGACCAGCCCATTCAGCTTCCCATAAATAAGCAGACCGCAGACACCCGCTCATTCACAGCTCAGAGCCTATAAAACTTAACGGGTATCACTTATCAGGTGTGTGGGGGCTGTCTCTGTGCCGTCAAAGAGCCGCTGAAAGGTGCGCTAGGCCTTTATCCCATCTCGGATTGGCTGGAGGGGCCTATTCAAGGGGGAGGAGGGAGGACAATAAGGCGGTCTGTGCCGGGAGGAGATAAAGAGCGCCACCACGAACCTGTTCAAGGTTATCATTTAACCCAGGCCAGTGGCTGTCAGCACCAGGCTAGACTTACGGCCTTACTCTAGACAGGGCTCGTTTACAGATCAGATAGATGATGGTAGATGGAGATAGATGGGTAGGAGTTGCATAACAAATGTACACAACTGTATATATCCGGATAGCATGAAGGTTTAGACGGATATCTGAAATACTTCTCAAATAATTTGCACGGACGTCACCAACTGGTTTTCATTCCTTTTTTGAAACCTTAAGTTTGCATTTTGGCCAATGCTATTTAGATTTTTTTTTTTTGAGCTAGAAGTGACCATATTTAGACAAAAGTGTGGATTTTGACATGATTATGAGGACTCGTGAGTGAGCTAATGAATGTTTTTCTGACATTTAAATGAAACAAAAGGGATATAAAATAACATTACTCATATCAGATTGAATATTCAAATAGGTAGAAGCATATACTTCCCTTTTCTGTAATTCATTTCATCCCATAATATGAGCTTCCCATATCTAAATCTAACAGTCGTTCTTAGTTTCTAATAATTTCTATTATGAGTAATTTCACTATCAAAAATTGTGACTGATTTATATACTTTATCAAAAATACAGCCATCTATCCACATGTACACATAGATATATAAATAAATACACAGATATATTAATGCGCATATATTTATAAGCCAATTATATGTCAAATATAATGCTATTCACACACAAAAAACGGTAGATTTCTCAAAACATTGAACATAACAAAACCATTCAATGATCTTGTAACTTTTTGAAGTAAATATATGACGCATTAATGCTTGTGTGGTTTGATAAAGTTTATACCAGTAGCTAACTCCATTTACTTCTGTATTGGCTGTTTATACCCACAATAAACAGCCTTCATATCAATTTTCAATTTCAAGTATTTGGGTTGGAAGTTCTATTTTTATCCCAGAGAATTTTTTTTTTTTGCTTTTTTCCAGCTCCTGTGTAGAAGCGACAATGTTGAAAAATGGCGTTAAAATGGCTTATATCAATAATTGAAGACAATGGAACATCCTTATGCAGGTGTAAATCTGAGATATCGACCCATTACAAGTTCACTCAAGTTGTCTGTCTGCAAAATATATTTAAGTCAATAAACAGAATTTCCAAAAAAAGTCCAATTCAGCAGAAAAGCACAACGCAGTCAGAAACAGCTCTAAGATCTTATCAACAGAGAGATGATTTACAACCAGTACCATCGCCATCATTAGAGTCCAAATACAGCAAATAAAACCACTGTGACTCTTCTCTTGGGGTGGGGGGAGTATTTTTAGAAAGATGTTCGATGGATACCTCCACACCGACTTCATTCCAAGCCGTTGCCGCTCCACACAAACACTCGTCCACCTTTTGTGTGTGATGTTAGTGCAGAAATGTTCATGGCTTGCGGTGCCAGTCAAATCCACTCAACATACCAATCAGTCCTCGGCTCATATGATCAGACAGCCAGGCACTAGAGAAGCCATTCTTGGATCCAAAGCCACTTGAGCTGCCATTATTTCTGCCACTTTGTGGTTTATACAGTCAGCTCTTAAGTGGACTAACCATTGTAGTCTTAGTGGTTTGACTGTACTGTGTTAGTCTATAAATGTGCTCAGTGCAGTCAGTGGTTTGAAAAGTCTTTACAGATTAGATATTTGACTTTCGCTGCCCTTTTACCCCTTTTAGTGGTTTGCGTGGCATTTTTTTTTTCACTTTCCAGTGATGCTCTGACATCAAACAGGATCAACACATGTTTATGTTCCTGGTTTGAATCTGTAAGAGACTCATCATTTTAAAGACTTGAAAGGTCATTATCTCTCCTTCCATCTAACCATGTGATCTATGACTCTGTGATCTATGGCCCGCACATTTCATTTCTCAAAAACGTTTTAACATAGAGCCACACGAACAGCGCTCTCATCGTCGGTGGGACTATTCTTTATTTCGTTTTGTGAATATTTTAACCCATAGCGACCCAAAAAGCCCCCGACGACCAAAAGCATCTACTCATCTATAAATGTTTAATAAATGGTGATGCACTAATCCTATTAATACATGTAAATAATTGGCGTAAAATGCAGTTTGTCATCTTTTCATGGTCGTCAAATATGAGCCATTTGGACGTTCAGAGGCTCCGTAGTTACCGTGGAAACACCGTCATCTTCTGCAACATTGATTCACCAGTAAAACCCACGGACTCTGATCATCGACAGCGGACGGAGACGCATGTTTTTGTGTCGACTTTGCTGAAAATATCACTTTTTTTTTTCAATTCTCTCTGTTTCTGATTGAATAGCCCTCAACTTTAATCTCAGCTTTTAAGAATATCTTCATTATCAGTGAATTAGATACAAGGAAATATCAGATTTTCACCTAAAAAAAATAAAACACAAACAGATAGAGGAAAATATTATAATAAATGGAGATAAATCAGTTAAGACAGGTTAAATCTGGAGGAGAAAAAAAAAAAATCATTTGGGAACTGCCACAAAAGTAGCATGGGGTCTTTATGGGTTATACATGAGAAATCTTCAAGGTTTAATCAAATTCATGACTCACCCTTTGCCCAGAAGATAAACATCTTGCCAAAGGGGAAAAAATTCCTCTAAAGATATGATATTTTTGAGGTGGTAACTGGAAGAGATGTCTACCAGACGATTTAGTCCGAGCCCAGAACACCAAGGCCGACACATGTGGTATTCACTACAGCTGTGTTATCTTTGTCCTCATATCTGGGCCCTTATTAGATTTTATCATGTTTGTCTTATCTGTCTCACTTAGTTATTTACCTTCAGCCGGTATCCCTATCAAGTTGTGTCCCCAGTGCTTAGCTCTCAGGAGAGAGACTCAAACAGTGTTGTCTGTGTAATTCAAGAAGTGTTGCCTGTTACGTTCACACCCTGGATCTGACCCTCGACTATGCAGGTTTTAATATTGGACAATGTATAATAGAGGCCGATCTGTGCTTTAGATAGCCATCGCATGGATAATAAAGGCTTCCAGTGAAATATAATTTAATGCACGTCATTCTAAACATAGATGATATTTTAGGACACTTACTTCACAGTGGAATTCCCTGTTAAGGATGCTTTATCTTATTATTTTTGCACAAGTCTTTTGATGCAGATTAGATCAAGGAGTTGCGGTTCGATTCGACTATATGTAATAAAAAATATCAAAAGACTTTCTTTTCTTTGTAGTCATCTTTAATTATGGAGAATTTTATTCAACATGGCAATGTAATATATAATAAATCCCCGTTAACAGATGTGCGCAGGAATTATTTCTTCTCTTTTTATGTCTTGATTGTCTTCTGTTTAAGTAAAACAAACCAACAATATGAATGTAACACTGTTTGTCACTTTCTCTACCGTAACAGTCATAACTACGTGAGAGGATCCATAACCATCTACATCATCAACCTGCATCGGTCACGGAAGAAAATTAAACTGGCGGGGACGTTACGCAATAAGACGGTCCATCAGTACCTGCTGCAGCCGTACGGCACTGACGGACTCAGGGCCAAGTGAGTCCAGCTCCTCCATGAACACATGCACCATTTATTCTAGTGAAGCTGTATTAATATCTTTTCTGTGTACTGGATAAAACGGATACGAACCAAAGAAGAACTATTTAGCAAAGGTGCACGTTTACGAAAATGAAAAAATAAATGAATGATTAACGGCTTAAGGAAAGTTTCCCAAACAACTTAATGCATTTTATTTAATACATTCTTAATAAATATAGTGTTGAAAATATGGCTCTGTGAACTTCAAAACCAAAGATTAGGAAGAATGGGTGATGGAGGTGATGTGGCATCATTTTTATTATTATTATTTAGTATTTACCTTTGCTTAACCAGGAAGTCCAGTTATTATGATCATTAATAAATTTTACAAGGGAAACCTGAACAAGGTAGCATCATATGTACAGATATGCCTACATTCACTGAGCATGTTATTTAAATATATATATATATATCTTTCCCGATTGATGTAGCAGAAGTCACTTCATATACAAAAAAAGTAAAAATTAAAAATTAAAAAAAAAAAGTTACTGACATAGAAATATATCAGCTTATTTATTTAAAAAAAACAAAAAAAAAAACCCTGAGCCCAACGTTGTCCATATTGTCTACACGTGGTAGTGTCTTTGTTTCCCCTTTGCATTTGTCTTCATAGCCTACGACAGATGTTTCCTCTCAGATTTTTATTCCGCCTTGTATTCATCTCATGTTTCCTCGCAATTCTACTCATAAATTTCCTACCTGTTATGCTTTATTTAACAAAGTAATATGATTTCTGTTGCTTAAAACATCCATTAAAATAAAAGGCTTACGTGTTCAGTTTCTCCTGCTCCGCTCTAATCCTCCAGCCTGTTATTCTGCCGCAGACCTAAGCCTCAAATCCTGGAATAACAGCCTAATGACTAAAGGCCATGAATGTGTGTGTGTGTGTCTTTGTGTTACATGATACCCACACAGGACCTTAATGGAGGCTCAGGCATGATCCTTCAATAACAGCATAATGATGGAGGATGTTTTAGGTGTTAGAACAGGATTGCAAGGCAATTAATATGAGAGCAGGCTAACGACGGGCCTTTTTCGGGCCTTAAGTGCTTTCCTTTACCACAGGCAGCACAGGGAGACTTTTATGAAGAATTTAGCAACACCAGATGTCTATAAATTTGTCCGAGTCGTGGGATTTTATAACAACGTGCCAAGCTTTGAGCAGTTTAGTGATTCATAACTTCGACATATTGAACATAGTTTTATTAGATTTTTTTTTTTTAATGTTTTTTTTATTTGAGGTTTATGTATAAAATATCCAGGCCTTCAACCATCAACTCTTACATTACTGTGAACTTTACAATTCAATAGAAGAAAAGTGGTTCGTAATTACAACAGCGCTAAAAAAAAAGGACCGCAGCATTGTTTCGTTTTGTTTTGTTTTTTTTTTTTTTTTGCTGAATATTTCAACCAAAAATGATTGTGGCGTACAATAACATTCCTGACTAAAACAGTACATTATATATTCATAAAAAAAAAACAAAAACATGGAGATCAGATCTAAAGTCCTGTGGATATTTTGGAAGTAATTATCTTTATAGTGGGATCATAAAAATGTGCTATAAATAACAGCTGCTTTTCAGATTTATTTCAGAATGTTTTTAATATTTTCTTTAAATAATATGCTAGCATATATTACTAAATACTGTATATTTATGATATGATGACAAGAAAAATAAAGGCAGAACATATAAGGCCTGGACAAAAAGCTTAAACTAAATCACAGTCACAAATTAAACTTGAAAACCATCACGTTCTCTAATATTTCTCAGTGCGTCCTGTATCTGTACGCATTATAGTTGTTGTAACTTTGGCCGAAACTAACATTATTTTTGCTCTATAATCTATATCATGTTGCGTAATTTAGACTGAAATAAAAATATAAAAATTAAACAAACTTTCCACACTAAAAGTCAACTTGCAGTGTTTTACCTCACACTGCAGCTGTGAAACTGCAAATTTGTAACAGTAGCACCCCCAAGTGTACAACTGTCAGAATAAACCTGATGGGAATGGAGTCACTTTGGTCTTTTCTGGACACTTTATCTTTTTCGTCTTAAAAATCCATACCAGGATCCACGTATTATATATTATCTTACACCTGACAAGTTTAATTTGTTAATCTGACAGAAAAGGACATGGGGAAAAAAAAGCAAATCATAAACATATACTATTTACGTGTCGTATGATAGGGCCATTTTGGGGAAAATATTGCAGGTATTCAGGAATATATTTATGATTAAACAGATATTTTGAGGCTGGACGATTAGTTCATGACAGAAAATAAAAGCTTTGTAATATTTTACACTCAAATGGCCGTGAAATAAGGACACGGAAACAGCACATGGCAAAAAAAACCAAACAAAAACCAGAATAATTAGAAATAGAAAGATTGATATTTATATTTATAGGTGCATATTGGAAAAATATAGTAAGATTTACCCCATAGGGAAGCTCTTTAAATCAATACATGATAACATATAATAATAATAATCATAAAATAAAATCACCAT
>JAPTYQ010000008.1:8788159-8809778 GCA_029814465.1 Ostorhinchus cyanosoma
GGTCTAATATTTTTTTCCGTGACTGTATGTAGTTTGACATTGACAGTGGTTGTAGAAACCTGTTTGTATATTCAGTTAATGGTATATTTGACTGAAAAACTCCCAATTTTCTTCAGCTTTTACTGTTTTCATTTGATAAACATTGCATTTTGTTCTTAACTTACTTTTGGAATTTACTTGGCTTTTATGACCATTTACATGAAAACACCTGATTTTCACTGACAAATGCAGAACACAGAGTGAATGAACACATGTAAATAAAAATCTGTATCAGTATAATAACATACAATGAGTTGAAGATGTGACACAATTATAGAATTTTTTAAAACCGAAAGGAAAAAAAAAATACAATGCTCACAAGTGGAACAACAATCCCTCTCTATTTGCGTGAATTCCTCCATATCTTTTTTTTTTCTGGGACACAAATTAGAAAAAAGGTGTTAGAGAAAACTAAATATAAAAGTGTAGGATGATCAAATAAGAAGGTAGCGAATGGGAAAAAAACAGGTTTTGTTGAACTGCAATAACATTACTAATAATTAAAAAACTGACACAATATCAATCAATCAATCAATCAATCAATCAATCAATCAATCAATCAGATTTTATTTATACGGCACCAAATTATAACAAAACTTATATCATGACACTTTACATATAGAACCGGTCAAAACCAGACTTTCAAGCCAATTTACAGAAACCCAACTGAATACTGTAGTTTTTAAAAATCTGATTTTGCTTGAATATTTCCTGTATTGTATTTCCTATTTGTCTTTTCCCTCTAAATTTACTATAAATAAGCATTTTACCGCATGCACTCAGTGAACCCACTACATGTGCATTATCGTATGCTGTTGTTCCAATCCTACTGTTATGTCCATGTCTGATACGTCTAATCTAATCTATATCATTCACATTGAATAAAAAAAAAAAAAAAAAATTGCATTTGAGGGAATCTGTTCTGTAATCTGCAGTGAAATCCATTTTAACAGACACTCCCACTACTGCAGCCCTGATTCCCCTGTAAGTTCCATATGAAAATGCTTGACAGAATCTGTGTTTAAATATACATCTCGTGGTACTTGTTTTATAGACGTGACAGAGGAGGCCAGAGCACACAGTAGCGCTGTGTTCGAGACGTCAGCAGACCATAGCAGAGATGGCTGGTATGCCGCTGTTAAAGTCGGGGATTCAAAGGGAGCTCAGTGGACATATTTTCCTTCTATCATCAGTGGCTAAAATGTTCCTGAGGGAGGCTGCTTATTCACACTGGGAAAACCACCAACGTGCTCCTCTGCTCACTAAGCAGTACAGTTAAATGCAGTTTGTTCAACAAATATTGTGCTATTCCTGTCCTGTTCGTATAAATGTTGTCTTGCCATATATGCAGCTACAGTTCTCTGTTACATGCCGATAAATTTGTTCTAGTCAGCTCAGCAGATATATTATCAGTCATACCATGTTTCCTGTTCCAAGAAAGATTGTGGTAACAATCAGGGACTTATTGGACGCACATACTGTACTGAATCGAATACAGTGGTGTAAATACTTTGTCAAATTTGTTGTGTTTTGCCACAAAAATAGGAGAGAATTGACATATAGTTTATCGACAGAAAGAAAAGCCAATATTTGAACTTAAATCTGAATTATACGTGTTTTTTTATTTTTTTTTTTAGCTTAGGTTTTCTGTTTTCAGTTCCCTGTGAAGTATACCCATTATGCTGCAGAGCTGTGATGTTGCTGAGGGCTGTGGTGGTGCAGAAGAAGAAGGGGGATGGGATGGAAACCAGAGCCTTCACTTTCATGATGTATAGCAGCCAAAAAAACCAGAGAAACCTGTTTATCCTTGAAACTGTTAAACTGCTTCCTACAGCTGCAACTGTCACACATTCAGCCTCTGTTTGAACACAAAGAGCGGCAGCATAAGCGCGGAAAGATGAGCTACTTAGTCATGTTGCGGTGCCTAAGTCGATTGCTGTGTATCCCAATGAATAACACGTTTCTTTTTCAACACAAGGTTTTATTAAACATGTCCACTGTTTACCACCTATATGATACATACTCCTATTTCAATAGAATGAGAGGATACTGTGCAGTAGCTCTCTCTAAGAGCACTCAAAGCAACATTATATTGTTACTGGAAAAAAGGTAACCATGGCAATGATATTTTCCAGGCAGGTGAAAGTCTGGACAGGCACACTTTGAAAGCACCACTTGTTTCCAGTTGAAAATGAAAGTGGAATTATAGTATGTCATTTCACTCAGGCAGATGGGCATAGGCAAATAAGGCTTGAAAAGGCATAGTCTATGGTATACAGAAAAGGAAGAATATTATTATGCACTTTCAAATACAGCATGTTACACACTTTACCTTGTAGATGGTGATTCAGAGAAGCATGCGATATCTGCTTTACTTTTTCTGATATTTTTCTGTTTGTGCTTTGCAACCAACTATCCCAAATATTATGATCTTATGATACTGAGGTTTGTTTTTTTCTTTTTTTCTTTTTTTTCTCTCTCTCTCTTTACAGAATACAAATGATACAAATCAGCAACTGCAAAAAACTGAGGAGTATTTACAACAGATTTTCGTATCAATTCCCTGCTTAATTCTCCGTCTTTTTGTTTGTCTTGTGCGTCAAAAGCCCTGCGCGGAATCATCGTTATTGATTTGTCTTAACTGTTCAGCTGTAAGAAATAATGTGTCTTTAGTATTACTTGATTGTCTTTGGTTGTTCAATGTTTGCAACCCTAGACAAGCCACATCTACAAATATTTTGTAAGGCTTAATAGCAGTTCAAGTACACTGAATTAATGAGTTATCACAGAATGTCTGTGACAGATTACCAGGGCTAATAAAATATCCAAAAACACACTACCACATGATTTTAAACTACTTATTATTATGTCCCTCTAATGACTAGTCAGTTATGCTTCAATGTGGTTAATGGGAAAGAACAAACACTATCAATAACAAAAAGCCATACACTTTTACACAAAATTGGATTACATCCTCTTAAATATATACGTTACTTCAGAAGTCTTTCATTCAGCTGCCTCAATTAAGATCTCTTTCCACAACACAGTGCATTTGATTATTCTTTTTTAATTCATCAACTTTCAGGATGTCCAGGGAGCCAGGTCTTGTAGATTATTTGTGGAAAACATATGAGAATCATCCAGTAGAGTGAAATCTTCTCTCCATTTATTTCCACTGGGAGTGGGAGCTTTATTGAAGAAAAGAAATCTGCTGGACATGTGAGTGATGAGAGCTGAAACTCAACGCCAGCTTAGAGACATGTTTCTTTGAATCAAGACATTCTTCAAGCAGACCTCAATTTCATTAGGATGACAGACACTTTGGGGCAAATGATGCAGAGGGGAAGAGAGAGCACTGCGCCTCATCTCCTCTGATTTTCAGATGGACACCCTTGAACCAGATTTATGTACCAAAAATGTCTTTAAGGCAAATGTGAATACTGCTATTCTAAAAGAAAAAAAAAACACCAGTGACAAAATGCATTCTTTGAATGATAATTAGCAGCACTGCTGAGTATCGGGTATGACTTTGTTTTGATGAACTGCAGCATTTTTCAAAGGTGAAGATGTCTAATTAGTGTCTACTTGCCACATAGTCTTACATTATACCTCTTCATATAATGCAGAAAAAATCTTTGAAGTACCAGATGTGCAATTATATGGTACCAAGAGGCTTTCCAATACTACTCTAGAGAAAAGAAAATCGAAATCACTGTTAATGAATGAAAGATTTTGAACAATCGAAAAACAGCAGCAGATGCTTCTAAACATCTGACATTAAAGGTGTGCTTTATGGTATTGTGCATTCCAAACAGTCGTACAGAAATGCTTTGTTTGGTCAAACTGTGTGTGCATTCCAAGCCACTGTGAAGGCTAAACAAGGTATCTGCAGCAAAAAAAGAATATAAAGTGATGCCAAAAAAAGACAGAGAGCTGGATGTGAGAATGCAGGTACACATCCCTGAGGCCCTCCTGGAAGGTGCTGGAACTATGACGTGGCTTGAAACGGTCAAAGTGCCAGACTGCGAGCGGTGGAGGCTGAGGCTTGTGCCCGCTGGACCACTCCTGGACACTTCTCTCTCTTCTGGAGCTTGTGGTTTTGAAACAGTCCCTCGTTTCGTGGGACACCATGAGCTCCATCTGGGAAAGTCAATAGCCCTGGAGGCACAGACACAGAACACAGTGAACAACCACAGAAAAGATATTGATATGTGACAGTGTTATGACAGACTTACCATAACCCTCCACACGACCGTCTTTGAACTCTCCTTCAAACTTCATCCCGTCAAATCGACTGAAAACCCCCGTGCCTTGGAACTTTCCCTGCGCGAATTCACCCTCATATCTGAAAGGGTCCAAACAGAGCAGATGTGGTACTTAATGCACAGCCGATTGGAGTTTGAGTTACGCTCCTTCCTGTTGTTTTACACACCTGGATCCGTCTGTAAACATCAGCGCTCCAGAGCCGTGGAAGAGTCCGTTCTCAAACTGGCCGCTGTAACAGGTCCCATCCTGGAACTTGAGCTGGCCTACACCATGTCTCCGACCTGGGAGAATGATGAATGACATTTAAAACAGATCTAAGTAATGGTGATGTTGGCCTTTCTACTGCACGATATCAGCTCGACCTGATTTTGTTTTAGTATCAGTTATTTTGCTTTTCTCTGCAGATGTATGACCCCTTCAGTGTAGCTGGTCAACCACAGTAATACTAAATGAAACAGCTGTTGCATTGTGATGCAAACAGGCCCAATCCAAAACAATGAAGTGCTGCGGTTTTTGATTCTATTTTAGTAATGTATAATAACTGAAGATGATATTAAAATAAATAAATACAGCAGAAGTTGAAGAGTATGTCTCTAGCTGCTAGTCTTAAAGGAGGTGGAATTGTCTATGGATTGATTATTGAGCTGACATTTCTGCAAATACTGGTATCAGCTATTTTAAAAGAATCTAATATCCAATAAAAGAAATTAATTTAAAGGAGTGATATTTTGCTTCTTTTTTTTTTTTTAATGGAATTATGCATTTTAAAACATTTCCCTGTGGTCTACATAAACTGTAAACGGTGCTTGGGTCTGAATTCTTCATTAATTCAACCCCACAGGTCCATCTTCAACCCTATTTCTGAGTAATGACACCAGAAAGGTTATTTTGAGCGCTGGCCCTTTAAACGCAACTGAAACACTTCAGGCCCCGCCCCCTCCAGGTTGTTGACTATGCTGGTCTGTCCTGTTCAACCAACAACTGAACATTTTAGACAATCGGCTTTGCAGTTTTTACTACAACCGCTGCTGCTGATAAACAATTATGTCGTACTTGGAGAAATGTTTGTCGGAAGTCTGGACCTTATATGAGCAAATGTTGTGATGCAACTAGTCACCATTTCAGGATTTAAAAGGGGTTGTAAAAATCCGCTCAGTTTTGGCCAAAATGAATATAAAGATAGCTCTGCAGCACCTGGAGGGTTCAAATTCAAACTTTATCAACTATTAGGGTCCAAAAACACAAATAAATGAACCAAAGACTAATAAAAGTGGGTTTAGCAAAATCACCATCTCTGTCTTTAGTTCCACATTTCAAGTCATTAAATTGTTCATTAGTTGGTTTAACACTCAACAAAGTTCTGCGTTGGAGTTTTTCTAAAAAACTGACAACACTTTAATTTTAGTCCAAATGCGGCCAGTTTGTAATTTGATCCTATGAGCAACTGCACAAAAGTTCCTGTGTGTTATGCACAAGTGGCAAATCATAAACTTCTTCTTCTCAGTTCTAAACGTATTAATAATTGGTCTCATCCCTAGTAAAAAATAAATCATTGGATCCCTATTTTGTTCAGTTCTATCTTGTGCATTAATGGCACCGTAATAGTGATCAGTCTCTCAAACTAACCTGCAGTTTTTTCACATCACCTACTGGTATCAGTTTAGTTTACTCCAAACCCTTTGGCCGGATGGAAATCCAAAATACATGAGAAGAGTTGAGACGTTGCCGTGATACCATTGGCCAGTGCAGTTATCTATATGAGGGTCACTATGTGTAATCCATGAGAGGTCATCCTCTTACAGATTACTTTTCAATATAAGTGTGCAACACATCCCTGTAAACCACAACCAAATGAATGTTAAAACATTCAATCCGCCTCAATCCGGAGTTTTATATTCACTGGGAAATATAGAGCCCTACATATGTCACATGAGTCAGTACATGCTCAGATCTAAGTATGTTCCCCTGCTCTGTCAGCTAAAGGTTTACAACTGAATTAGGAGTCCCATCTGCCCAGAGTAGTGAGAATTACAGCTCTCTAATCCACCAGACTTTTAGCAGTTATTCCTCTTTTAAGATCCAAACTGTGGAATGCACTTCAATTTCTCTCCCATGATCCACTGCTGCAGCTTTACAATCACATCAGAACACGTATACCTTCCGTGTTATCACTGGAGAAATGCTAAATATTGATTAGACACTCATTCGCAGTGATGGAAAAGTGGAATGAATTGCCTTTAATAAGTGCAGGGATACACTAATCAAAATAATGCGCCAACACCCTGAGTATTCTGATAGATTTGGTTTCTCATCAGTGTTTGACAGAGCACCCTTTCAGATTACCCAGGTCCAAACAAGTCCAAAGTCTAATCCATAAGATTTGACAAAGCCAGAGCTGATAAATCTGGCTCTGTCTGTAATGGCTGCCAATGCTACCTAATTGGGATTTGACTAAATAGCTTGAGCTTGTATGTCGCCTGCATCCCTGTCAGAGTGTGAGACAGTTAAGCAGCATATCCACATAATCATTTCTACAGGTAAAATTTCAAAAACGGGTATTTCCCTTTATAGAGACAGCCTTCTTTTTAGCAGTAAGCATACAGTACATGCATGAAGAACCATGAACAGAAAACCACGAGATTTTACTACTCTGGTATTTAGATTTGTTCCAGTTGGTGTATCCATGACAGTTGAGATGAAGAAAAAAATCGCACTGTAACATGTAGAAAATCGTGTGGAAATAGAACATAAAGCCTAATATGTGTGCTCTTAGAATGTGTGAGTAAGAAGGCATGTAAAAACTAGCAATATAATGGTGTCGATCTGAACTCAAGGAGTGGATGTATTTCTATTTCCAAACCTGGTACCGTATGAGATGGGAGCTTTGCAGTCGACCTACAATTATCACATTGTTTTTGACTGTAAAACAATCTCATGGTTCATGGTTTGATTTATTGTCATCACATGCACATACATAAAACGAACTCCGTACTCAGGACTAGCAATGTACATCATAGAATTCTTATAAAATTTGTCCTATATTAAAACAGTAACAGTAAAACCTGACAATAACAATACAATTTTTGTTACCCGGAGGCAATATAAGGTTAATGATCAGATTCAGTTTATATTCCTGTGTAACACACACTTGTTTTATAGACTAGTCTTACACAGTCGCAGAAAAAATTATTAGATCACCCTTATTTTCTTCAGTTTCTTGTTCATTTTAACGCCTGGTACAACTAAAGGTATATTTGCTTGGACAAATATAATGATAACAACAAAAATACCTCAGAAGAGTATCATTTCAGAACTGATATCTAGCTGTTTTCCATGTTTTCTTGATGATAACCAAAATTACTTCAGTTCTTATATCAATAACTATGGCATTGTACTGATAAAAACAGTGCTTTTATTCATTCCATGTTTTCTTTTCTGTCTGTTTTAGTCACATGATACACACAGGAGTTAGTACTGGATTGCATAACCATTGTTTTTGATGACTTATGATGGTCTAATGATTTGTTTCTGTGACTATATATAGGAACTTATTGCACAGTATAGAGCTTCTTCTATTATTACAGTGTTTAACTATATGAACTGACTACGATAGCAACTGCATTAAGTGCACAGTGAAAGCAGTGGCTAAATTCCCTTTATTAGATCTGTATTACCCTTACTTACTTTTCTTTCCCTCGTACCTTGCGAATAGCAATCTCTAGTATAGAGTGAATGCCTGTCTTATCCCTCTACTGCATTTACGTTGATGCAGCTAGGGCATACATTTAATTTAATTCTAACAATAAGGACCATCTTGCCTTCTTTCCATTCGCCATGGTATTCTTCTCCACTGGCATAGGTGAAAGATCCTCTGGTCAGAGTCATGTCACCTCTATAACAGAAAAAAAAACAGGATCAAAAGAGCCAATATTGTACTGCATTACTACAGGACCAACTACTGTCTATTGATGACAGGAAAGTTCTACTATGTGGGTAAAATGTGCAGATCTACATGTATTTGTAATGACCTTTGGCCTTATTGTAAAGGCAAGCAACAAGCAAGCTCAGAGAGAATTTTCCCTAATGGGATTATTTGTGGTTGTTGCCAACATTCATGTGTGGCTCTATCTAATGGGGCATATCAATACATTTACTATTGTTTGTGTACATGTAACTGATGTAAGTTAAAGTGAAAACGTGGTGGAATGACAAGAAAAAGGAAAAGTTAACACCTGATCCTGTAAGTGTTAATCCATTAAATGTGTCCCTTGTCTTTTGATGGATTAAAAACAGAGTTAGAGCAGGTGAAACGCTTTATAAAGGGGACAAACTGGAAAAACGTGACATGCATGAATGTAGACATAAATCTCACTCTGGCCATTTTATAATGATGTATGGCTGTTTTCAGTAGACTGTGTGTTGCAGAATGGCAGTGAGGTGTAAATTTACTCATGCCATCGCCACTAAATAATGAATCAGCCAAAGAGACTGAACTCCATGTGACGGATGGACGTTATTATAAATGTCCAGGTTGAGAAAAGCTGTCAATAACGTGTCGATCAGTGCAGCCTGTGTGTTGCTAAATGTCGCTTTAAATAAGAAGCTTATGCAAATCGACTGTTACCTTTAGCAACACAGCAATAAACGAAAAGCTACGGCGATATTATTGCTATGATTGGGCTTACCTGTGTACTATGTTTGTCGTCTCTGAAGCATGGAAACCACTGTTGAAGAGCAGAGGGCGTAAAAATATGAAAACACCGGCTGAGAAACGTATGTCGCGTTCACGTACCTCCTGTAACCTCCTACATCTGAACTTTAAATATTAAAAGGTAACAGCATCGTGTGCTTTGTCAAATGTTATAAGAAAACCTGAGTCAGGACAGTGTTTCACAGAGACTACTGATTTATTATAGATCAGGCAACGACATTTCCGTTTGTTATTGCTTATCTGGAATTACATAAAATGCCTCCCTTGAACAAAACTCAAAGTCACATAAAATATTCGGTTCGTGTATGACAGTGAAAGCAACTCACACACACACACTCGTATCCCCTTGTCTGGTGTGTTTACCTGTGGTTTTGTGTTCAGAGCAAGGTGGTGTTCAAAATGGGAGTTGCTATAATTACGACAACACCTGAAGGCAGCATAAGATCAGCATCATTGCGATACATCCACGCATTGCAGCCTCACAGCCGCGCTATTTGATTGCATGACTGTTGTTGGCTTTCATTGAAAACTTTCTCTGATTGGCCTATAGGGTGTTACATCTCACAGCAGAGGAAGACCTATTTAAAAAGACTGTAAAGGATGTTTGTGAGGCTCCTACATGCACTGGTACTACAGCAGCAGTGAGTTTATTATGGAGTTTATATGTAAAATTGCTATCATTATTCCTAATAATAATGATAATAATAATAATAATAATAATAATAATAATAATAATAATAATAATATTGTTTTTGTTAATATTAGTAGTTGTAGTAGTGGTAGTAGTAAGACAAGATTGAATGCAGTCATACGTAGTACAGTGTACAGTGACATGTATATTTGTACCAGAAGCTACTAGTAGTAGTAGGCAAGTAATAGTAGAGTAATACAGTAATACCTGTTGTACCTGTTGTGTAAGCTTCACAGTAGTTAAGATGCCCAGCGATAATCTCCTCAAACATTCACAAAAAATTATAATAAATGGTATAATACTGAGCTGTTAACTGTATGGTCTACAATTGAAAACAATAAGTATGAAACCCAACAATTAAGCTCAGAATTAATTGACAATCAAATAAAAGCAAAGGCTCAGTTATAGGGCCTTTTTTTAACTACAAAAGAGCAACTTTATTCATATTATTCAGATTCATTATACACTGAAAATGACAAACCAAAACCACATGTTACTTATTAAGGAAAAGATAGTTGATGTTGATGTTTAGTTTTTTGGGTTTTTTTGTTTGTATGTTATCCGTTAATTGGATTAATTTTTTCTTAATTACATCAGAACTCAGCGGTGAGACCTCTGAGCATTTCCTTCTGGAGTAAATATTTCGGACGCGCGTTCACAGGAGCCAAAGCGTTTCCTCTTCCGAACGTGAACGCGCCCAGAGAGGAAGGTAGAAAATGGCGAGTCTGTGCAAAAGGCAGCAATGCACAATCGACAGGCGCGGCTTTCGCCAGGAACTTGACTCGTGGCGACACAAACTCATTCACTGTGTAGGTAAGGACAAAGCCAATTCCACGCTGTACTAAGTTCCAGCTTGAATTTCGTCCGTAGGTGACCGCTATCGGTGTAAATAACCAGCTATTACCGGACTCAGTCGGGGCATCTCCGAGCGACTTTTTGTCCTCAACTGTTTCCTTCTCAACGGTAACGGTAGCTCGAGCCCCTAGTTAAACGTATCGGCTCGTGACAATGCTGAACTTTTTCGTGTTTCCTCGTTGTTCTTCGGTCCTAAATGCGGACTTAAGTTATGTATTGGCGTTACGTTAGTTTGTTTAAAGGGCACCGTGCTTGTTTTAAAGGGAGTGTCAAACAGGAATTAGGCGTTGCGTCGGCTAAACTGCAGGCTCCGTTTGCAAAAAAAAAAAAAAAATGCGCGTTCCCGTACGATGATACTGTATTTTCAATGGGGGAGGGCGATGTATGCCCCTGGTGTATGTTTTCAGTTAACGCTAACATTCACAGCCTTTCTCAAATCACCCCTTGTAGGCGCGCATTACTGCGATCAGGAAGTAGCCGAGACCCCTTTGCTGGGGGAGTTCCTATTTTCGATGCTACGCTAATAAACTTCCCCCCCATAATAGTTAATGTTTTGCTTTAGTCAAATAAACAGTTAGCTTAAATGCACCATACGTTTTGACTAATGCATGTCGATGTTTGTGTAACAGCGTGGGAATCTTTGCTAATTTACTTAGAACTTGTAGTTAATTAACCCCCAAAGACCAAAAAAGCACCTACTAATCGAAAATATCTAATAACTTCTGAACGAGTGAGTATATCAATATATATAAATAACTCGGGTATCTCTCTGTTAACACACGACACAGACGAGTTACGATGGGCATTTTGCATGTTCGAGTGATATATTTACATTTGTGTTCTGGGTAAAACTCCCTTTACTTTTATCGTTTTTACTGGGAGAGGGTTAGTTGTAGTTTCACCAATGCTATGCTTGTGTGTTGGTCTGTCTTTAAGTCAATAGCTTTGGCCTTTGTGAAATGTCTTTGTAGGGTTTTTAATGGATTTACGTGGATTCTGGTGCAGATATGTGTTGTGTTTAGGTGTTAAACTCTTAACAACCTTGGACTTTTTCTCCATTTGCCAAAGCCACATCAGTGTTTTTATTGTTCTTGGAAAAATATGTCAACAACATGAATAGGCCTTCATGAAAAGGACTTCATAAAGACTTTGGCAATCCTTCTTTTTCTCTGGTACCCAAATTAGGTTGACATTTGGTGCTTGAAGTAAAATGTCTCAACAGCTATTAGTTTTATTTGACTGTACAACTACACTAAAGTACAGACTCTCAGATGCACTAATCCAGTACTAGAGTCTGAGTTTTATTATAGCAATAGCTCTAAAGCACTCCGGGTTGGAGAATTTACGAGTAGAATTTAACTACTCCTCAATTTAATGTGCTATTCTATAACAAAAATACTGGCAGCAAACATAATATACAATGGAACAAAGGCACCACTCCTCTTCTTGGGTGGCACATACACATCATCTTATCTGTCCTTTTCTGTTGCACATAATGTGTAGTCTTAGTGTGGAGCATTCATGTGGTTTCCAGGGTGTGTTAGGATTTGTATAATGTACTTTTTATCATCTACTCATGTCTGTCCAGGTGTTCCCAGCCTTCTTTACTTCAACTTTGTGCTATATTCCATATCGTTGGTCCCAATCTTTCAAAACACAAGCTTTTTTCCTCTCTCTCTCTCTTTTTTTTTTTTTTTAACAAAACAACAAACCTTTCCTCTTGATCTTCTCTCTGTGCTTATGCCATCAAGTTGTTCTCTATTTTGCCCATGTAAAACACATTTATGAAAAAAGATTAATGCAGGCTCCTGGTTGTAGTGAAGAAGCACTTGTAGCCTATATTTGACTTGACCTCAGCCTTAATGTTTATTGACGTATTGTCCAAGTATGACACTGGAAACCAGTTAAAGAAAGAGAGAGAAGCTTCTTATATTGTTACAGTGTTGGACTATATGAACAGACTACAATGGCAACTGTATCAAGGGCACATTGAAAGCACTGACTAAAGTTCCTTTATTATATCTGTATTACCCTTACTTGGTTTTCTTTCCTAGTACTTTGTGAATAGCAAATACAACAAAACTGAGAGGCAACACTGATCATCTCACGTTGACTGTACCACCTGACATGCTGGTTTGTTTGCATGTATACAATACGTTGGGTGTGTATTACAAAAACAGTTGGGCTTTACATGTCTTTGCACTTTAAGTGAGAATAAGAAATTGGTTAACAAACCAACCTAGGTATTTTGAGACTGGTCAGTTAAAATGTTTTTGTATGCAGGCGATATGAAATCCTGAGAGAAGTGTTTGATCGTAATTCATGGAAATATTTTTCTTTGGTTGGTTCACATACATCAAGAGTTTAACAGATTTTTGACAAAAGAGCTTAAAACAGTAGGGGATTTTAAAGCTGCTTTTCTTAAGGGGAGGCTGTAACATGGCAGCAGTAATGTGCGCCATCACATAGACTGATCAGCTGACATTGATGGAGAGTTGCATGCTGACTGTACCATTTACTGTCAAATAGACTGGATGTTGCTCAATCATGATCAACCTTAATTTGTGTCTGTTTTTCATTGGAAATGTATAGATGTGTCTTTAAATATCTTTTATATGTCTGTCCTACTCCACAATCATTTTAATGGGGCCAAGTATACCTGTGTGGTTGAAACATGGACCATTATATTATATATTTTAGCTTTTATCTTGTTAGTCTTGCAGCTTCAGTCAAATCTGTTTTGTAGTGTTTCTTTAGTATCGGTCAAAACTAAATGTTTTTGGTTAGTCTGTGTTTACATGCAGCTTTTGTATAGTATGATGATTTGTTGCTAAAGTAGAAATTATGACTGGAGAAATGATACACAATTACAGTTAATCTGTGAGCAGCTGGTCCTGCTTCTGGACTCTGATGTGCAATAAGTCAGATTTACACAGATGGGCTTCCAAGGCAAAAGTGTAAAACACAGTTTAGAGGAGTTTTTGTTTCATTTAAAGGGGTCATATTTTGCTAAACCCACTTTATTAGTCTTTAGCACATTTATTTGTGTATTTGGGGACCATAATAGTTCAAAAAGTTTGAATTTGAACCCTTCAGGTGCTGTGAAGCAATTTTTATATTCATTTTGGCTAAAATCGAGTGGATTTCTACAACCTGTTTGAATTTCTGCTTAATTTGTTATGTCTATAACTAGTTATGTCATGACAATTGCATATATAAGGTCAAAATTTCTGACCAGATTTTCTCAGAGTAGGACATAATTGTTTGCCAGCAGCAGCAGTTGTAGTCCATACTGAAAATATGTCCAAACTTCGAGGGATTACCTAAAATGTTCAAGTGAAGTGAATCATTTGACCTTTCTGGTGTCATTACTCAGAAATAGGGTTGAAGATGGACCTGTGGAGTTTAATGAATGAAGAATTTAGACCCAAGTATAGCATTTACAGTTTATGTAGACCACAGGGAAATGTTTAAAATGCATAATTGCAATTTTTATGCAAAATGCATAAAAAACAAAAGCAAAATATCACTCCTTTAAAACTCAGGGTATCACAGCTTACGTAGTTTATTGGAAACACTGCAGTTGTCAGGTATTTATAGGTATGAAAAAAGACAAAGTTTATTTTTCCCCGGGGTAGTTTTGTTTTGGGTTCCTTCTGGCTGTTGTCAGAATTGCGATAATGCCTGCAGAAACTTAAAATTCCACAAAATATATTGTCAAATAACACCAACACAATATCACTGTTTGGTTGTATAAAGCCTGCATTTTATGAGAAGTGCGAAAATTTGTCTTTCCGATCATTATTCTGCATCAAAATTTTGCCACGTGAGCTTTAAGGAAAACCCCCATATTATACAGTTTTAGCAATTAGCCTTGGTGCTGGTTTGATAGACTTACAAATGTAGAAGGAGGAATCTGCACGCCAGTGTAGCTCCTCCGGTACTGTAGCACGTAATTTCAGCTGTGATGTTTTCAGCAATATTGATCCTCCTCACACATCTACAGAAACATAGACAGAGCAGCCATCTTAAATACCCCAAATCCCTTGCTGGTCTATCATGTAATCAGTTATTGTACAAAATATGCATAATATATAAAAATACATTTTAGGAGAAGTTAATTTTGAAAAAAAAATAATAATAATAAATATATATTTGTATAATATGCAAGAAACTTGTTTTTAGGGAACAAAGTCCTTGCATATGCAATTACAGATTGGCACAAAACCACAAAATGTGGAACAGACAGAATATTTTGTGGAAGTCAGGCTACATATCCATAATAAATACTAAATATATAGGATGTCTCTTTAGAGAAGTTATGTATTATTAGAGGTGTAAGAGACAGCACTCTGTGAGGTTTACATCAAGTCTTATTAAAGGATACTAATACAGTAGACATAATTTAATAGACATGCAGGCATTGATCAAGGATAAAGCCTATACACACAGTTTGTTAGCATTTCTTTCAGAGTGGTCTGTGTTTCCTTTTGCACTATATTTTATTAATTTATTGGTCAGAAATGTATGTACAGCATTCAGTCTCAAATTATTGCCTGGAAATATATGAGAATTTAAAATGTAGCCTTGTACATTTCAGATGCATATCAATACATAATGTTGATGATAATGTCAAAATGTCACCTTCAGTCAGTCTCATTTAAAATGGCAGCTGTGTATAGGTCTGCACTGTATGTGAAAGGTATGTTCTATTTTGTGTACCACAGCCCTGTCATGAATCAGAGGAGTAACCATATGAATGTCAAAAGCAGGAATACCCATTCTGGAAGTAATGTCACGCTTTGGGGTCTGTGGTAAGGTATGTTTGAGTATGTTCAGCTTTTGGCTCATTCAGAGCAGGTCAAACGCTGATTTGCAATTGGAAAGGGCAAGTGCAGCAGGTGGGCTTGTTATACATTTGAGGCTGATGTAGGAATCAGAGATCAGTTCAATCACAGTTAATGTCATCTTTAATTGTAAAAAATATGGTCATAAATGCAAAAATGAGCAATGGTATTACCCATGTGATCTAGGTGTATAACTCTCAGTTTGGACTTTCAGTGTTGATTCATGTATTAGGTGAGGTGTCACTTTGGGATTAAATGTGTCCCTGCTACTACTGCACATAGTGGCCTGTGTGCTTTTTACAAAATGGAGAGAAGATAATAGCTTTTTGACTGGTCACTTGCTCTAGACCCAGAATGGTTCAGTTGGTCAGTTACCCCTTTATGATTGACAAATGTCCCTTGTGTTTTGTCTGTAATTGTAAAGCTGCAGAGTACATGACAACAGTGTCAGTCTGCTGGCTGCAGAATGGCATAATCTGTCTATGACAACAACAACATACTTTTGTTTGGCTTTTTAGTGGAGAGGGCTGCACGCCACCACCACCCTGCTGTTGCTGAAATGGACATTTTGTCTTTGTGTATTTAATGTGAGCAGTAAAACTACACGGCAGAGACAAGGGCAATTGTTCCACAGAACAGCAGCAACAATTGTCTGTATGTTTTCCCCATACATGTGTTCATGTAACATCAGCCTACAGATGCAAACTGTGTGGCTGAAAATGTGTGTTCCGCCTGGATTTGGAAAAATTAGGATTTGAACAAAAATCCTTGGAATTTCAGATATTCATAGTTGTAATGACAGGGGCGTGAGTGGGATTTAAGGGTTTGTTCAAACAGATATTGATGTCATGCAAATTGTGCTGTGCAGTTTTAAAACAATTGTCATGGCCCAGTTTCTGTTCCAACTCGCTTCCTCCACTTGGCTCTTGGCCTACATTTTCCCAATTTACAAAAAGAGCTCACTGAGGTTTGTTCATGTTTCACAAACCCTGACTAGAATACCTAATGATTTTATCTAAAATGCACATTTGTGTTTCTGTGTGCATGCATCTGTTTCTTTCATATTTGCCTAAAATTATGGTGATCTCATAGTTGCTGTCTCATACAGCATTACACCATTTGGCTGCCAGTTTACATCATATCATGTTAAGTATTCATGGGGGGTTTTTTCCACTGTAGATGTTGCCTACTGTATTGCCTGCTGTATTGCCTAATCCAATTACTATATATAGGCTACTTGTTGTAAAGAACACAATTTGTAGTAGCCAAATGACATTTAAAGCCTCGATTTCCTGTCAAAGCTTGACCCATCATTTCTTCAGTTCTATGTTTAACATTGACAGCTAAAGCACTATTATGGTACTTTAATGACACTCCCTTTTTGTGGCAGGCTAAGCAGGATTCAAAATACTCATGTCCTGTGCTAATTTGTGCAAATTTGTCATTTTTGCACTAGTCCTCAGTCCTTAGCTCTATTGTACATCTATATATAGTATTGCTATAGGCGACTACATCCTGTGTTAGACTGAGCATTGAGCTAATAGAAGTGTAATTTGGTAAGGAAGGGGTCACAAAGATGAACATGCGTGTATACATATATATCAATATGTGTGTTTATATGAAGTCTTTAGCAAAATATCCCAACCTCAGGAAGATTTTAGTGCTTGAATTTGAGCTTAGGAAAGCTTTTATTCTGTGAGATTGTGGTCACTCCTCATGTATGTGTACAGTAACAGTGGGGGATGGGTCGAGTGGGGGTTGATGCAGCGCTGTACAACCTCAGCATTCGAGCAGCAGAGGGAAGGGAAGGGTGGGTCATCCACTGGAAAAGCACTGCAGTCAAACTGTGAGTGTTTTAATTACACTTTTATGATGCTTCAAGTGATGCTTTAAGGAGTTGGAAGTTTGACAATGATTTTGATGCGAGGCTGTTGGAGACAATTCATCATACATGCATACACGTGTTGAGAGATGCATCTTTGTTGTATTATATGTAGGTACACTGGAGGGAGTATCTTTAGGCTGGAGCTATACTTGATTGTTACTGGTGCTAGAAGTTCTTTTACTTATCGTCATAGATAAACCAGCATTAGTGGTTTGGAACTTTTTGGACCTTTCGACAGAGATGATACTTGTCTAGAGGAATAGTAATATTGAAACGCTATGCAACTTTGAAATAACAGGCAGAACATTGACATAACTTCCACCCAAGTAGAGAAGTTGCTGCAAGAGTTGCTTACTTGTTCTTCAAAATCAACCGTGATCTGATGTGTTTCCTCGACACCACTCAGGGTTTTATATTCATTAGGTTCTGCTTACTGTGATGCACATGCATGTAGGTATGGATTAACGATGGTTAAGCTGATCCTAGATCTGTGGGATTTCTCTTTCTAAGTGCCAGGGGGAAGGACAAGGGTGTCACACAATCCAAATCTTTTCTCTCTTCCCTTCTGTGATTGGTTCAGGATGTAGGTCAGAAGAAAGCTAAGGCAGATTGGGCAGAGTGGTCGGTCATTATGAACGGACGTAAGCTCCATGAACAGGCCACCTACAAAATGTATTATCGACTAGTTCATGGCCAAGGTTTGTCGCTGATACTTACTTTTGTCATTTATAATTAAATGTAGTAATGCCATCTTTACGTCAACTTATGCCATTAGCCCTGTTGTTAGTAGTGTTAGTTGGATAATTTTATGGTAATTGATGGTAATTGTTTAATTTACAAAATGGTAAATTAAAATAACTGTGCTGAATTATTTTCCATCTGGCAGGTTGTAAAAAATGAAAGTGTTGCCGAAATTTAGGCTGGAATTTAAGCAGTCCAAGTAGGTCTAAAAATCTCACTTGTGCAAGGGGAATTTCTCATCTCTTGGCATGTTTCCTGTATGGACAGCATTGTCAGTTAGAGACATGCCCTTTAACTCAGAACTGTTTCAGTGGCTCTCGGCTATAGGTTATATTAAAAATGGTTCACATGCTTACCTGCTAGCTGTGATAAAGAAATGATCTTTGTCCCAGTCTCTGAGCCTATGGCTACTGCAGTAATTCCAAATATTTCCGATTTTTCTGTAGGGATGCTGAAAGAAAAAGCATTTAAGGGTCTCTTTGCTAGTTTCCTAACAATATTAAGTAAATATGGGGAAGGGAAAAAAGGCATTTATTTCTCTACTGATTTTAACGCAAATCTGAACTAGACTTTATGATTAGACATAAAATATATTCCTTGGTTTGAAAGATTCTCCAAACATGTTATTAATTGGAAATTATGCATTAGTTTGTAAAATATTTGTCCAATTTTCAGTGTAGGATTGATGATACAAAAATGCTATTTGTAATTCAAGTTAATATTGTTATTCTCCCTTTGCTTTTGTTAAAATCTTTCATCTCCTCAACAACTGTCATTTTGCATTTAAGCAGAGAAAGAACTCTTGTATGATATTTCCTTTTCATTATTTAGTGATGCACTTACTGTTACTGTCTGCAATAGACTAAATCTTCTTATAGGGACCATTCACTTGAGTGTTTTTGTGTATGTGTTGTATTCTCCCCGTTTTGGCAGTGAATCAGATTTCCAGCCTTGATAACCTCATATCTTTGTAATGCATGTCTTTTTTTTTTTTTTTTTTAAATACTCCTTGATAAGTGTCAGTATTATAAGATTAAGCCCACTAGCACTTAATACCCAGCTCTCCTTCCTTTCTTTCTCTCATTATCACTTTGTATCTCAATACCCTGAGCTTGTTATTGTATCTCATCTCTGTACTTTTAACCAGATATGTATAGTAGTATCTCAGTGATGGCCTAATTCTGTCTTCACTATAGTTAATTAGTGAGTGTTCCTCTAAACAGGCAATTACTAAATACACCATAAAAGCTGAGTATTACTTTTTTTTCTGTCTCCAAATATGTATAAAACGGTGCCAATGCATAAAGTGCTGGGCACACAATATAATGGTCTTTTTAGTGTGTGTTTTTTTTTTTTAATGCATTTCAAATCTGACCATCATTCCCTGCATTTATTCTCATTTATTTTGTAGAGCCTGCATGCAGCTATATGACATCAATATTTTATCCATAGCACATGTACGCTGCTTGTTCTGCTCTAGTGTTTACATCTAAATTAAATTGCCGGACCTGAAATGATTGTATCCAGAAGAGGTTTTTGAAGATTTCTTCATTTGCTCCTGGACCCCACAATGTTTTGCCAGTATGAAAGAGTGCATTTTTCCTTAAAGTCATGGTTTACAGCGTGACACATTGTTAAACGCCCTAAACTGAATTCCTGAAGAGTAGTTTGATGTCATGGCGCTGCACTGTCAAACGAAAGTGGATGACCTACTTTTCTCTTCCTGCCTCTGAAATATTTCAGAAATAGGATTGGATAGCTTCAGCTGAAGTCCTGTGCACTAACCCAGAAACAGACTAAATGCTGTAGCTATAGGCAAGCCTGTGTTTCAGCACTTCACACCCCCTCCCTCTTTATGTTTGGCTGATGAATTGGAATTTGTAGGAAGGCAGAAAGAGGGCATTTTAACAGCTGACAGCTTTTGATTTGAATTCACTGTGAGTTTAGGAAGACAGTCGATTGTAAGAGCTTGTCATTTTCTCACTTGTTCTCATCTGTGAAGACGTACTGTAAGTAGGCCTTTGTAATATATTGTCATTTGACTGTTCCAACACATTTGGCTAACTTAACTTGTAATTATGATTTGTTATTTAAGTGTCAATATTTGAACACTTAATACTACAGTTACAGTTTAATATGATTTCTAGTAATTGTTGTTTTTCTCATCAGAATGGCTTTATGTTTTTTTTTGTTGTTGTGTGTTTGCTCATTTAAGATCCAGTTCAGTGAACAGATGTTACCCCTGACCTCTTTAGCGCTTGATTTAATGCATGTAGTGGTTTTTGGATTGACCCTATGGCACTGAGCAGACATATTGTGTTAATGCACTGTTAAGTGAACTCCTCTTTAGCCGAACACACTATGTCCTTCAAACAGCTGGGACTGAAGGATAATATTATGTCGTCAGTAGTGCAGGAAAGATTTTTTTTTCCAGTTGTCTGGTCTTGTTTTAATAAGTTTCTTACATGTAATCATTCAATATATGTTTTGTTTGGTAAAATTTCAATTGGTGATTTTATTTAATTTTTTTTACAAGATATATGCAGGACATTTTTGAGGATACTTTGGTATTATCACCTACTGGATTTGTTTCTTGCTTTTTTCTTTTTAATGTTACAACATACAGGCACTCCCGACTCTAGGTGCTCCAGTTGCTTGGCAACAGGATTGAGCGCATGTATTTACTATGAACTAAAAACCTGTGTTGAAAGCTGATAATATGTGTTTTAACAGAAACAGAGGGCCATTTAGGGGGGTTGTCAAGATGAAATTGAAATGCAAAGGCTAGCCCTGTTATTTGAGTAAGATATCACGTAAAATGCCAGTGATGTATATTGGACGAGTCGTTTGCTGTTTTTGTTGTTGTTGTTTGTTTTCTTGCACTTATTCGGGGACTAAGGTGATGCACTTTGAGTTCAGTGTTATGCTTCTAACCTGACTTAATAAGGAGTAAATCTCAGCAAATTTGGGAATATTCACTGCGTTGAGTTTGACATTCCTAAATATTTGTTGGATTTCTTGTGTGTCTGCAGGTTTTGAGAGCATTCTTGAAGGTCTATTTGGTGAAGAACTCATAGAAGACCTAAAATTATTTAAGGGTAAGTATTTTACAGTATTTTACAGTACATAATATTCCTTATCATTGTCAGTCTAACAGGAAAGTGTATGGATATTATCAATAACTTGTTCTTCTCTTTTGAGTATATGTAATCTGTTGTTTGCTCATTATGATAATGCTGCTGCATTGTACCATCTGGTACCCCCCCCTTCATTCACTCCTCTCTACAAGACAGCTCCTCTCCTTCTCAGCAGAAGAGAAGATGCCTTGTGCTCCACAAAGTTGGTGTTTTGGATGGCGTGGGGCCAGGCTTAAAGTCCTCAGTGTCCTACAGACATTTTGATAATGCATGATTTTACTGAAACAATAGTGGCTTTATTTGTTTTTAATACATTTGTGAGAGGAGCATAAAAGACTGTGATGTTTACAGTCACAGATGATAAAGGAGGCTGTTAAAATTCAGTATGCATCCAGGCTGATTCTACCAGTTTTGCTGAAACAATTGAAGACCCGTAAATTAGTATGG